>VZQC01003255.1:2043668-2146233 GCA_009823505.1 Rhizomys pruinosus | reverse complement strand
ATTTATTTATTTTGGTCTTTTCGAGACAGGGTCTCCCTGTAGTCCCAGCTGTCCTGGAATTCACTCTGTAGACCAGGCTGGCCTTGAACTCACAAAGATCCACCTGCCTCTGCCTCCCAAGTGCTAGGATCAAAGGCGTGCACCACCACGGCTTATTATGGGTCTATTTAAGCTGTTGATCTCTTCTCAGTTAAGTCTTGGTGGATTCCATGATGTCGGGTATTCATCCATTTCTCTTAGGCTTTCAAATTTAGTAGAATATAGCTTTTGAAGTATTCCTGTAAGACTTTCTGAATCTTCACTATTGTGATGTTTCCCTTTTCATTTCTAATTTGGTCGATTTGGAGTTGCTCTTTCCTTCTTGGGCTAGAGGTCTATCTATTATGTTTATCCTTTCAAAGGATCAGCTCTTGGATTCGTTTTTTGTTTTTTTGGTTTTTTTGTTTTTTTGTATTTTTTTCTTTGTTTCTATTTCATTGATTTCTGCTCTGACTTTTATTATTTCTTCCTGTCTGCCTGGTTTAGGATTCATTTGTTGCTGCCTCTCAAGTGTTTTTAGCTGCAGTGTTGTCATTTATTTGTGCTTTTTCTGTTTTCTTAATGTGGGCACTTAGGGCTATGCTTTTAAGGTGTCCCATAGGTTTTACTGGGTTGTATCATCCCTTTCATTTAGTGCCAATAATGCTTTTATTTCTTTCTTCAGTTCCCCTTTGACCCATTCATTATTCAGTACTGTGTTGTTTAGCCTCCATGTGTTTTTGTAGCTAGTAGGGCTCTTTCTGGTGTTGATATTAAGCTTTATTGCACTGTGGTAGTAGGGCTCTTTCTGGTGTTGATATTAAGCTTTATTGCACTGTGGTCTGATAAGATGCATGAAATTATTTCAGGTTTTTTGTATTTGCTGAAGTTTGTTCTGTGTCCCATTATATGGTCAATTTTGGAGAATGTTCCATGGGGTGTGAAGTAGAAAGTATATTCTTTGGTGTTTGGGTGGCATATTTGGTAAATGTCTGTTAGGTCCTGTATTAGTCACTTTTCTGTTGCTGTGATAAAACACCATGACCAAGGAACTTATAAAAGGAAGAGTTTATTTGAGCTTACGATTGACGATTGATGGTTCCAGGGAATTAGAGTCCATTGTGGTGGGAGGCCTGGTGGCTGGATCTGGAGCAGCAAACCAAGGGTCACATCTCACAAAGAGCACAGGAAGCAGAAAGAGAACAACTGTAGACCACAAGGCTTGTTAAACTCACTAAGCCTGCCCCCAGTGACACACTTCCTCCAGCACGGTCACACACCCCAAGACTTCCAAAAACAGCGCCACCAACTGGAGACAAACGTCTGAATACCTAGAGCCTATGGGGGACACTCATTCAAACCACCACAGGTCCATTTGGTGTATCATATTATTCAGTTCAGATGTCTCTCTGTTTACTCTTTGTCCAGTTGACCTGTCCAATGAGCTCAGTGGGGTATTGAAATCTCCCATTATTAGTGTGCTGGGATTGATCTGTGTCTTGAAGTCCTTCAGGATTGTGTTTATGAAGTTTGGTGCACCAGTGTTTGGTGCATATATATTTATGATTGTGAGATCTTCATGGTTGATTGATCCTTTGATAAGGCTGTAGTGACCCTCTTCATCTCTTCTGATTAGTTTTACTTTGAAGTCTATTTTGTCTGATATTAAAATAGCAACTCCTTCTTGCTTTTTGGTGCCATTTGCTTGAAATATTTTCCAACTTTTCACCTTAAGATGGTGCCTGTCCTTGAAAGTCAGGTGTGTTTCTCATAGACAGCAGAAAGATGGATTCAGTTTCTTAATCCATTCTCCCAGTCTGTATCTCTTGATTGGGGAGTTTAGACCATTAATATTTAGGGTTAATATTAAGATTAATTTGCTTCCTTCAGTTTATTTTCTGTTTGCATTTTTGGTCTATGTTTGTATTTCTGGGTTTATACATTCATTAATTACTGTCTCTTCCTGCTTGAGGATAGCTGTTCCTTTCCTCTGTCCTCTGAACTGCTTCAAGTATTTTCTAGAGAGTTGGTTTTCTAATCATGTATTACTTTATCTTGTTTATATCATGGAATATTTTCCTTTCTCCTTCGATTATAATTGACATTTTTTTCTGGGTAGAGTAACCTGGGTTGGCATCTGTAGCTGTTTAGTACTGGAAATACTTTAGTCTAAGCTCTTCTGGCGTTCATCATTTGCAGTGAAAAGTCAGGTGTAATTTTGATGGGTTTTTCTTTATATGTAACTTGTTGTTTTTCTCTTATAGCTTTCAGTGTTCTTTCTTTGTTTTGAGGATCTAGAGTTTTGATTATGATATGATGTGGAGTTTCTTTTCTTATCTTGTTTATTTGGTGTTCTATGTGCTTCCTGTATTTGTACAGGTGCATCTTTTGGGGAAAATTTTTTTTCTATAATTCTGTTGAAGATCTGGTCCATACAATTGTCCTGGGATTCTTCTCCTTCCTCTATCCCTATGATGTGGAGGTTTGGTCTCTTCATGGTGTCCCACATTTCCTGATTATTCCACTCTTGTATTTTTAAAAATTTTTCATAGTTGTTGCTTGAGCTCTTCAGTCCTTCCACGTTACCTTCTTGGGTTGATATTCTATTTTCTGCTTCATCCATTCTGTTACTGAGGCTTTCTCTTGACCTTTCCTGTTAACTGGATGAGTGTTCAATTTCTTTTTTCATTTCAGCATGAGATTTTTTTTTTCAGCGTTTCCATTTCCTTCCAGAGTTGGTCATTCTCTTCCTTTAGGTCATTGATTTCTTTGAGTATATCTATTATTGTTCTTTTAAGATCTGTGTCCTGGTTTACCTCCAGGGAGATCTCATTGTAGAGACCTCTGCGAGACTGATAGAGTTTGGTAGAGATATCCTATTTGCTTTTCTCATGTTGTTGATTTTTCCTTGTGCTTTTGGCATGTGGATTTGTTTTGTTTTGTTTGTAATCTGATGTGAAATTCAGGTGTTTCTTCCTTGCAATGTAGGCCTATTCCTTTAGTTTGACTGGGGGAGGGGAGGATGATATGGCCCACACACCTGCAAACTGGCTGCTGCCTCAGAGTCCCTGAATACTGGAGTTCCCAGCTGGGTGGGCTGGCTCTTATCCAGCCCAGCCTGCGACAAAAGCTGAGGTGCCACTGGCTAATGGATCAGTGTCCCTGAAGACCCAAGTTTGAGAATTTCATACATTAATCCATCTCCACCTTCGCTTCCCACTCCCTCTCCAATTCATGACCTCTTCTTGTGTGATTATTACTGTGTCCTATGGAGTCTGTTTAGTATCACTTGTACATGGTTTGGATGACTCTTTAGATTGGATAGCCTATTGGGTGCTATCATTATTGTCTCTAGACAAAATTGATTCCTCTTTTTCAGCAGTCATTGATTGCTTATAGATCTGCATCTGCTGATGGTGCCTTGTTAAATTTTCCTTACCCTGGTGTGGAGAGCTCGCTCACTAGTTAAGAGCACTGGCTGCTCTTCCAGAAGACTCAGGTTTGATTCTCAGCAGCCACATGGCAGCTAACAACCATCCAAAATTACAGTCCCGGGGGATTCAATGTCCTATTCTGACCTCCACAGGGATTGCATGACAGGGGTGGACTTACTTACATTCAGGCAACACACTCATAAACTAAAAATAATTTTAAAATATTAAAAATATACCCCTATCACCTTGGGAATGTGGACTGCTGTGGTCATTAGGCTGGTCTTTTCAGGCAACTATACTGTTGAGATTTCATGAGTACAGCTTCCCGGTCACATGTAGAAGACAGTGTCTCACAGAAACCATCCTACTCACTTGTTTTTTTTTGTTTGTTTGTTTGTTTTTTGGTCTTTTCGAGGCAGGGTCTCCATGTAGCTCCAGCTGGTCTGGAACTCACTCTGTAGACCAGGCTAGCCTTGAACTCACAAAGATCTGCCTGCCTCTGTCTCCCAAGTGCTAGGATCAAAGACATGTGCCACCACACCCGGCACTCACTTGTTTTTTTTTTTACAATCTTTCCTCCCCTTCTTCCAAGCTGTTTCCTTGGCCTTGGGTTAAGGAGTCATTTTACATATGTACTAATTGGTCCCTTATTATTTGCATTTTGACCAGTGGGGGTTTCTGTACTAGCCATTTTCTGTCACACAAAAAAAGAAACTTCTTTGATGAGGGCTGGGAGCTAAAATTACCTGTGGGTATTTGTTTAGAATACATTTAGAAACCATTATTGATTTATGAAAATAATAATAGTAGTTTCTTCTCTAGGGTCTGATCTGTGAATTCTCCAGCCGTGAGTAGTTGGGCAGGTTTGCAAAACCAGACATGAATTCCCTCCTACTGAGTGGGACTTAAGTCCAATTAGATAGCTGCTGGTTACCTTCAAGCTAACAATGCCACTATTGTACCACCAGGGATATCCTGCAGGACTGGCCATTGCTGTCATTCATGGGCTTTACAGTTAGGTAGAACTACTGATTGCTCTTCTTCTTTGGCAGCTTGCTAGTCCTCAAGGAGGAGGCTTCTAGGTTGGTTCTAGTTTAATTCTTTCAATTCCTGTGCCCAAAGTATGTGGTGTCTTCAGCAATAGGGTCTTACCTTCAAGCTCTTACCCAGGCAACCAAGGGCAGTAGAAATAGCTTTTACTGTTTAGGGGTCTTTTGTACTAACCTGACCAACAGTTTGAAGGGAGGTTTCCCTCACCTAGTTCTGGATTTATTACTTTGGCTCTTGGGGGGGAGCATTATCATCTTGTGTGGTATGATTCCATTTCAACTAAATATATGTTTAATTATGTATCTATGTATATGTGTATGGACATATATAGTATGTAATTAATTAAGTTTACAATGTTCTCTAAAGCTCTTTCAAATATCCTTGTTCTTATTTATCTCTCCTTCTTCCATCTCTCCCTATATTAACATCTCTCCCTACTGCTCAATTAGGTCACCACCCGGTTCTTCGTTTCCTCTTTTATAGCAACTTACTGTATTATGCTCCTGTCTAGACATCCTTCTTCCTCCTGCCCCCAAAGTCCATTTCTACTTTTCTGACTTCTTGGGTTACTGCAAGTCATGAGGTCAGACCTAAGGATTCAGAACTAGGATCCAGAAATAAGAGATAATATACAATGTTTGTCTACCTGGGTCTGGGTTACCTCACTCAGCTAATATTTTTCCAGTTCTATCCATTTACCTACATACGGGATATTTCACTTTCCATCTTTCTTTCCATTTCCTTTACCACTCTTCTCATTCCATTTCATGTAACTGTTATATCACCATTTCTTGACTACACTTTCCTTTTTATGAGTAGAAAAACCATACTCTCCTACCTGACTGTCCATTCTAGGTTTTCAGTAAGGAACTAACATCTTGTGAATGTTCAGATTATGCTTTGCAAATGGAAAAATATTCCTATGAAATTCCTTTCAACCAGTGGTTTGGTGTCTATTGAAGCTAGAGACCATGCATGAAGCGTAATGTGCTTTCTTCCAAATTCCAAGCTCTGGGATGTGTTTCTAACAATAATAAGTGTTTCATAAGTATAATCCATCAATCACGTCTATAGAGGAGGCTCATTAAGATTAGTAGACTATTAAGAACACACTCTTACTTCCCCATGTAAACTTGAATTAATCATCTCATAGGAGTCATAGTTTACTTTCCCCTCAAAAATTGAGGATTGTGAAATAATTGTTTAAACAATTATTAATTTTTAAACTGTTACAATAAAAGAATATTTGTAATCACAACCTATGTGCTTCCAACTTTTCCAAGATTAGTACCCAGGCTTAGGGAAAAATGTATCCCCCACCCCCCCAAAAAATAAAGAAATGAAAGAAAGAAAAGCAAAAAGAAAAAGACAAACAGTTTCAATCCAAATTTTGGACAATAGAAAGTCAATGAGTATAAAATATTCAAATATCCCAGAAAGTTCCTTTTTCATGCCATAATGTTCTGCTCCCAAAGAAAATGTCACCAAATGAAACATCACATTTACATTCCTAAGAATAATATTACCATTCAAAATCAGATCCATTTTTTAAAGTATTTGTGAATTTGATCAAAGGTAAAATTTGAAAATAGTTTTTTTTGCTAAGGAAAAGGACAGATTCTGCCTCCAGTCAAAATATTCATTTTTTACAGAGCAAATTAGCAGGTACCGAAGGGATGGCAATGTTTTTGTGGCACCAATTGGCATCTCTAGTAAATATTCTACATATGAGTGGTGGAAAAACTTTCACAGTCTCAGGCTATTATTAAATATTACCTTAAATGAGAATCAAACTAATCTAAAACATGCACTATATGTCAAGTTAAACCAAAACAATGTCATCACAAATTCAAAACATGTCCAAAAGAAACTAGGGTTTGGAGAACACAATAAACTATCCTGGGGGAGTCTATACATAAAGCAGATCACCCAACCCCAGAGAATAATGCAAACAACAGAGGCAGCACTCTGACAGTTTTCTTCCACTTTAATGAAACAAGTTTCAGTGGAAAACTTAAAAGATTAAAACCTCACAGCAAAATAGCTCCCATACATTTTTCGTAGCACTGTCTCCGCAGCCCAAATGAAGCAAAGACTTGACATTTCTCTGACAACAGGATCAGTGCAGACAGTCAGGCTAAGTGAGACACTGAAGAACCTGCATTTTCTAGATTAGTTGTCTAGCTTGATCAAATAGACAATAGACTGGCTAAATTTTCAGTTTATGGTATGCCGGGCACACACACAAATCCCAACTTTATTTGGCTCCAGACTAATAATCAATTTCCAGAAACAACACCTTCAGTCAGCTTTAGCCACTCTTTGGCAATAACCCCATCTTATTAGACTGGAATTATGTTTTTCATGGCTTATGAAAACCTATGGAGGATATTAAAATAGTTCCTTTATATCGAAATTTTTACTCTTTTTTTTAAGTCATTATCAGACAGTACACTGAAAGAGCTGGAAGTATACACACAGTGGCATTGTTATTAAAATTTAATGGTTTTAAAGAACATGATTATTACCTATTGCTCAGGAGAGGGTGTTTTTTATCCACATCTGATGATATTACTAACTCTAATTTTTAAAAGAAAAACTTAAGTTTGGTTTTTTTTCTGCTTAACAAATTGCTTTTTGTTGCTAATATACTACTTGAGCTATTTTAGAAATTACACTTTTGGTGGCAGATGCCTGTAATCCCAGCCCTCGGAAGGCAGAGGCACACGGATCTCTGTGAGTTCAAGGCCAGCCTGGTCTACAGTGTGCGCTCCAGGCCAGCTGGAACTAAAGGGAGACCCTGTCTCAAAAAGACAAAAAAAAAGAAAAAGAAAAAAAAGAGCAATACTGACGTTAGATTATTGAATGTCAGATTCAGGGACTACAACTAATTGTTTTTAAAAATTAATTTTTCTATTTAAATATTTTATGCAATAGTAATATTTTCATTTCTAAAACAGGGTGCCTATATGCCTAATAAGAAAATAGGAATTGTTTGATCTCTTCTTGGTTTAACAATTGGTGGTTCTCCATTTCTGGGAGATTTCTTATTTTAATAGAGTATAGGTTTTAGTATTTCCTTGCAGTATACATGTATTTCTGTGCTGTCTCTTGTAATGTTTCCCTTTCCATCTCTCATGTTTTTGATTTGGATTTGCTCTTTTCTTTCTTTAGGTTAACTGGGCTAAGGGTCTGTCTAACTTGTTTACTTTTCAAAGATCACCTTTGGTTCATTGATTCTTTGTATTCCTTTTTTTTTTTGTTGTTTCTTTGTTCTTTTTATTTTATTTCTACTGTTGATTTTTATAGTATTTCTATTTAGTCTGAGGGTTTGGGTTTGGTTCGTTCTTTTTTTTCATATTCTTGAGTTTATGATTGTTTTTTGTGCTTTTATCAAGTTTTTAGACACGGAGAGCTATAACCTTCCTCTTAGGAATACTTTCAATGTATCCCGGAGGTTTAGTTGTGTTCTGATTTTATTTTATTTACAGGAATATTTTTTTTTTTTTTCTTGATTCTTCTTTGAGCCATTCATCATTTAGGAGTATATTGTTTAATTCTCATGAGTTTGTGTAGTTACTGGAGTTCATTTATTTGTTGATTTTAAGCTTTATAGCATTGTGGTCCATAGAATATACATAAATTTGTTTCAAGTTCTCATATTTGTTGAGGTTTGTTTGGGGCTCAGTATGTGGTGGGCTTACACAAACTTCCTTAGGTTGCAGAGTAGAATGTGTTCTGGGCTAGGATATTTAGTAGATGTCTGTTATATGCATTTGATATATTTATTCTTTAATTTAGATGTTTCTATGTATCATTCCATTTCTGTTGTATAAAAAAATAAAATAGAAGGGGCTGGAGAGTGGCCTAGGGTGGTTAAGAGCTCTGACTGCTCTTGCAGAGGACTCGGGTTCAATCCCCAGCACCCAACATGGTGGCTAATAACGGTCTTTAACTCCGATCCAGGGGAATCTGACACACTCTTCTGACCTCCCCAGCATTGCATGACAGCTAGGTACACAACCTACTATGCAGAAAGTACATTCATACACATAAAAAATAAATAAAAATTAATAAAAAAAATAAAATAGAAAACAATTATCAGCATGGCTGGGTTTTCATCTGTAGATGTTTGAACTGAATTATTTGGTAAAATCAGATTAATATAGCCAAGCATGGACAGTGGGAGACACTTTGATATTTCTAGTAGTGAAAGATCTTAGATGACTTTACTCTTGGAAATAATCATGTTTTCAGAATTGTTTTCCTTCATTTGTCTTTGTTTGTTTTTATCCTTATAAATATCACCCATTAACTGATCTGTTAACCATGCCAGTAGAGGTGAGCCGCTATATAATGAACAAAAGACCGCAAAACAAACTACGCATAACTGTTTTGACTCCAATCAATAGAATAATTCATCTTTTTAACTGAATTAGAGAGGTTTAGGAAATATATTTAGTAGCACTCAATTGTAGAAAGAATAGATGGATAAATATCAAAAACATGGGCTTCAGCTATGTCATTGCCTCATCTGCTCCCTAAAATTAACTTACTCTTGAATCATTTATAGCAACTTCATTGTGTATGATTGACTAAGATGGTTATTATGAGCAAGCCAGGGGAAAATATTGAAAGATCCAACTTGGAGCCATTTTGAGATGAAAGTAAATATTGGTGGTACCATGCTGTGTACATAATGAAAAATGCAAACACATCGGTACGACATTCCCAAGGTGAAGGGGACTTTTCCCCACTCACAGATATGTAGTAAACGAAGCAAACTGGTGTTAAGAGGATACAGATGCAACTGTCATTGGTTTCCCAGCCTCCATTTTACTGATGGCTATAGTAAATGAGTGCATTTCGCGAGGGCTAGTAGAAATTAACATGTATTCCTCGTTTTCAGGTTAATAGCAGGCTCAGCACACTTAAGGAAATTGCTATTTAAAGGCTCATTAGAAACAAAGTATTATGCTGAACAAACTATAATTATGTAAAAACAATTTGTATATAGTAACTCCTGGACCACTTGGGGAAAAATACTCTAGATAAAAAAATTCTTATTAAAAATGCAAGAGAGTGCTTAAGGGTGATCATAAGCTCTAGATTCCACTTCGAGAAGAGAGTTCTTTCGCCCAAAGGAAGAAGAGTGGGCAAGCCAATGATGAAGAGAAAATGGACAGAATGAGATCACTTAGAAGGAAAAATGGGAAAAAAAAATCATGTTCAAGAAAGATAAAGAAAATGGCCTGGGGGTGTAGCATTGTCCTGTAGGCAGCAGAGCCCCTTTGTTCGCCCCTCAGAACTACATAAAAACTGGAATTCGAGTTTGTGTTCTGTGAGACGCAACAGCCACAAATTATCATCTAGGTTAATTTCAAGTTCTTCATATCCTCCCTGGCATGCACGTATTTACCAGCTGAATAAAATGGCTGGCAACAAGGGGGAGGGATTTAAACAAAGCATACTGTGTATGCCATGGCCAAAGCTGCTGAAAGAAGAATCTCACTCAACAGTGTGGAAACACACTGCCTTGACACTGCTGGGGTTACAGAACAGCAATATAGAGAGATGAAAATTAACGAGGTCGCAATTATTTTTTATGGATTCAGGATAGTCGTTTACGCTTGGGAGTTATGGTCATAATGCTTTTTACCTGCTTGGTAATTTCAAGAGCCTAAAATATCAGGGACTAAAAAGAGTTTTAAAAAAATTAAAAAAAGAGAGAAAACAGGATGAATTTTCAATATGAAAAAGACAATTGAATCAAGTGGAATGTGTTGCTTTATGAAGAATGAGTTCTTCATTAGTTAGTTTTCAAGAGGAAGATGGAGGCCATTGTGCGCCACATTTATGTTGCTGGGGACTGAACCTGGGTTCACTTTAATAGCAGTAACTGCTATTTACTGTTGAACCACGTCTTCAGCCCCTGGATGACCATTTGACAGAATTGTGGTAGTTGCAATTTTTTTAATTGAAAATCAGGTATTTTTTAAAGTACTGGCTCAGGATGTGCTGCTATTAGGATGTGTTGCTATAGGATGCACTATTTCAAAATTAGCAAATCATTTGTATCTACAAAATTTCCAGGGCGAAATTTGGGAAAACAAGTTTGTCATTAAGAAATGGGAGCTTGTCTTTAATTTATTCCACCGTTCCGTTAATTTAAGAAAATTCTATATTATGAATGGCTTGCTCACCTGCCATGTACATAAAGTGCGCCTGTGTTCATGCAGTGCCCATGGAGGTCAGAAGGAAGCGTGGTTGGATCCCTGGAACTAGGAGTTATTGCCAGTTATTGGACCACATATGGGGTTATGAATTGACCTGGGTCCTCTGCAAGAGACAGCAGGTGCTTTAATCGCCTGGGCCAGCCCTCCATCCTAATTTACCATTTCTTTTTAGTTTTAATGTATTTATAACATCAATTTTATTTCTGGTCAGGCATATATCCCATCCCTTCCCCCACACCGGCCACCCACCCCAAACAATTCCAGATCATGTATTCTGTCATAACTGTCTCGGATCTTTCTCTCGGTCTTGTTTTTATGCTTAGGAATTTACAATTTTCCTCCATTAACTTTTATAATTACTCTTAAAATAGTGGATGACGAGACTCTCCACCACCATATACAGTAATTTACAGAGTCTGAAAATTTGGTGGGAGGATTTCTAGAGCTCCATTGAGGGTTCACATTATAACAACTCATAGTTGCTTATCAAGATAAGCCAAAAATATAAACATTAACTTGTCTTTAAAAATAAACCAAATCCCCCAGGCGAGAGCTACTATCTCACTCGCCCAGAGATGAGCTTTGGGAAGCGCGCGAGCACACATGTTGGACCTGCAAGTTCATAGATTCGATCCCTTTCTTTAATGCCTGAATGTTACTGGCCCATGGTGTAGTTGTACCAACATTTCTTGTCATCCCACTAATCTGTTGCTCAGGGGCATATAGTTGGTTGCAAGCTCTTCCACTTAGTGGAGAGAGCGGCAGAAACATGAAATGTGCATAATTTGCGGAGGGATGAGTCTTTGGGGTATAACCCAGAGTGAGCAATGATAGGTCGACGGTGGTAAGTGCATTCCGACAGTTTCCTTTTAAGGGTTCTCCACACTGCTTTCCATAGAGTTGTAACAAAGTTTCAGATGCCGACCCAGCAGTGGATGCAGTGTTCCCTTTCCCCAAAACCTCTACAGCATCTTGGTGCCGTTTGTTTTCTTGATCTTAGCTAGCTGAACTGGAGTGAGATGATATCTAAAAATGGTTTTAACTTGCATTTCCTTAATTTTTAACTATGTTGAACACTTTTGTAAGATGTTTCTCAGCATCTGTAATATCCTCACTGGTGAAACTCTGTTTCAAGCTCTTTACTCTATCTTTTGGAATAGGTCATTTGTCTTTTTCGTGTTTTTGAGTAGTTTATATTTGTATTCTTTGACATTTATATAGTCTCTGTCACGATTATTCACTAGTAAGATTTCTTCATTCCTGGTGGTTTGTCTGTATTCACCTCCTTGATTTTCTGTGTATCAGATGGAACAGGAAAATACAGAACTTTCTGAGATTTTATGAGGTCCCTAGTGACTATGTCATTGTTGGACACCGTGTACGTGTACGGCTCCATGTATGCTGGTCTTGCTGTCCTTGGTTTAGGATGAGAAAACTCCTCCTCAACACGCTGTCTTGTAGTGAGTAGGTTAAGTGGCTGCCAAATCTTTTTAATTTTGTTGTTATCATCTCTTCAGTGCGTTTCTTAGGCTTCACAGTGCATTCTTATTTGTCCCACTTGAGTTGATATCTATTTGATACAATGGGGTGGAATCCGAGTTAGTGTTGAGGCGCTTAATTAAAATATCCTTTAAGTTGTTTGTGTCTCGATAACAAGTGGATGATCGCGGCATGTGTCTTTTTCTCGCCTCCAGCAGCCATTTGAGCGTGCTCTTAAGAATTTGGCCCGCATCTTCTCCTCGCCGTTGAGCTTTGATGCTTTGGCCCTTGTCAAATATGAGGTGGCTGAAGTTAGTTATATGAGCTCAAGTGTGGATCACCAATTTTGTTCCGATTAGGTTCAATGTGTTGTTTTTTTTTTCCAAAGTATATGTCACCGCACGCGCGACATCTCTCGCAGAGCCCCTGTAAATTAGCTTGATCTGAAGTAAGCCAAATCCCCCAGTATTGCAGTTTTTGCTCAGGTGTGCTTTAGCTATTCAGGGTCAATTGTTTTTCCATATGAATTAAAAAAGGTTTTTTTTCTAAAGTTGTGAAAAAGGCTCATGGGGATTGTTGATTGGGCCTAGCGTTGAATCTGTTTATTATTTTGGATAGAATGGACATTTTTTACTATATAAATTTTTCCAAACCATGAGCNAGGGACTATACTAAATTGTTTTTAAAATTCCAGAAATTACACAGACTTGTCTATACATTAGCAATAATATTTTCATTTCTAAAACAGGTGCCTATATGCCTATAAGAAAATAGAATTGTTGATCTCTTCTTGGTTTAACATTGGTGGTTCTCCATTTCTGTGAGATTTTCTTATTTAATAGAGTATAGGTTTTAGTATTTCCTTGCAGTATACTGTATTTCTGTGCTGTCTGTTGTAATGTTTCCCCTTTCATCTCTCATTTTATTGATTTGGATTTGCTCTTTCTTTCTTTTGGTTAACTGGGCTAAGGGTCTGTCTAACTTGTTTATCTTTTCAAAGAATCACCTTTGGATTCATTGATTCTTTGTATTCCTTTTTTTTTGTTTGTTTCTTTGTTCGTATTTTATTTATTTCTACTTTGATTTTTATAGTATTTCTTTTAGTCTGAGGGTTTGGGTTTGGTTCGTTCTTTTTTTTCATATTCTTGAGTTGTATGATTGTTTTTTGTGCTTTTATCAAGTTTTTAGACACGGAGAGCTATAACCTTCCTCTTAGGAATACTTTCAATGTATCCCGGAGGTTTAGTTGTGTTCTGATTTTATTTATTTACAGGAATATTTTTTTTATTTTTTTCTTGATTCTTCTTTGAGCCATTCATCATTTAGGAGTGTGTTGTTTATTCTCCATGAGTTTGTGTAGTTACTGGAGGTTCATTTATCTTTGATTTTAAGCTTTATTGCATTGTGGTCCAATAGAATACATAAAATTATTTCAAGTTCTCATATTTGTTGAGGTTTGTTTGGGGCTCAGTATGTGGTGGGCTTACACAAACTTCCTTAGGTTGCAGAGTAGAATGTGTTCTGGGCTAGGATATTTAGTAGATGTCTGTTATATGCATTTGATATATTATTCTTTAATTTAGATGTTTCTATGTATCATTCATTTCTGTTGTTAAAAAAATAAAATAGAAGGGGCTGGAGAGATGGCCTAGTGGTTAAGAGCTCTGACTGCTCTTGCAGAGGACTCGGGTTCAATCCCCAGCACCCACATGGTGGCTAATAACGGTCTTTAACTCCAGATCCAGGGGAATCTGACACACTCTTCTGACCTCCCCAGCATTGCATGACACAGGTACACAAACCTACATGCAGAAAGTACATTCATACACATAAAAAATAAATAAAATTAATAAAAAAAAATAAAATAGAAAACAATAGTCATTTTGCTGGGTTTCATCTGTAGATGTTTGAACTGATATTATTTGGTAAAATCAGATGTAAATAGCCAAGCATGGACAGTGGGAGACACTTTGATATTTCTAGTAGTGAAAGATCTTAGATGACTTTACTCTGGAATAATATTTTTTCAGATTGTTTCCTTTCATTTGTCTTTTGTTTGTTTTTTACCTTAAATCACCCATTACTGATCTGTTAACCATGCCAGTAGAGGTGAGCCCTATTAATGAACAAAAGACCCCAAACAGACTACTCATAACTGTTTGACTCCAATCAAGATAATTCATTTAACTGAATTAGAGAGGTTTAGGAAATATATTTAGTAGCACTCAATTGTAGAAAGAATAGATGGATAAATACAAAAACATGGGCTTCAGCTATGTCATTGCCTCATCTGCTCCCTAAAATTAACTTACTCTTGAATCATTTATAGCAACTTCATTGTGTATGATTGACTAAGATGGTTATTATGAGCAAGCCAGGGAAAATATTGAAAGATCCAACTTGGAGCCATTTTGAGATGAAAGTAAATATTGGTGGTACCATGCTGTGTACATATGAAAAATGCCAAACACATGGGTACGACATTCCCAAAGGTGAAGGGGACTTTTCCCCACCCAGATATGTAGTAAAACGAAGCAAACTGGTGTTAGAGGATACAGAATGCACTGTCTTGTTTCCCAGCTCCATTTACTGATGGCTATAGTATGAGTGCATTCGAGGGCTATAGAAATTAACATGTATTCTGTTTTCAGGTTAATAGCAAGGCAGCACACTTAAGGATATTGCTATTTAAAGCTCATTAGAAACAAGTATTTGCTGAACAAACTATAATTTATGTAAAACAATTTGTATATAGTAACTCCTGGACCACTTGGGGAAAAATACTCTAGATAAAAAAATTCTTATTAAAATGCAAGAGAGTGCTTAAGGGTGATCATAAGCTCTAGATTCCACTTCGAGAAGAGAGTTCTTTCGCCCAAAGGAAGAAGAGTGGGCAAGCCAATGATGAAGAGAAAATGGACAGAATGAGATCACTTAGAAGGTAAAATGGGAAAAAAAATCATTTCAAGAAATAAGAAAATGGGCTGGGGGTGTAGCATTGTCCCTGTAGGCACAGAGCCCCTTGTTCGCCCCTCAGAACTACATAAAACTGGAATCAGTTTGTGTTCTGTGAGACGCAACAGCCACAAATTATCATCTAGGTTAATTTCAAGTTCTTCATATCCTCCCTGGCATGCACGTATTTACCAGCTGAATAAAATGGCTGGCAACAAGGGGGAGGGATTTAAACAAAGCATACTGTGTATGCCATGGCCAAAGCTGCTGAAAGAAGAATCTCACTCAACAGTGTGGAAACACACTGCCTTGACACTGCTGGGGTTACAGAACAGCAATATAGAGAGATGAAAATTAACGAGGTCGCAATTATTTTTTATGGATTCAGGATAGTCAGTTTACGCTTGGGAGTTATGGTCATAATGCTTTTTACCTGCTTGGTAATTTCAAGAGCCTAAAAATACAGGGACTTAAAAGAGTTTTAAAAAAAATTAAAAAAGAGAGAAAACAGGATGAATTTTCAATATGAAAAAGACAATTGAATCAAGTGGAATGTGTTGCTTTATGAAGAATGAGTTCTTCATTAGTTAGTTTTCAAGAGGAAGATGGAGGCCATTGTGCGCCACATTATGGTTGCTGGGGACTGAACCTGGGTTCACTTTAATAGCAGCAACTGCTATTTACTGTTGAACCACGTCTTCAGCCCCTGGATGACCATTTGACAGAATTGTGGTAGTTGCAATTTTTTTAATTGAAAATCAGGTATTTTTTAAAGTACTGGCTCAGGATGTGCTGCTATTAGGATGTGTTGCTATAGGATGCACTATTTCAAAATTAGCAAATCATTTGTATCTACAAAATTCCAGGGCGAAATTTGGAAAACAAGTATAGTCATTAAAGAAATAGCTTGTCTAATTTACCACTCTGTAATTTAAGAAAATTTATATGTATGAATGTACTGTCTGCATGTACCTAAGTGCACCTGTGTCATGCAGTGCCCATGGAGGTCAGAAGAAGGTGTTGCATCTCCTGGAACTGGAGTTATTGCAGTTATGGACCATATGGGTGTAGAGAATTGAACCTGGGTCCTCTGCAAGAGCAGTCAGTGCATTTAACTGCTGGGCCAGCTCTCCAGTCCTAATTTACCATTCTTTTTTATGTTTTATGTATTTCATACATCATTTTTCATTTCTGTTCAGGCATATTCCCCTATCCCTTCACCCCACCCCACCCCACCCCAAACAATTCCAGATCATGTATTCTGTCATAACTGTCCGGTATCTTTCTCTCGGTCTTTTTTTATGCTTAGGAATTTACATTTTCCTCCATTAACTTTATATTACTCTAAAATATGGATACATACTCTCCACCCATATACAGTAATTACAGAGTCTGAAAATTGGTGGGAGGATTCTAGAGCTCATTGAGGGATTCACATTATAACAACATAGTTGCTTTCAGATAAGCCAAAAATATAAACATACTGTCTTTAAAAATAAAACCAAATCCCCCAGAGGAAAGCTATTCCTCACTCAGCATAATGGCTTTGAGCTCCATCCATTTACCTGCAAAGTTCATAATTCCATCCTTCTTTACTGCTGAATAGTACTCCATTGTGTAGATGTACCACATTTTTGTCATCCACTCATCTGTTGAGGGGCATATAGGTTGGTTGCAGCTCTTCACTATTGTGAAGAGAGCTGCAATAAACATGAATGTGCATATATCTTTGTGGTAGGATGAGTCTTTGGGGTATATACCCAGGAGTGGTATGATTAGGTCAGGTGGTAAGTTCATTCCGAGTCTTTTAAGGGTTCTCCACACTGCTTTCCATAGTGGTTGTACAAGTTTAAATTCCCACCAGCAGTGGATGAGTGTTCCCCTTTCCCCAAAACCCCTCCAGCATCTGTTGTCTTTTGTTTTCTTGATCTTAGCTAGCTGTACTGGAGTGAGATGATATCTGAGAGTGGTTTTAATTTGCATTTCCTTAATTATTAATGATCATGAACACTTTTTAAGATGTTTCTCAGCCATCTGTAATTCCTCACTGGTGAAGACTCTGTTCAGCTCTTTACTCTATCTTTTGAGTAGGTCATTTGTCTTCTTCTTGTTTTTTGAGTAGTTTATATATTCTTGACATTAATGCTCTGTCAGATGTATCACTAGTAAAGATTTCTTCCCATTCTGGGTTTTCTTTTCACCTCCTTGATTGTTTCTATCACTGTACAGAAGCTTTTGAGTTTTATGAGGTCCCACTTGTCAATTGTTGACGTTACTTCCCATATGGCTGCTGTCTGGTTTAGAAAAACTCCTCCTACACCTGTCTTGTAGGTTGTTGCCAACTTTTTTTTTTATCACCTTCAGGGTTTCAGGCTTCACAGTAAGATCTTTGATCCACTTGGAGTTGATTTTTGTACAGGGTGAGAGGTAGGGGTTTAATTTTGTTCTTCTACAAATGGTGATCCAGTTTTGCCAACACCATTTGCTGAAGATGCTGTCTTTCCTCCGTTGAGCTTTTTTGGCCCCTTTGTCAAATATGAGGTGGCTGAAGTTATATGAGCTCAAGTGTGGATCACCAATTTTGTTCCATTGGTCAATTGTTCTGTTTTTTTGCCAGTACCAGGCTGTCTTTATGACTATAGCCCTGTAATATAGCTTGAAGTCTGGTAATGCAATCCCCCCAGTATTGACTTTTCACTCAGGGTTGCTTTAGCTATTCAGGGTCTTCTGTTTTTCCATATGAATTTAAGGATTTTTTTTCTAAGTCTGTGAAAAAGCTCATGGGGATTTTGATTGGGCTTGCGTTGAATCTGTATATTAATTTGAGTAGAATGGACATTTTTACTATATTAATTTTTCCAATCCATGAGCATGGGAGGTCTTTCCATCTTTTGATATCATTTTCAATCTCCTTCTTCAGGGTTTTAAAATTTTTGTTATAGAAGTCTTTGGTGTCTTTGGTTAGGTTTATTCCTAGGTATTTTTTTGAGGCTATTGTGATTGGGAAGGTCTCCTTATATTCCTTCTCCAGTTGCTTATTGTTGGTGTAAAGGAAGGCTACTTATTTTTCTAGGTTTATTTTGTATCCTGCCACTTTACTGAATCTTTTGATTGTTTCTAAGAGTTTTCTTGTGGAGTTTTTAGCATCCCTTAGGTAAACTATCATATCATCTGCAAAAAGGGATAGTTTTACTTCCTCCTTTCCAATTAGTACTCCTTTAATTTTGCTTTCTTGCCTTATTGCCCTAGTGAGCATTTCAAGCACTGTATTGAAGAGGAGTGGCAATAGAGGGCAGCCTTGTCGTGTTCCTGCCTTTAAGGGGAATGCTTCCATCTTTTCTCTATTTAGGATGATGTTGGCTGTGGGTTTCTTGTATATGGCTTTGATTACATTGAGGAATGATCCCTCCAGTTCAATTCCCTCTAAGACTTTAAGCATGAAGGGATGCTGGATTTTGTCAAAAGCTTTTTCTGCATCAATTGAGATGATTGTGTGGTTTTTGTCTTTAAGTCCATTTATGTGTTTTATGATATTTATTGTATGTATGTTGAACCATCCCTGCATCTCTGGTATGAATCCAACCTGGTCATGATGGATGTTCTTTTTTATGTGGGTCTGTATGTGATTTGCAATATTTTGTTGAGATTTTTTGCATCTGTGTTCATCAATGATATGGATCTATAGTTTTTTTCTTGTTTGTGTCTTTGCCTGGTTTTGATTTTAGAGTGATGCTGGCTTCCTAGAAGGAATTTGGGATATTTCCTTCTGTCTGTATCCTTCTGAAAAGTTTGAGTAGTAATGGTTGTAAGACCTCTTTAAATGTTTTATAGAATTCTGCTGTGAAGCCATCTGGGCCTGGGCTTTTTTTAGTTGGGAGGCTTTATATTACATCTTCAATTTCCTCAAGTGTTATGGTTCTGTTTAAGCTGTCAATCTCTTCTTGGTTAAGCTTTGGCGAATCCCAGAATTTCAGATATTCATCCATTTCTCTTAGGTTTTCAAATTTAGTAGAGTATAGGCTTTTGAAGTATTCTCCTATGATTGTCTGGATATTTTCTTTTTAAATTTTTTTTTATTTTTATTTATTTTTATATGTGTATGAATGTACTGTCTGCATGTAGGTTTGTGCACCCGTGTCGTGCAATGCCGCGGAGGTCAGAAGAGGGTCTTAGATTCCCCTGGAACTGGAGTTCTCCTGGAATTGGAGTTACAGACTGTTCTTAGCTGGCATGTGGGTGCTGGGAATCGAACCCGGGTCCTCTGCAAGAGCAGTCAGTGCTCTTAACCACTAGGCGATTATATTTTCTTTATCTGTTGTGAGGTTTCCCCTTTCATCGCAAATGCTATTGATTTGGAGTTGCTCTTCCTTTCTTTTGATTAACTGGGCTAGAGGTCTGTCTATTTTGCTTATCTTTTCAAAGAACCAGCTTTTGGATTCATTGATTTTTTTGTATTGTTTTCTTTGTTTCTATTTCATTGATTTCTGCTCTGATTTTTGTTATTTCTTCCTGTCTGTTGGGTTTAGGATTCATTTGCTGTTGTCTTTTAAGTGTTTTTAGCTGCAGTGTTAGATCTTTTAATTGTTCTCTTTCTGTTTTTTTAATGTGGGCACTTAGGGCTATAAATTTCCCTCTTAGGACTGACTTTAATGTATCCCACAGGTTTTGTTGTGTTGTATTGTCATTTTGGTTTAGTTCCAGGAATGCTTTTATTTCATTCTTTGTTTCTTCTCTGACCCACTCATTGTTCAGTATTGTGTTGTTTAGTCTCCACGTGTTCTTATAGTTAGTAGGGTTAATATTGAGCTTTATTGCACTGTGTTCTGATAGAATGCATGGAATAATTTCAATCCTTTTGTATTTGTTGAGGTTTCTTTTGTGTCCCAGTATGTGGTCAATTTTGGAGAATGTTCCATGGGGTGCTGAGTAGAAAGTATATTCTCTGGTGTTTGGATGGAATATTCTGTAGATGTCTGTGAGGTCCAGTTGTGGGTGTATGTAGTTGTTCAGTATCTGAGTATCTCTCTTTATGATTTTGTCCGTTGAACCTATGTGAAGTGGGCTCAGTGGTTATTATGAAAAGTCCGCCCCATATTAGTGTGACAGCGGGAAATTAAAGTTCATTCTTGGAGGTCCCTGAAGGAATTGTTTTATTAAGTATCGGTGCACCTGAGTTTGGTGCTTAAATATTTAAGATTGTGAGTTCTTCTTGGTTAATGGTTCCATTGATAAGGATATAATGGCCGTCTTGCTGGGTCATTGTTCTGACTTAATTTAGCTTTGCTCTGAGGTCTACTTTGTCTTCTATTAGAATAGCGCACTCCTAGCTTGCTTTGTTGGACGCTTATTTGCTTGATTGTTATATAAATTTTCCCCAATCCTTTCACCTTACAGTATGCTGGTCCCGTGAGGGTGAGATGGATTTCTTGGAGGCAGCATATAGGTGAGATCTGTTTCCTAATCCATTTTCCCAGCTTTTATGTCTTTTGACTGGGGAGTTAGACCATTAATATTAAGGGTTATTATTAGAGATGTGTGTGTGTGTTTGCCTTTCAATTTTAATTTTTATGTTTGCATGTCTTTGGTCTAGGTAGATTATTTACTTTGTTACGCTTTTGGTAATTTTTCTCTTGATTTGCTTAAGGATAGTTGCTCATTTCCTCTGTATCTTTTGAAATTGCTTTTAGTATTTTCTGAATGTTTGGTTTTGTTTTGACATGTGTTCTTTCAATTTGTTTATGTCCTGGAAGAGATTTTTCTTTTCTCCTTTAACTATAATCTACATTTTTGTTGGGTATAGTGATTTGGGGTTGGCATCTAAAGTCATTTAGTACTGGGAATACTTTGGTCCATGTTCTTCTGGCTTTCATGGTTTGCACTGAGAAGTCAGGTATGATTCTGATGGGTTTCCCCTTGTATGTAACTTGTTATTTTTCTCTTGTGGCTTTCCATATTTTGTCCTTGTTTTCGGCATCTAGTGTTTTAACTATGATATGACATGGGGAATTTCTTTTCTGGTCTTGTCTATTTGATGTTCTATGTGCTTCTTGTATTTGTATCAGTTTGTCTTTATTCAGTTTGGGGAAGTTTTCTTCTATTATTCTGTTGAAGATCTGATCAATACCATTCTCTTGGGATTCTTCTTCTTCCTCTATCCCTATGATGCAGAGGTTTGGTCTTTTCATGGTGTCCCACATTTCCTGGTTGTTCTACTCTTGTGGTTTTTTTTTTTTAATTTTTCATAATCTTTACTTGAGGTTTCTAGCTGCACTGTGTTATCCTGTAGGTCTGATATTACTTTTTCTGCTTCTTCCATTCTGCTTCTAAGGCTTTTTCCCATCCTTTCCTGCCAATTGGACGAATGTACAATTTCCTTTTTTTGTTTCATCCTGCGATTTCTTCAGTATTTCCACTTCCTTTTGGAGATTTTCATTCTTTTCTTGTAGCTCCTTGCTTTGCTGGTCAGTTTCTTTTTTCCTTTCAGCCTGAGATCTCTTCAATGTTTCTGCTTCCTTCTGGAGTTTGTTATTCTCTTCTTCTAGCTCTTTCAGAGTTTGTATTTCTCTTCCTCTAGTTCTTTTCTGAGTTGATCAATATCTCATTTTAGTTCTTTCTGGAGTTTGTCATTCTTTCCTTCTAGTTCTTTCATGAGTTTTTTGTTCTCTCCCTTTAGTTCTCTGATTTGTTCTTTATCATCTTTGAATATGTCTACAATTGTTCTTCTAAGGTTGGTATCTTTGTTCTCTTCCAGAGAGATCTCGTTGTTGGGATCTTCTATAGGAGTGGTTGGGTTCGGTGGGGATTTATTTTGAGCTTTTCCCATATTGTTGTTTTTCCGTTGTGTTTTTGGCATGTGTGCTGTTGTTGTTGTTGTTTTTCCCCCTTTGTTTGTTTGTTTGCCTTTTGTTGCTAATCTCAAATGTTACTATGGGGGATTGGTTGGTCACTCAGTTTGCTTCCTGTTGGTTTCTTCCTCAGTTTTGGCTATGCAGCCTCCAATCACTGACACTGCTGTATCGTCCCAACAGATTTAAACCCGCAGCACCAGCAGTGCTTTAATCCGGCTGGGCACAGGTAGTGTGCACCACTGGCTGACCTTAATTTACCATTCTTATTCTCATTCAACACACAGCAATTTTTGCAAGGATTATTTCATATATAACAGGAAATAAAATAAACAAAGTCTGTCTTCAATAACTTGGTTAAGAAAATTGTACATTCATCGATATATTAATTTTTTGAAATACTTATTGGTTCTTACATATAATATAAGAGGTTTTAAGACTTGAATATATAATTAAGCCCTGTGTTGAATATATAAAAGCTCTGTCACTTATTCCTGGCTAGTTGGAAAAAAAAAACATAAAAGACAGCAAGATCACACCTAGATAAACTAAAAAATGTTCATTGCATTTTTGAAGTGAGATGGGAATAATATGAATTATTGAGATTATCTCCCATTATTTTCTTTTATCCTCCAATATCAATGTGAAGTAAATAGTCCATGAGAATAACTGACTTCTGAAATTATGTTCCCTATGAATCAGTGAGAAAAATTTTAATTCAGTTTGTGAAATATAAAAATTGCTCTATCATTTTTAAATGAGTATATGTATATTCTAGAAATGTATGTGTTTCTTTTCTTTTCTTAGTTAAACTCATAAATTTTAAATTCTAGAGGGGGAAGCAGTCAATTATCTTTTTTTTTCAAATCATGAACTTTTTTATTTATTATATTTTAAGGGATTCACAATATAAGAGCACAGTTGTATTCAGATCACATTGATGTTGCTCAGTTTTCCATACAATTAGATAATTGGTGCTAGCATCCACAGATGAGGGATGCCATTCATCGTTTGTTTTTCTGGGACTGTGTTACTTCACTCAGCATGATATCTTCTAGCTCCAGCCATTTACCTGCAAAGCTCATGATGTCATCTTTCTTTACCGCTGCATAGAACTTCATTGTGTAGATGTACCATATTTTCTCTATCCACTCATCAGTGGAAGGGCACTTGGGTGGGTTCCAGCTCTTTGCTATTGTGAAGAGAGCTGCAATAAACATGGCTGTGCATGTATCTCTGCAGTAAGATGAGTCTTGTGGGTACATGCCCAGGAGTTGTATGGCTGGGTCAGGTGACAAGTTTATTCCTAGTCTTCCAAGGGTTCTCCACACTGCTTTCTATAGTGCCTGTATGAGTTTACATTCCAACCAGCAGTGGATGAGTGTTTCTGTTTCCCCACAACCTCTCTAGCACTTGGTGTCATTTGTTTTCTTGATCCTAGCCAGTCTTATTGGAGTAAGATGATATCTTAAAGTGGTTTTGATTTCCATTTCCTTAATTATAGCAACATTGAACACTCCTTAAGATGTTTCTCAGCCATCTCTAATTCCTCACTTGTGAAGTCTCTGTTCAGCTCTTTGCTCCATCTATTGAGTGGGTCATTTGTTTTCTTTCTTCTTTTGTTTTTTGAGTAGTTTATATATTCTGGAAATCAATGCTTTGTCAGATGTATCTGCAGTGAAGGTTTCCTCCCATTCTGTGGGATTTCTCTTCACTTCCTTGATTGTTTCTTTTGATGTACAGAAGCTTTTGAGTTTGATGAGGTCCCATTTGTCAATTGTCGACCTTAATTCTTGTGCAGCTGCTGTCTGATTTAGGAAGTCTTTTCCTACGCCTATGTCTTGTAGTCTGCTGCCAACTTTTTCTTCTATCACCTTCAGAGTTTGGGGTTTCACGTTGAGGTCTTTAATCCATCTGGAGTTGACTTTTGTACAGGGTGAGAGGTAGGGGTTTAATTTCATTCTTCTACAAGTGGTGATCCAGTTTTGCCAACACCACTTGCTGAAGATGCTGTCTTTTCTCCATTGTGGCTTCTTGGCCCCCTTGTCAAATATGAGATGGCTGAAATTGTATGTGCTCAGATTTGGATCTTCGGTTTTGTTCCATTGGTCAACAGGTCTGTTTTTGTGCCAGTACCAGGCTGTTTTTATGACTATAGCCCTGTAGTATAGTTTGAAGTCTGGTATAGAGATCCCCCCTGTGTAGCTCTTTTCACTCAGGGTTGTTTTGGCTATTCGGGGTCTTTTGTTTTTCCAAATGAATTTAAGGACTTTTTTTTCCAAGCCTGTGAAGAAACTCTTGGGGATTTTGATTGGGATTGCATTAAATCTATACAAGAGTTTTGGTAAAATGGACATTTTTACAATGTTAATTTTCCCAATCCATGAGCATGGGAGGTTTTTCCATCTTCTGAGGTCTTCTTCAATTTCTTTCTTTAAGGGTTTAAAATTTTTGTTGTAGAGGTCTTTGGTGTCTTTGGTTAGGTTTGTTCCTAGGTATCTTATTGTTTTTGAGGCTATTGTGAGTGGGAAGGTCTCTTTGAATTCTTTCTCCAGTTGCTTGTTCTTGGTGTAAAGAAAGGCCATTGATTTTTTAAGGTTAATTTTGTATCCTGCCACTTTGCTGAAGCTGTTAATCGTTTCTAGGAGTTTTCTGGTGGAGTTTTTTGCATCCCTTAAGTAAACAATCATATCATCAGCAAATAGGGATAGTTTGACTTCCTCTTTTCCAATTAGTACTCCTTTAATATCCTTTTCTTGCCTTATTGCTCTAGCAAGTGTTTCAAGCACTATATTGAAGAGGAGTGGTGATAGGGGGCAGCCTTGCCGAGTTCCTACCTTTAAAGGGAATGTTTCCGTCATTTCCCCATTTAGGATGATATTGGCTGTGGGTTTCCTGTATATGGCTTTGATTACATTGAGGAATGATCCCTCCAATCCAATTCCTTCTAGGACTTTAAGCATGAAGGGATGCTGGATTTTGTCAAAGGCTTTTTCAGCATCAATTGAGATGATGGTGTGGTTTTTGTCTTTGATTCCGTTTATGTGTTTGATGATGTTTATTGATTTTCGTATGTTGAACCATCCCTGCATCTCTGGTATGAATCCAACTTGGTCATGATGGATGATCTTCTTGATGTGGGTCTGTATGTGATTTGTCAGTATCCTGTTTAGAATTTTGGCATCTGTGTTCATTAGTGAGATGGGTCTATAGTTTTCCTTTTTGGTTGTATCTTTGCCTAGTTTGGATAATACAGTGATGCTGGCTTCATAGAAGGAATTTGGGAGAATTCCCTCTGTTTGTGTCCTTCTAAACAATTTGAGCAATAATGGTTGGAAGTCTTTTTGAAATGTTTTATAGAATGCTGACGTGAAACCATCTGGGCCTGGGCTTTTTTTTAGTTGGGGGTTTCTTCTTCAATTTCTTCATATATTATGGGTCTGTTTAAGCTGTGGATCTCTTCTTGATTGGGCTTTGGTGGTTCCCAGGATTTCAGATATTCATCCATTTCTTCTAGGTTATCAAACTTGGTAGAGTATAGGTTTTTGAAGATAATTCCATTATCATTGTGACATAGGAACTGAAAGTCGAAGAGCTCTTTGTTGGAACAGACATCTGAGAAGACATTTGGTCTTTCACTGTAGTATGTTTGAGGACACAGGGCATAATGCTGATCTCTTCCAAAGATAGGTTTAGTCAAAACTATTTTTATACAAATTCCTATTATTTGTCTTTAATATATTTTTCATTTAGTTTTTATTTTATGTAATGAATATTTTACCTGCACATAAGTATACCTATGTCATGCAATGCCCCATGGAGGCCAGAAGAGGCCATAAGTTTTTTTTTAGAACTGGAATTATAGATGGTTGTGAGTAGCCATGTGGGTGCTAGGAACCAAATCTAGGTCCTCTTGAACAGCAGCTAACACTCTTCACTACTAAGCCATCTCTTTAGGCCCATTATTTGCCCTTTCAACTCTCATTTCCTTAAACGTGTATTGAGATTTTTAGAGCTCTGCAGAGTGACAACAATGCAGACTGGATGCAGAGACAGTTTGGAGAATCCAGGGCTCTGTTTAATCTAATTGTTATTAAAACTACATCTTTTCTTCCAGTGAATGATTTTAAACCTTTTCAAAGCAGGCCTCCTTTTTTTTTGGTCTTTTCAAGACAGGGTCTCCTTGTAGCCCCAGCTATCCTGGAACTCGCTCTGTAGTCCAGGCTGGGCTTGAACTCACAAAGATCCTCCTGCCTCTGCCTCCAGAGTGCTAGAATTAAAGGTGTGCACCACCAAGCCCATCTCAGACCTCTCCTTTTATAGGTATGCTTTCTCTGAATGTACAAAAATGCATTCTTTACATTGTAGACCAAATAAGCCATATGATTTGGATGATAGCAGGGATTTTTCTGTATTAATTTCTTAACATTTGATGCCATCGAGGGTCTGGGAGGAGAGGCATAGTACTTGGTTTGCTACTTCAAACTATTGGATCATTGTCCTTTACTCCATTGATACTTCTATGCAACTGAAGTTTGGAAATTATGTCCATATTTCTGCATTTTTGTCTCAAATTACTGCATTGAATTATTTAATTTTAATGTGAAGCAATTTTATACAAAATTTTAGTAAATAATTAGAATGTGTTTAATTTTTCTCTCAACACCTAAAAAATCTCAAAAAAAATTATCTAGAAATGTTTAACATTGTTGAACAGTATTGATGGGGAACTCAACTGTAACTGACCAAGTTTAGCACATGGGGAAGAACCATACCGCTCATTTTCAGATTTACTTCTCTGTATTTTGCAACTGTGTGTGGTGTCTTCAGCAATGGGTCTTAACAATTAGTTCTGGTGGACAACCAAAAAGAGTAGCAAGAGCCTGTATTGTTTTGTGAGCTCCTTGATGAAAACTCCTGGAAGATTCTCACAACTGGAACTGGCCTTTCTCTTTTATAACCCTTGGCTTTGAGGAACAACATTATCCAGAAATAAAGTGGGAAGGTATCTCCCTTCCCACTTTAAAAACATTACCTAGCTGTCCATATAAGGAACTATAATATCAACCTGCCAAGTAAGATGTGTCCACCAGTCCAATAGTGGCTTGACTATTAGGAGATTAACTAACTGGCTATGAGGCCTGTTCTACAAGATAGAATTCATGTGTGGTACAGTAAAATTGGTCAAAAAACCACAAACAAACAAACAACCATGGCTGGATGGTCTTGGGCCTAGAGGTAAGCTTACTGCTATTACAAGACTGTCACGATGCCCTGTTGCCTTCTAAATTTTATGTTTATACCCATAGGCAAATGCTGCTCTCCTAGTCAGAGAAGTCAATCTTTGCAATGAACTATTCAAGGTGCAAGAGCAAGTGGCAGTGAATTACAGAACATTGCAGAGGAAGACACAAAAAGAACTTAAGAAGTGGACAGGAGGGACTAGAGAGATGGCTCAGTGGTTAAGAGCACCAACTACTCTTTCAGAGCATCCAGATTCGATTCCCAGCACCCACCTGGCAGCTAAGAACCATCTTTAACTCCAGTTCCAGGGGAATCTGTCACCCTCTTCTGACTTCCACAGCATTTCAGGACACTGGTGTACTACTTATAGTACACTCATACAATAAATAAATAAATAAATAAATAAATAAATAAATAAATAAATAAACAAAGTGTGTGTGTGTGTGTGTGTGTGTGTGTGTGTGTTTTAAAGAAGTGGACAAGCAGAAGGACTGTGAAGTGCTCTCTTCTGGGCACTCCACAGCCAAACGTCATGACCTCAGATCAGTTCTGGCTGTCTGCAATGGGCCTACAGAAAACTGGGCTGATCAACAGTCAATCATGGATTGTGGAGAGACTCGCAGAGCTCCACCCCTCACTAGCTGTTTAATTATTGGCTACTGATAGAGTAGCAGTCATTATCTCAAGTTGTATAGACTGAAAAGCTCAGCCAACTCCACTAGACTGTTTCAAATCCATGGCTACATATTCCTTGTTAAACTCAAGGGGTTTCAAAAAATGTACAAAAGGGTCTATGGATGAGGGGACAAAAGGTGATAGTAATAGTGTGAAATATTAGAGGTGGTATTGTTTACAGTAACTAGAGTGCACTATATACGTGTGTGATATTATCAAAGAACAAACACAATAAAAGCTATAAAAATGCTTTTCAAAAAAAGCAAGAATTTTCTTAAACTAGACTGTTTTCTTCTATTTTTTGACATTGGATTCTGCAGATGTTATTGTGAGCTTAAAAAATATATGACTTTCAGAGCTAAGTATTAGTAAAAGGACATATGACATGACATTCCTTTTCTTTTTCAGTGAGACTTTCCTGGCAATTCAAAGTGGAAACCCACAGGGTAACCACAGGAGGTAACACCTTCCTGGATCAATATTTGTGCATCAGACGTTATATGAATGTTTTGTAAGGTTCATAAATAAAGAGCTTTTCCCCCCATTTCTCCAGACTCAAAATGAAATTAAAAGGAATTTGGCTGTCAGGGGATTTGCCTTTTCTGGGAGCAAATAACCAACTAAAGGAAGGCTTTAAATTAGTCAATTAAAGGCAAATGTTCGGCAGAAAGAATGGCAGAAACATTTCTGATTTGAGAGGTCTTTTTTCTTCCAGTTAATTGGTAGTTTCATAAAAACTGTGTCATATCAAATAAAGTCAAATACGATTTTTTACAAAGTGTCAAGTTTGATTCAATTCCACTTAATATTCATTAAATACCTACTTTTGTTCAGTAGGAGGCTAGGGCTTGGCTGATGAACTATAAAGAAAGCACAGGCCTGGGACTTTAAGGATCTCATAGTTCAATCAGGAAGCTGGACAATAGAACAATGAATGAATGAATGAATGAATGAATGACAACCAGGAGTTGCATTTGTTTGTTGCATAGATTTGCCAGAATCAGTATTGAATGAACTGAGTATTGCATTGGAAGTCAGCTAGGGAAAGAAAGGAAAGGATACATTTTGTACAGGTACTGAACCTCAGAAACATTATAAAACACTAAAACCAACCAGAGTGGGGATGAAGAGAGCTGGAAGATAAAAACTGTCAAACTTACATGGTACAAATGCTGACCAGACAAATTCAGTAAGGGCTGGTAGTATAGATGGATGTGGTTAGATTAAGCACCATTCGTGTTTAACAGGAAGATGATCTCCACCCTGATAACACAGTTTGTGGATTCAATAATAATTTCCAATGAGTAGCTGAAAGGAAAAATTATCATGGAGACCATGATTGATAGCATATTCTGAGGTAGTGCCTTAATAAGAGGATCCCCAGATTATATTGTCTAAAATAATAGTATAGTATTTTCTAATGAGATGGAAACTGATGTTGAGAATCTATTATACTATTTTCTAGTTACTTTGTGGTAAAGTACTTAAAACGTACTATTGAATCATGACACAATTAAGTATATTCCAGAGATGTAAAGCTACCGGTTCACCATTAGGTGAAATACATTAATATACTTAATCATTTGATAAAGCAAATGAAAAACTCACCACCAAAGATGCCAAAAAAGCATTTAACAAAATTCATTAGAGTGATTTTTTTAATGGAGAAACTTGGCAAGTGCCATCTTAAACAAGTGATAAATATCAAGATCAGGAATAAGAAATCCACATCCTATACTCCCAATAGGACATGCCAGTAATGACATAGGGCACCAATAACATTCCTCACCATAGTCTAGAACCTTCAATCTCATCATGGGAAAATATTAGAATGACACAATATGAGGAACATTCTACAAGGTAATGAATGGACTCTCTCCCATCAAAAGGGCTGTAGCTATGTAAGACGGGAAGAGAGAGGAGCATGCTGAAGAGAGGAGACTGAAAAGAGAAGTTGCTTTAACCAGAGTGTGGAGATTCAATTCCAGTTCAGAAAATCAAGACAGGTTTGGAGATCTAGCAAACTCTTAACACTGTTATGCCGTTATCAGTTATGACAAATGTTTCCCAATTATAAGCTAATATTGGAAGAAGCTGAAGAATTTAAGAAAATACCTTTACTGTCTGAAATTATTGTTTAGATTAAAGCTAATTAAAAATATTATTTTATGTTATGGGTTTTGGTAGGTTTTTTTTTGCCTTACATTTTTAATGATTCCCTCTTAAAAATATTTCATCTAACAATTAGATAAAATATCTATAAATTTCTAAAATCTAGTGAATATAATGAAATATCATCCAAGAAGTCAGGATCATAACCAAATCTCCTCTGCTGGATTTACTTATTCTTTTATGAAGAACTATATTTTTGAAAAATTTTAAAAATATTTTATTATTTTAAAAAATATGTGTATAAGTGTGCCCATGTCATGCAGTTCCCAGGAAGCTCAGAAGAAGGCTTCAGCATCCCCTGTAACTGGAGTTACAGATATTTGTGAGCCACCAAGTGGGTGCTGGGCCTTGAACTCCAGTCCTCTGCAAGAAAAGCCAGTGTTCTTGGCCACCGAGCTATCTCTCCAGTCCCTATTTTTGAAATTTTAAATGTTTATTCTGCTAGTATTTAAACTTTTGCAAAAACATTTTCCTATCATAGAAGAGAAAAAATAATTTTTCTTAAATTTGGGATTTTAAAAAAAAATAGAAATTTAATTCTTTTTCATAAACTTTTAATCAATTTTTGTGCATTTCATACAGAACACCTCAGTCCATCTTAATCATCTTTATACTCCCCCATTGGTACTCTCCCATAGCCCCACCACTGGAATTTATGCTTTTTATCTTTTATGATTTTACCATTAGCTTATCCAGTCAAGTTAGTGTCCCCACATGTCCCTTAGTGCAAATTCATTCACCGAGGTCTAGTCAGCCTATCTAGATTTAGATAGGCTTTAAGATCAGTTCTTCTTCACCCAGCAGTAGTCGGCTTCCAATAGTACTTCAGCTAAGATTGGGCCTTACTGCACACTTCCACAATTCTGTGCTAGGATTTTGTCTGTTTGAATTTGCATGGGTCTTTTGCATGCTGACACATTGCTGTAGGTTCATATGAGCACAGTCCCTGGAGCTTGTATGACTGTATATCCATATGGACGTGTACTTCCTCTCTGGCTCTTACAATCTTTCTACCCCTCTTCTGCAATGGTCCCTGAGCATGGGGCCGGGGGGGTGGTATTAATATAGAAGTCCTGTCCAAAGACTCACATTCTGCAGACTTTTACACTCTAAAGTTTGGCTATTTTTAACCTTTTGTTTTGCATGAGGGAGCTTCATTAATGAGAATTGAGAGATTCATTAGTGTCCTCTTTAGGCCCTCTTCTATGTTCCATGAGCCTTAGGTGTCAAGGTTGCATCATAGATGGTAGATGTGCCACTTATACTTGGGCAGTTCACAGACAATGTCTGTGTGACCAGTTAGGGTACTCTATAATAGTCTCCATCTGGTGCAAAAGAATCTTCTTTGATGGCTCGTGACTGGGGTACTTGTCTGCATCGAAGTGTACAGCTGGGCTAGGTGTTAGTTCTCTCTTTGATTTATTTGCGGACCCTCCATACTGAGTTCTACTGTGGCTGGAGTGGGTTCTTAGGAATGGTATATCACGATTCTCTGTTCTTCATCCTCTCCAGGATCTATTGTTTGTTCTTTTTGTAAATTGAATTTTTCTATGTTTCATATATTATTTTTCAGTCAGTCTTAATCACCATTATACCCACTTCAGCTCTGGCACCCTTGCAGAGCTCCCTCTGCCCCAGACAAGTTCACACCTTCTGGCATTTATGCTAGAGTCCATTGCACCAAACCACTCCTCAGTGCCAGCTTATCCCCTGAGCTCTAGTCAGTCTATCCAGAGTCTCTTTTCTAAAGAAGGTCAGGTCTTCCTCACCCATCCGCCATCTGCTGCCTATATTTCCTCAGGCAAGCTTGGGCTCTGCTACCAATTTCTGCAGTTTTGTGCTAGGTTTTTGTTCAGCTGATCGATTGTTCATGGGTCTTGTGCCTGCCAATACCAATGCTGTAGGTTCATAAAAACAGGGTCCCAGGAGCTTGTAGGATTTATTTCCATTTGGCTGCAATGGAAATTTGGGATTTTAATTTTTTCATTTTCATTTTCATTTCTATTTTTATCACCTTCCTGGCTGTTACAGTCTTTCTTCCCCCTGTTCGACAGTGTTCCCTGAGCCCTGGGTGGGTGAAACTAAATACGAGCAGCCTGTTCATGGAACCACACTCTGTAGAGTCCTAATCTTCAAGGTTTGGCCATTCAGACCTTTGTGGGTTCCTGGTCTCCTGTTGCATAGAGGAGCATCTTTAATGAGAGCTAAGATGTAGTTAGTACCTTCTTGGATCCTTGTTCTAAGATGCTTGGGGCTTATGTGTAAATGTGGCATTGTGGATGTTTCTCCTAGGCATGAGCCATTCACAGACCATGTCTGTGTGTGTCCAGTTGTGGGACTCTGTACTATTCTCATCTGGAGTAAAAGAAGCTTCTTTTCTTAGTGGTGTCTGGTATATTTGCCTATAAACATAAGGAATCTTCTTTTGTAGTTAGTAAAATGTTACCTTAGCCTAGGGATGTGTCAACATTATGGAACTACAATCTATGACCTCTCCAGTTGTGTGCCTCTGACTATGTTCACAATACCACACATAAGTTTTCTCCCACTGAGTGGGCTTTAGGTCCAATTGGTTAACCATTGATTCCATCAAGATAGAAGTGCCGCTAGTGCACTGATGTCTTATGCTGTGCTGGTCATTGATGTGGGTATTTGGTCTTGAGGCTGATGTTGGACCATCTATTGATGATCTCCCTTAGTGGCTTGCATAGTGCTCTCCACAGCTATGAGAGCCAGCCTTCAAGGTTGGTGGCTTCCAAGTCAAATCCAGTTCCATTGCCCAAGATCCACTCTCCGAAATATGTCCTGGCAAAGGCATGGAGAAGACATGGAGGGAGGGATAGATAGGTAGGGAGAGAGGAGAGGTAACTAATGCCTTATAGGGTAAAAAGCCTGGACAGAGAGACACATTAATCTAACAATAGACTGACAAATTACACATACATTACCTTTAGATGAGTACACATATGAAGATGAAGGCTGCATATGAAGAAACACTACCAGCCAGGAGAAACCTTCTTTTGAGTTGTTAGCCAGGGCAGTCCAAGAGACTCTCAAAACTACACAGGCTATTGCCACAGCCCTTGATTGCCTCCCAGAACCTGAAGGTAAGACACTATTGCTGAAGATAGGACATATTGTTTGTTTCTTTAACAGGTTGCCATTCTCACTGGGGTGAGAAGAAATCTCATTGTAGTTTTTATTTTCATTTCCCTATTGATCAAGGGTGCTGAATAATTTCCATGTTATAGTACTTCATCTTACAAGGGATCTCTTAAAAAAATAAGGAGAAATGGGCAAAAGTTGAAGAACTGGGAAACCAAAGAGCAGTTCATCAGGTGGGAGGCAGTGGAAGCTGTTGAGGTGGAGAACATCATGAAGACCACATTCATTAGATAAGATCTGAAATGTGTATAGGGGTGGTGGTTTTACCTTCATAGAAGTTTCAGTGAAATGTCAAAAATCATGTCATTGAAGCAAAGATCATGAAAATAAGGATGATATATGTCATATACTTTTGGCTTTGAAAAGAGTGTACTGATTCAAAGTCAAGAGAATTGTGTGTTCACATTTTATACATTTTCTTTTATGGAGGAAGAAATGAAGTGTACCTGCATGGTATTTTATATCCTATAAGGTCAAAATCCAATGGAGTTGGGGAGAGAAAAGAGGCAAATTATGATATAAATCAGATATATCCAAAGCATTGCCCATGAGCAAGGTACGAGCACTCTCTCTTCTAAGAAAAGATAATAAATCAGGCATATTAACAATCTGTCAAAACTGGCAGGAATATTCGAGGCAAACTTTGGATCTTAACAAAATTGAAGACTAACAATGTCCAATCAGAAAAACAGTAAGACAAGTACTTAAGTTAGGGTAAGTTAGGGACCAGGTCCAGAGAGATGAAGATGATGAAGAAATAATTGTGTGCATGATCACTCATGGGTTAAAGAACACTCAAGGAAAATGATTATTTGTGGGCATGACTGCCACTGTGTACAGCACAGCCATCCTGGAGTACCTCACCCCAGAGGGACTTGAATTGGCAGGAAATGCATCAAAAGATTTAAAGGTAAAGTACATTACTCCTGGTCACTTGCAACTTGCCATTCCTGGAGACGAAGATTTGGATTCACTCATCAAGGCTATAATCCCTGGTGCTGGTGTGATCCCACGCATCCACAAATCTCTGACTGGGAAGAGAAGACAACAGAAGACTGTCTAAGGATGCCTGGATTCCTTATTATCTCAGGCCTCTAAATATTCTTAACAGCAGTCCAATGCTGGTGATTCCAGAGGACTGTATCTCTGTAAAATACACAATTTTTACCTTTTGGTAATTCTACTTGAGTGAGTTCGAAGCTTAATTAGCTTTCCAACCAATCAAATTTCTGCATTCCATTCTTAACCATTTTCATTTTATTTATTTATTTATTTTATCTTTTTGAGACAGGGTCTCCCTTTAGTCCCAGCTGGTCTGGAGCTCACTTTGTAGACCAGGCGGGCCTTGAACTCACAGAGATCCACCTGCCTCTGCCTCCCAAGTGCTAGGATTAAAGGCGTGCGCCACCACGCCCGGCCTTAACCATTTTTAAATGTTACTATGGCTTCAAAGAAGCTATTGATTCTTAAGTAGTGGGTTTTGATTGAGTTGACTTTTTAAAAAAAAATGTTATTCAGAAGTTATAGTAACGAACATTTGGTTTTATACAGACATTATTTCCACTCCAGTGGTTAAGCTCAATAAAGGTCATATCCCAAACTAAAAATAATAAATAAGTAAGTAAATAAATAAATAAATAAATAAATAAATAAATAAAGATGATGTTTGAGAAGTGACTCAGTGAAGGACTTAAATTCAAGTCCCCAGCATTTAGGTAAAATCCAGGCTCCACAGCACAGCTCTGTAATCCCAGGACCACGAGGACACACACAGGAGGATCCGCAGAGCTCACTGGCCAGCCAGCCTGGGCAATCACTGAGTTCCAGTTTCAGTGAGAGACCTTGATTTAAAAAATAAGGCAGAGAGTAACAGAAGGGATCAGGCATCAACTTCTGGCCTGCACATACACACAGAGGAGGGACATGCTGAAAATATCCAGGTTCCAAGTACATGTTTAATGAAGGTGACTATTGGCATAGAGTTAATATCCAACAAACAGCTCTAGGTACACTAGACCACAGTAATGGGTAAAAAGAAAGGTAACAGAATAAATGAAATTGCCTTTCCAGTACTCATTTAAAAGAACTTAGATTAGCCACCTAAAATATTCCAGACATGAAATAGTGACAAGGAAAACAGATCCAGTCTTGGAATTCAACATCCTTTTAGGAAAATGGATTAATAAATTCAACAAATATTTATCTATATTAGAAACTGCAAATTTCTGTGAAGTGGAGGAATGACTCATTTGAAGGAATAGTAAAGTAGTGGTGGGAGGCTTCTGTCATAAGGGGATCCAAGAACTCAAGGGAACAGAACTAGTTAGCCAGACCAGAGGGCTCAAGACTATTTATGTGCACCAAGGTTAAAAGCAGAAAACAAGCTAGAAACTTGCATTGATGTGTGTATTTATGCACACACACACACACACACATATACACACAAATATATCTACATGCACGTATGTGTGCACATACATCTACAAATGGACATAGATTTACCAATGGGACCTAATCTTAAGCAGGTATGGTAGCTGCACATGGGCTGTGAGACTTGTTGTCTGGGTAACTGGTACAAAACAGGCAGTTGTGGGGTTGAGTGGAGGAGATAGATCTGAAATCAATAGTAGCAAGGACAAACAAGAACCCCTACAACAAACATCAGCTACGATCAAGATTTTACATTGCAAACTTCCTTGCCCCTCTTTATGCCCTCCACCTTAGAGAACGCTAGTTTTCTGTAGATGAAATTGTCCTGCCTCCTCACAGAAGTAAACATGGGACAGAGAAGCAAAGAGAGATCCTCAAAGCTAACCTCCAGAGAGCCAAAGAACATCAGCAGGTAGCTTTCCCTCATCAGCAGGCAGGCGGGGAAACACGTGTGAGCCAGGTTAAGGTGCACCGCTGACCTCTGCCCTGCACGAGGCTTCCCACTGTAAATTTATTATTTCCCATTTTATCCTGCTGATTCTCATTCCTCCTCCAAATGTCATGTGTATCTGCAGGAATGCAGAAAATAATCTCAAGGTATTAGCTCCAACCTAGTTAAACTAATCCAATACAAACCTGCTAGAGTATTGATTATTATCCTCTATAAAGACCTTTCTGGAGGTCTTTAAGGAAAGAGATAATTGAATGGGTCTTGTGGTTAAGCGCTTACGGTAGGAAGACATGACGGGGCCACATGCTCTGGGATTGCAAGGACAGACAGCTCAGAAATGTGTGGTATGAAAGTGTTAGGAGCAGACTCAAAAGGACGACAGCTCTGTGATCCAGGACTCAGAATGGGAGCACAGATGCAAACAATGGAGTTGTGACCAAGGTGCTCCATATAGGAAATGAGATCAGAGAAATAAAGACAGCCCAAATCAAGTCAAATCCATGGTGCATTCCTCCAGGGAATACCACAAAGATAAAAAGGAGTTGATATATCCAGACAAGATTTTCATAACCAAGCCAAAGAATTCATTTCTTGAAGCTATCTCCAGTCGAATCCCACCAGCTTCTTCAAGCTTCAGTCATTAACTTTTTCCCATTCACTTCTCTGACTACCAAACAAATGCATAGGATCTCTTTAGAGTTTCTATCACATGCCTGTCTTACTAGAGTTTAAGATATTATGGCTTCTCCAGAGAGACCATAATATCTTAAACTCTAGTAAGACAGGTCTCTCCAGAGACCATAATATCTTAAACTCTAGTAAGACAAGCATGTGATAGAAACTCTAAAGAGTGCCGACTGCTCTTGCAGAGGACCGGGTTCGATCCCCAGTATCCACATGGAGGCTGAGAACCGTCTGTAACTCCAATTCCAGGAGAACTCCAGTTCCAGGGGAATCTGACACCCTCCTCTGACCTCCGCAGCATTGCACTACACGGGGCACAAACCTACAAGCAGATAGTACACTCATACACATAAATAAATAAATAAATAAATAAATAAATAAATAAATAAATAAATAAAAGATATTATGGTCTCTCTTGTTTCCTTCGTGGGGCCATAAGCCCACAAGAATTGTCCTGGGCTTTTGTTCCTTTTATAATGCTCTACACATGTGGGTCATGTAGTAAATGTTGCAGACCATCAACAGCAACAGATTGAAGGACTCTCTTATACTCTCACCCAAGTCTGATACGCTCTTGCTTAGAGTTAAAACACTGTAGTAAGAGGCTGCCTTCTCTGATAAATGGTCTTTCAGGAATTGTAATCCAGGCATATTCTATCTTTTCACCGTGAAGAGCCACTTTAGGGCCCTACTGGTTTAGTTTGTTTTAGTTTCTTTTTATATCAATATATTTATTTTTTATTTATTTTTATTTTTTTATAAATTTTTATTTATTTCTGTATGTGTATGAATGTACTGTCTGCATGCAAGTTTGTGCACCCGTGTCGTGCAATGCCGCGGAGGTCAGAAGAGGGTCTCGGATTCCCCTGGAACTGGAGTTCTCCTGGAATTGGAGTTTCAGACGGTTCTCAGCCGCCATGTGGGTGCTGGGGATCGAACCCGGGTCCTCTGTAAGAGCGGTCGGCGCTCTTAACCACTAGGCCATCTCTCCAGTCCCTTATATCAATATATTTATGATCGTATTCTCTTTTTGCATCTCGCAAGTTTGTTTCCCTCAGCAAAGTTTCTGCAGACTTCACACGCAGGCAGCTGCTTCACTTGGGCTGCTCGTGGCTCGGCTGGTAAGATTCCCGTTTGCCATTTCACTGACTTTTAAACCCTCTTCCACTTTTCCTGTATTGTCTTCTCTTCTCCTCTCAGAAGTCATGTCCCTGGTCTCTCTCTTGACATGTACGCATATGTGCTGGACTTCTTACCCTTTATTCTGTAGTTGTGAGAACTTCCCAGATAGCTCACTAATGAAACAAAAGGGACAGTTGTACACAATTTTAACTCGCTGTGCCAATGAGTGCATTTGGCTTACAGGAGCATGTGTGACCTGAAATTAGCCACGTCATTGAAAAGTCCCATGGCAGCATGGATGATGAGTTCCCCATACCTGCGAAGATGGCTCTCTCCCTTCAGTTAGACTTCTACCCTCTACAAACCCCTTGGTCATGAGACCCTGTGCAGCCAGGGCAGAATTACATACAGATTGAGGGGAGCAGAAGGGGGAGAGCTGAGAACTCAGCTGAGGGTCTTGTGACCTTCCTCCAGCTCTTCCTCCCCTAGGCCCAGTAGGAAGGTGTGCTGAGTGCTCCTACATGATACTGACGATGGTTGTGATGGGCAGGGTCAAAGTTCTTCAACACACTGTCAATCCCTCCAGTTCTTACATTCTTTTTGGCCCTTCCTCCATGATGCTTCCTGAGACTTGGGAGGGGCTGAGATGTCTACTTTATTCCATTTCTGTTTGAGAATCGGGCAAGTAGTTCACATAATCACTTTTTTATTGAATTTTTATGTGTGTCACCCATAATTTTTCAGCCAGTCTTAATCGCCATTGTACCTGCTTCTCCCTTGGCACCCTCCTGCAGCCCCCCCCCCCACATCCTGGAGTTCACATCTTCTGTCATCTGTGCTAAGGTTCATTGCACCACATTACTCTCCCTGCTCACTCCTCAGTGCCAGCTCATTCCCTGAACTCTAAGTCAGCCTATCTGCAGTCTCTTTTCTAAAGAAGGCAACATCTTCCTCACCCAACCACCATCTGCTGCCAATATTTCCTCAGCCAAGGTTGGGCTCTGCTACCTATTTCTACAGTTCTGTGCTGGGTTTTTGTCCAGCTGAGTTTGCATGGGTCTTATGCATAGGCAGCCTGTCCATGGAACCAACTCTGTAGATTCCTGATCTTCACAGTTCAGCCATTCAGCCCCTTTTGAGTTCCTGGTCTCCTGTTTCTTGGAGGACATTCCTTCATGAGATTTAAGAGCTAGTTAATGGCTTCTTGGGCCCTTGTTCTATGATGCTTGTCTCTTAGGTGTGGAGGTTGCACTGTAGTTGTGTCCCCTAGGAATGAGCAATTCACAGACCATGTCTGTATATGTCCAGTTGTGGGACCCTGTACTGTTTATCTGGTGTAAAAGAAGTTTATTTTCTGAGTGGTGCCTGGGATATTTGTCTGTAAATATAAGGAATCTTCTTTGTAGTTAGTAAAATGTTACCTTAGCCTAGGTATGTGTCAACCTTGCAGATTTCTCTAAGATCTATGGCCTCTTCAGTTGTGTGCATCTGGATATATTAACAATTAAAAAAACACACCCATGTGATTCCTCACACTGAGTGGGCTTTAGGTCCAATTGGCTGGCCGTTGATTTTCCTCAAGATAGATGTGCCACTCTTGGACCAAGGTTGTATGCTGTGCTGGTCATTGACCTGGATATTTGGTCTTGAGGCTAATGTTGGACTATCAACTAATGTTCTCCTTTGTGGCTTGCAAAGTGCTCTCCAAAGCTATGGGAGTTAGTTTTCAGGGGTGGTGGCTTCCAGGTTAGATCCAGCTCCATTGTTCAAGATCCAGTCTCTGAAGTATGTCCTGTCTTCAGCAATAGGGTCTTAACTTCAGGTTCTGGAAGGCAATCAAAGGCTGGGGAAGCAGTAGTCTTTGCAAGTTTTGGAGTCTCTTGGACGAACCTGGCCAAAGAAGAGCCACTTTATTTTAGAAAAGTTCTCACTGTATAGCCCTGGCTGTCCTGGGATTCACTTTGTAGACCAGACAGTTTGAGCTCAAAGAGATCTATCTGTCTCTGCCTCTTGAGTGCTGGGACTGAATATGTGTACCAAAAAGCCAGGCAGCAGTCACTTATTATTCAGCAGCTGGACTGGATGTAAGTCTCTACAGTAATGAACTCTCACTGAAAAAGAAGCTTTCCTGATCAAGGGAGACAGCATCAATAATCATAACACTTAGAAGTAGCTTCACATGCACCTCAACAAAATAGGAATAGATTTCTGGTTGGGCTTATGACCAGCCTCAATGGAGCCCATGGTATTGGACAAGGATTCCTTCCCATGGGCTGGGTCTGAAGTCCATTAGAAAGTTGGTGGCTGTACCCACAGCAGTCATGCATCATTGCATCAGCGGACACACCTTTTCCTCAACTTTGATAATACTGCAAACAGAGTTTCTAGCTGAGTAGGAATGCTGACATTACTTTTCCCTAAGGCTGCCTGCTCCTCTCTGTTCCTGTGAACACCACCAGTAGTGAGGTAGCTTCAGTTCTCTCCCAATCTGATTCTTCCTTGTCCTCTAACCAGAGCATGCAGTGTCTTCAGGAATAGGGTCTTACCATCTAGTTCTGACATTAACAAGGTCTAATAGAGTCTGAAAGCATTTCATATGCTGTGTTAATAGTTCCCCTTAAATGACCAATGTGAGGTATAGAGCATGGATATAAAGTACTGCCTAAGTTAGTGCTCCACATTCACCATCGCCATGATTTCTTTGGCTACCTCATTCTGGCATGCTGAGTATGTCTCCCAACTGCTAGAGGCTAGCAGGGGCTGATTCATGTTACTCTGACCTCTCCAGGACCTGTATTCTTGCCTGCTGTGTCTCCATAGGCCCTGCTGCCTTTCCATTGGTCAGCTTGGCCATTGAAATAATGGGCAAACATGTTCTACCTGGGGAGAATTTTCCATACCACACAGTGGGGAGAGGATTGTCCACACCCCAGTCAAGCTTGATCTTTCCCCCGCTGTAGTGCTCTGCTGCACCACCCATTAACAGATTTTGACCCCCCTGATCTTCCTGGGAGCCACTAGGAACCAAGTCCCACCTGCCTCGCATAGTTACTCAAGTCCAAGCATTACTGGCTAGCAGCATGTCTGTCAATCAGCCTGGAGGCCTCCTATCTGAGGAACAGCTAGAGTGGTTCACACCCTGAGCACCTCCTTCCTCTAACCTGTAAACACTGTGAGCAGTCACCCTGCCCCCAGCATCTTCTGTTTCTTCTAGCTCCTTTCGTTTGCTTTAGGTCTTGAGGTCTGACAAAGGCTCACAAGTACATTTGGCCTTCCGTCAATATTTTCCTAGGGACTCCAGTCTGGCACAAAAGTTGCCACATTTGTCGTAGGTGACCCAGCTAGGCTCAGCTTATCTGGGGTTTCTCTCACTCTTCTTGTGATTGCTTTAGCATTTTACATGCCCAGTTTACATGCTGGTCTAGGTCTCTTAGGCCCTCCAAAGTCTCTCGTACCTCACAAAGATCATATTCCACCACAGAGTTCAACAAAGCCACCAAAGCATCTTTGATCTTCTCTACTTCATTCCCTAACTCCCCAGTTTTATGTTCTCTTCATGGGCTCCATGTTTGGGGATCCCAGAAGGAGATACTTAGCAGAAACCTAACTTGTGCTCTTTTGGTTCCCTGCATCCCTTTAGCCTTTCATGGCCAACCAACATCTCCTATTCATCTTTTCATTATGTCCACTTTCCTCAGCAGTTCAGCGGCTACTGTGGAAGACCCATTCATATGTCTTTTTCATACCTAAATGCATCCTGCCTTTTCCAGAATTTTTTTTTCTTTCTGGGTACATAGATTAGCATTGGTTGCACATCTTACATCTTACTCCCCCCAACAGGGGCAATGCAACTTCTGCTCCAAATCCCTTACAAGCCCACTCCCTACACACATACTACTTCCAGAGACTGTAGCATAGTCTCTGGTCCATCAGCCATTCTCAAAGTCCTCATCCTTTCTTGGCAGAGCATACTCATCAAGGACATACACCATCCCCTAAGACACAGAGGAATTCAGCTCACCAGAACTCTCCATAGGTGCAAAGATGAAATGCCTCTTCAGTTCACTTCCACTCTGTTGATGCTCTAGCACCTCCATGATCAGGAGCAGCTAGGGTGGAAATGGTAGAGCTGGCAAAAAGCATAGAAGAGAGTTGTTGGGATCTCAGGAGGTCTTATCTGCTTCTATCAGGGCATATCAACACATCTGATCTTGAAGGTCACTTGTAAGTAGCCACAGCTACTGTGATGAAGCTAATAATAGCTTGTTATGCTTGGAAGACACCATTAAGCAACATTATCATTGGAGCTATTGAAGATAACTTTTTTACATGGTAAGCAAGGCCAACAAGCCACAGTGCCTGTTTCTGGGGTAAAGGTGCATCATGGATACATAAATAATGAAGAGCTATGGCAAAGTACCTACAATCACAGATTGTCAATACTTTACCTTGGTATATAAACCATGTAATAACATAATTAACATAATGCCCATAATGCCTTATAGAAATGTTTACTCTAATATGTTTCTCTCTCTCTCTCTCTCTCTCTCTCTCTCTCTCTCTCTCTCTCTCCTCCCACTCCTGCTTCAAGGATGAAGATAGTAATCTTAATCCCAAGAAACAAGTCTTCTCCAAGAGTCCTAACTAATAATACAATAACACATTACATAACCCACAATACCTGGGATACCTGGACACTGAGAGGTACATGTACTGTTAGGAGCTACAGCTGTATCCACCCCTATTGTTTAGCAGGCATATCACGTACATGTTAATTCACCTCTCTGAACTTCATTTCTCTCTCTTCAAATAGAATATTGCAACCAAACCCATAATGGTGCTCTAATGGATACATTAGTTAGCATACGAAATACCTGGGATATCACAAAGCACTCAGGGGCTGAGAAGTTATAGATGTCACTTCCATCTATGATGCTGTTTTATCTTTCCTCTTCTCAGACAAGCACTAGTCACTTGTGAGGGCCCAATTCCAGTCACATTTTCTCCCAGAAGCCACCCTGATATAAACTCAAAATGTCCCTTTTCTTTATAGTTTTAGTGTACTATTTTAGTGTACTAGTGATGTACTTGTCCTGTCTTTCAGCTTTTGAGAAGGGATTGCTTTTTTTAAGGTTGAAGGGAATATTTCCCCCACACAATAATTGATTTAAGAATTCATTGGGATGATGTAAATTGACAAAAACCCTGCCAGTAATGAATATCATTATACATATTTAAACATAAAGGGGAAAATCTTTTAGTATATGTGTACATGTGTATATTGAGTCTACATTCATGTCAAGAGCGATTTACTGACTCTGTGAGAAACTCTACTCTTCCCTTACTTATTTTTTTCTAATTTTTAATTATGTGTGTGTGTATGTGTGTGTGTGTGTGTGTGTGTGTGTGTGTGTGTGTCTGGTGGGCAAGTACTTACAAAGGTGCTGAATGTGGCAGTCACAGAACAACTTAAGCAGTCAGTTCTTTCTTTCCACAATGTATGTCTCAGGAATTGAACTCAGGTCCTCAGGCTTGGCAACAACTGCCTTTACTCATTGAGCCATCTTGTCAGTTCCCCATTACCTACTTCTGACTACTTAAATCCAGTTGTGTGTGCTTATATTTGTTCCACACTTAGAAAAGCTCTATATTTTAATGTCAGCTTTAACTTACATATATAGCATCTACACATACTTTCCATAGACTCCAAAAATATTTAAGGACCAGAAAATATGGAGTAAATGTTACCAGTAGATTTACATAGCTTACTTGTTTATGTATTTATGATCACATGCATGCTGTAGTGGTGTTTACCAAGTGATGCTTGAATGAATCTCCAGTATGATCTTTCTCCAATGTATAGGAAACACAAACTTTGACTATTTATTGGGCATCTAGAAGGTTATTTTCTAGTAGGTGAAGTGGGATGTGAGCTTTGTAAAATGTGTTAGCTCAAGAAATCCGGAGAGCAAATGTCACTAGTCATGGTAGTACACGCAGGTCATCTTAGCACTCAGGAGGCTAAGGCAGCGGGATGCTGAGTTTGAGGCCAGTTTCTGTGGCATGGAGCATGGAAGCACTGTTTCTAAGGACAAGGGTAGGGACAGAGCTCAGCAGTAGAGCACTTGCTTAGCATGCTCAAGGATCTCGAGGCAAACCCTGAAGCTAATGAAAAGACAAAATTAACTGCACAGGTTTTATTAAGGAAAAGCTTTTTAATAGGAAGGAACTATACAAGTTTGGAAGTGTCTTTACAGCGGGAGTAGTTTGAACTTCCAAATGAAGCAGCAAGTAAAGGAGGCTTGGGTACCAGTGTGAAAGTTCTCCATGCATGCAGTTCATGAAGGCCTGCAGGGAGCTTCTCAAGACAGGTCCACAGCCAAACAACCCCATCTCCCAGGAGGGGTTTGGGTAATTTTTGCCATATTCAGCTCTGATTATGAGCAATCTGAAAAAATAACCTGATCTCAGAAGAAAAGGAGCACATTTCCAAGGACAGCCTCTGGGCTTCCTCTTCAAGATGTAATATTATGTCCTAGGTGACTTACATGGAAACACATAGTCAGTAACATAAGTGTAATTCATGCCAGCATGTAGGTCGCTTACCACCATTTTCTTTGTCCTTTCTGCTGTGCTTATAATAGAATGTTTTGATGGAACACAACTTCTACACACATTTTTATTTTACTTTTTAAAACATTTTTTTTTATTTATTTTTTTCTATGCGTATGAATGTACTGTCTGCATGCAGGTCTGTGCACCCGTGTCGTGCAATACCGCAGAGGTCAGAAGAGGGTGTCAGATTCCCCTGGGACTGGAGTTAAAGACAGTTCTCAGCCACCATGTGGGTGCTGGGGATCGAACCCAGGTCCTCTGCAAGAGCAGTCAGTGCTCTTAACCACTAGGCCATCTCTCCAGCCAGAAACAAAAACGCAGATGACTCAAGCTCCAAATTCCTCCCACTAATCTAGCATAGTCAGCACTCTATTAGCAGAAGTTCTCAAATTATACAGCACACAAGGAAATGAAAGGAACAGTAAGGAGAATTACACAGGTGGACCACTACCAAGCTAAGCGAATGCTGGATTGAGTTTTGCATTTTTTTTGTCCTTTTGAGCAGGGTCTCCCTGTGGTCCCAATTGCCTGGAACTCACTTTGTTCAACAGGTTGGTCTTCATCTCACAGAGATCCACCAGCCTCTGCTTTTCAAGTGCTGGGATTAAGGGCATCCACCACCACTCCTGGCTCTGGACTGAGTTTTGAAGTCACATTAGGAGAATCAGAAGAGCAAGCACTTCAGGTTGGCCAAACCATAGCTTAAAAGAAGGACAGCTTAAAAAGGCTGCTCTGCCCTCCCCCGCATCTCCCTGTGCACCTTCCATACGTTTTCCACCACTTCCTCTCCAAATCTCTTCCAGGTCTCTACCCCAGGAGTACAGAAATGTATCCATTATGAGTCAGTGAGATAATTCAGTGGGTCAAAACCTTGCCATGACAACCCGAGTTCAATCCCCAGAATTTATACAACAGGTGCAAAGAACTAACTCCAGCTGGCTGTCCTCTGACCTCCACATACAAAGCAGAATTCCCAACAATAAACAAATAAGTACAAAAATTTAAAAATTAATAAAGATAAAAAGAAATAGATTTTTAATAAAATATATAAAAATGTATTCCAATTATGAAATTATCCTTTGTACTCTTTATGTAACTTTATGTACATAGTATTCTAATATGAATTAATATATATTTTATATATAGAAAAGAATCAATTTATTAGTGATAGTTACTAAAGATACTAGTGGTTATGCATTATTGGGATCTTTTATTTTCTTACTTTTTAAACATAATCTATTTATTATTTTTATTTTATTTTTGACTGTATTTCCTGCATGCATGTAAGTGCACAAGTGTCATGCAATGCCCACAGAGGTCAAAAAAGGTTGTCAAATCCCCTGGAAAAGGAGTTATAGACAGCTTTAGGCCAAACCTAGGTGCTCTGTAAGAGCAGCCAGTGTTCTTAAGCTCTGAGTTGTCTCCCCTTATTTCCTTCGTTGTAACTCCTATGATTTGTAAATTACCAATAATGCACACCTAATACCTTCATATGTCTAAAACATTTTTAGTGATTTTTTTCATATATTTAATATAGTAGAGCTTAATCAAATTTAGACCGCCTCCCCATCTACACCTTCATATTCCCCCACTGGGATTCTATCATATATGTTAAGTCCTATCCAGTTAAGCATTTTTTTCTGGGTATCCCTCAGTGCACGTTAATCCATGGGAATCTAGTCAGCCTATCCAGAGTCATTGCCTTAAAGAAGTTCTACTCTCCTTCACCCAGTAGTAATCATTTGCCGATAGTTTCTTGGCTAGGGTTGGGGCTTGCTGCCCATTTCCTTTGTTCTATGCTGAGTTTTTGTCTGATTGCGGCTGCATGGGTCTTGTGCATGCTGTCACCATTGCTGCAAGTTCATGTGAGCAAGTTCCTTGAGGACTCAGAGCTTCCGTTTCCTTAAGTTCATGGACATTCTCCACCCCCCCACCCCCCCTCCTCTCCTTCTGCATGATTCCTGATCTGTAAGAGGGTAAGGTTTAATATAGGAGTCTTATCCAGGGACATGCACTCTGCACTATCTTGTTCTCTAAAACTTAGCCAGTTGTGGTCTTCTGTGTATTTCCCACTTTGTTGGGTGAAGAAACTTCCCTGGTGAGAGATGAGGGATGTATAGCATTCTCTTACCCCCAATTCTGCTATGTTCCTTAGGCCTTAGGTATAGAGGTTCCACTGTAAATGTGTCACTTAGGGCTTTGCATTATAATGATTCTTTGAAATAACATCAAAACATAATTTGGGTCATTTCTTGGAGTATTTAAATGTATAATCCTAATTCTCTGGCAAAACTAACTACAACTTTCTCTGAAAGATCTATATCCAGACAAATAAATTACTTCAACCTATGGAATGGAACAAAACATTGACCCTGATTTTTTTAATAAATTCATTTTCATCCAGAATGTGCTCTGATTTAATGAGTATTTAACTGTGTGAAATAAATATGACTAATTATAATAGTTTTTCTATAGGGTTATTAAAATACCAACTGACGTGTCTTTGGGGAGTTTGCAATATCCATTTCTACATCAAATATATTTTTCTATCATTGTTTCCCAACTGGTAAAGAATTTTCTCAGTGGAGGAAAAAATGGCAGATTTCATTATTTTGATGTTTCCTTTTAAATTTGCACCCTTAAAGAAGAGTTGCTTCATTCCAATTCATGAGTTTACTCGTTTGCATTTAGGTTCATGACAGTATACTTAAACTATTCAGTCACATCTACCTCTTCTGGGAAATTTTGATATCTTTCTGTAGTGTGCTTGTAATTTTTTTGTGGTTTTCCCTTTCAAATTCAGTAGTAGATCATCAAGCTTTTGAATAGGGTAGTTCTGGCAGTTGTCAAAGCAAAAAGCCATATATGTTTCCAAATATAACAGATGTGCTTCCAGTGAAGTGAATGCATCTATTTAATGAATGAAAGCTAAATTAATCAAATTATTTTTCTGTATTCTGGAGGAGTAAATTACTACAATTAAATTACTCATGTAGATTAGGTTTCAACAGTTAGAGCTATCATATTCAGAAACATATTAGAAAACTATTTGGAAACCTTAAGCCCTAGAAGTATAATTGAGAAACACCTTCCCAGGAGAAAGGAAGTAAGTTCTAAATGAGATTAGAATACTTCTACATAATGGTGTTTCCAACAATTATTTCTCCAACCTGAATATTCCTGAAACAAATAGTAATGCACTGAAAACTAAAAGTGTTTTATAAGTTTTGATTTTGCATATACGTACATATCTTCCTTTATCAATACTTACTAAATATATATAGGATGTACCAGCACTAAGTCAGGATTCTGTTAATGACACACACAATATTTGATGCATGTAGGAATAGATGCAAGTTACTTAAAACACCTCATATATTATGTATTAACTTATAATAAATATTGCATATCATTTAGGTAACCAACATACATGTATGATTTTGCTTTTTTTATTTTGAGTTTCCAGTAAGAGTACATTTAGCCTTTTATGAGTGAAACAGATTTGGGGAAGGTCAGATGAAATATTTCTGCTGTATTAAATATATATGTGTAGATAAGCAATGTAACGTACTTGAGTCTCAATTTCCTTATCAATAAAAATAAAAATATGAATTCATTTCCTGAATTATAAGGAGACATAAATTAAAAGCAATGTAAATTATGCATGTAAAAGACAAATGTGTAAAGACGCATTGTGTATCCTTTTTATGAGAAAGATAATAAACAACATAAATGTTCATCAGTAGCAAATTAATAAAATACAAAAAAGTCATAAAATCATAAGTACAAATTCTCTATGTATTAATATGCAATGATCTCTGACATAGAATCTTATATAAATTAAATATTAGAAAAGAACATACAGTAAAACAATTTACATATGAATCAAGTCCTCAACTTTTATTATATAAAATGTATATTACATTAAAGCCACCTCTCTGGGGTTTTTAATTTGTTTTTAAAATTAGGAAATGGTTATACATGTCTGTACTATACTGGGATATAAGTTAAACATCAACACTGCTTATATTATTGCATAAGCCCTTTGGTTTATTATTTGTACATTTTTCTCCAAACATAAGCCTGAGGTCTTATAAAGTAAGTATTTTCATATATTTGCTAATTTTCAAATATATAAATATAATTCCACGTAAGCACCATTTTTAGGGACTACTAAAATTCTTTATTTTTTTATTTATTTATTTATTTATTTATTTATTTATTTATTTATTTATTTATATGAATGTATTGTCTGCATGTAGGTTTGTGCACCCATGTCGTGCAATGCCGTGGAGGTCAGAAGAGGGCGTCAGATTCTCCTGGAACTGGAGTTCTCCTGGAATTGGAGTTAAAGACGGTTCTCAGCCGCCATGTGGGTGCTGGGGATCGAACCTGGGTCCTCTGCATGAGCAGTCGGCACTCTTAACCACTAGGCCATCTCTCCAGCCCCCATTTTTTTTTTATTTTTTAGGGACTACTAAAATTTTTGACTTGATTTAGTGGACTCATTCTCACTGTAAAGGCAAGCTAAGAATCTAGTAAAGTATGTGCTAAGAAAAGTGGGTTTCAAAGGTCTTACTAAGAGTCATGCATACTAATTTTCAATAATAGTTTACATTTTTCCTTTAAACTACATAAATTTCTTACAGATTTATACCAACACAAGTAAATTTGTGATTTTTTCAGGTGCCAGCTTTATATATGAATTCAATTTTAACAAGTCCTTTTATGACCATAAAAGATGAATTAAGTGAGGGTACCTAAAGAGTTGAGGATTGTTCCTACTTTGCCAGAGAATGAACCTGTCTCTTAAATGTAGCATATTTTACATACTATTGTTAGTTAAAGCCTGATATCACACTGTTATGGTTTTAGTGTGGACTGTCACCCACAAGCTCTTGTGTTTGAACATTTAGTCTGCAGAGGATGAGGCCTTCTGGGAGTCTAGGAGTTGAGCTTAGGCAGCACAGAAGGGCTACAGGCATCATTTTTGAGGCCTATAGGGCAACCCTAGTTCTGGTCTAGCTTTCTGTTTCCTTATCTGCCAAGATGTCAGCAAGCAGCCCCTTGCTGTTGCCACTTCCATCAGCAGCCCTGAATTCTGCCAGCTATGATAGCTGGACCCTCTCAGGCCCCTTAAGCTACATCTTGCAGGTATTGTCTCACTGCAATGGGAAATCAACACAAAGGTACGTTTTCATTTCCTCGTTCTTACAATATTAACTATGCTACATGTTAAACAGAATTAAGACTTTGAAATTCTTTTCCACATTAAATACAACAGAAAAATGTTTTCTTAAGGATTTATTTTTTAATCTTTTCCCACATGTCAGCCATCCAGGAAGCTCAATAAATTGAACCATTTTGGAAAAGAATCTTGGAACTGGTTTGAATATTTAAAAAATTAAACTAACAGATTTATTCAGTGAAATTATTTTTACCATTTTTTCCCAATAGAATCACTTCACATTTGGAAACTGCTGGACATGAAGTTTATATAACATTTACTTAGAGTGATAGTATTTAATGTTACACAAGTATGTTTATCAGATAACCCTAAATATTCATTGAGTTCAGCATATATAAAATAAAATTTGTGTCTGGAGAAATGGATCAGTGTCTAAGAGCACTTGTTTGTCTTCCAGATGATCTGAGTTCTGTTGATAGCACCCGCATCAGGTAACTCACAACTGAATATTACTCTAGTGACCTCTTCTGGCCACCACAGATACAGCAAACTGACATGCATAACCCCTACACACATAAACAAAATTTAAAAAGTGAAAATACCTTGGCAATAAAATGTGTTTTCTAGAACATTATTTTGCATGTTTCTCATCACAAACACACAGGTAAATGAACATGGAATTTTATTTTCTGGGGAAAAACTTCTTACTAAACAAATTGATCAATTCTCTGTATTAATATACATATATTTATGTGTAGACTTTTATTTAGAACACATGAGAAAAACTGTGGAAAGTGTATTTTAATTAGTAATGGAAATAGGAACTTACTACAAAAAATTAATGACCCAGTAAGACATTTAATACAGTGTTTCTTTTTGTCTGATCTGTGGTGGGTTTTTGTGTAAATTTTTGGAACTTCTGATCCTACACAAGCATCCATATCTTATTTCACTGATACTAATCAAGTATTAACACTGAAGTTAGGCTTCTGTTAACCATACACACAATGTTGAATTATATGTGGAAACATTGTTGAGTTAGTTAAAATGCCTTAGATATTATATATATGTATATATATGTATATATGTATATATATATATGGAAGTGTGTAATTACAAGAGAAACTCTAAGGAGATGCTACTTTCTCACATGTATTGAAATTAAAAATGATATTAATTATGCATATAATCAACATAAGGACTATAATTAACATATTTTGTATGCTATAAATTTGGTAAGAAGATATATTTTAGTTATTCATATCACAAAAAAACAGTGACTATGCAAGATGGTAATCATGTTAATTTGCTTGATTATAGTGAAATTTAACTATGTGTAAGTGTATAAAAATATCATGATAAAAAACTTAAATATATGTAATAAATATTTTCAGTTATTGATTTGAAATATTCATCACTTTGTAAAAAAAAAATTTCATTGTAGTTAGTATCACTAAGAATTCTCAACTGTTTATTGATTTGGTGGTGAATGAGTTTTGAAGGAAGACTCATTCCCTGCGGAAAACCCAACTACACAGAATGTCCAAGTATGTTCATGGAATTTACAAATTAAGCTAAAAATAAATTTGTAAAATGTTTGAAAAATTAATATTGCTAATTAAGGAATAAATTCTATAAAACTTTGAGGTAAAATCAAAACCTTTTGGGAGCAAAATAGCATTTTGAGAGGCGATTTGATAAATTAATCATACTTATTTACATATATTAAGTGTGTAAATAGAGCGACAAGTATTGAACTCACTCATGATTACCCTCTTTTATAGTGTTGGATGTTTTATTGCCATTACAATAAAATGTAGTTGAATAGCTTTATGAGCAACATGATGGAAAAGTACTTCAGATTTTGGATTACTCATGATGCCACGGCAGACAATTGAAAAGTTGTGCCATAAAATGTAATCTCATATGTAGTTGTCTCATAGTTACAGAACTATCACTAGCTTTCTTAATTGAGTAACCAGGTGATTCTCGGGAGGAATTGTTAATTGTGGAGAATCTGTAGACAGAAGGGTGTAATTCACAAATTCATCCTCAGAGACCAGCTATGGTGTCTTGCAATATAATTGATTGTAATAAACTATATTTCAAACACATCCCAAAATCCAAGGGAATGCTTTAGATGTCGTAACAGCAGCATGCCTTCAAGAAAACAAATCCTCAAACCCCTTTCATTTGAAGGAACTGCAAAATATATCCCTCTAATTTCTCAAATCTCTAGAAATACAAAATCCCACAGGTTTCCTGAAGTTGCAAAGAATAGCTATTAACTTTCATTTCTTTTCAAGACTGGATATTTGCATAGGTCACTTTTTAATTTAAACTGCTTACCTAACCTATAAAGTGCAGTTAAATTGAGCACTTGTTATCAATCATAACTCCAGAATTTTAACCTTTAATTTTATTTTTATTGCTTGTTCAAAATGTAAAACTTTATTCAAATGTCACATCTTCCCTGCCTCCCTCAGGAAGAGAAAGCTGTTTTACTAAAGAGTGTGAAAACCTTACACCAATATCCATGACTGTAGAGCATGGGCCAGGGGGGTACACCTGTGGCCCACGTATATGATTTTCCTCCAGTGGAAACCATGGTTGTCAAAGCTTATAAATGAACTCCAAGACTGTAATTAATATAATACTGTGGAGAACTTTCTAATGATAACTCTATAATTTTCTTGGTGCATATACATAAATGTATTGCAGTAGAGATATGCTTTTTTATTTTCTGAGAAAAGATTTTCCAATATAATTTTTAAAAACATTGATGTCTAATACTTTAAAAATAATGTATTGTTGTAAAGAAAGCATAATTATATATGAAAAGTTGGAATCATGTCTGTTTTCTCATGATATGGATTTTAAAACTTTTAAACAGTGTAAACAGTTTTCTGAACAGGAAAAGAACCATCAACAAAATCTTCCATGAGACTGACAATTAAATACACCTAGCCACACCATTTTTGTGGTCCAGCATAAAAGTAATTTTTAAAGGAAAATATGAAATATTTTGAGATTATGATTTATGTGAATTTTCTCATTGATATAATGCAGCTAACAATAAAAAGAACAATAATATCCTCAGAGCATAAAAATGTTTCTTGTCAAGAACAATATCGCTGTGATATAGATTGTATGATTTTGTCAAAGGGACACTATTACTATTGGCCTTTTCTCCTTAATATCATAAAATATATTTGAGAATCAAACGAGAGGGTTATTGTGGATAACAATATCATGGATGTTCTGAGTACATGAAAGGAAAAATATTCAATTTATTATAAGTTATTATAGCAAAATCTCTTGGTTATTATTTGAGGAAATTGTTCTCTGTTTACAGATTAGACAATAAAATCCTTGCTAAAACCGATTCTGTTCACATTTAGTTCCTGTTCTTATTTAAAGTTTCTGTATGCCAAAAAATCCTCATAAACAGTTGGAAGGCCGAAATTAACAAAATTGACTAAACGTTCTACCTCAAAGACATCATATTCCAGTGGGGAAAAGAATAGAAAATGTTAAAGAGAAGAAAGCTGATACTTTACATTGGATCTACAGGATTGCACTCACTAAGAAGCTTGAGTTTGGGTGAACATCTAAAGCAAGTAAGTAGCCAACCTACTGTCGGAGGAACACTTGGTCAGATGGAACAACTAATGGAAAGTTCCCGAGACAAAGACACAATCATCTCCTTGAAGTATGGGCAAGAACACCATCACTAGAGCAAATATAGAAGAGAGAGGCTTGAAGGAGACGGAGTCAAAGGTGCCAAATTGCACAGCGTTTTGTAGGGTTTTGAAGCAAAGACCTTCTGGAGATGTTAGAAGAGTGATATAAACCTTAAGGGTGTAAGAGTGAAATGAAGAAGATGATTTAAGAGGCAAATGAACAGGTCCAGGTAAGAAATGGGAGGCACTTTAGCCAGGATAATATTAACAGAGTGTGATGCGTATTTATATATATTTTTGGTCTTTTTAAGACAAGGTCTCCCTGTAGCCCCAGCTGTCCTGGAACTCACTATGTAGACCAGGCTGGCCTTGAACTCACAGAGATCTTCCAAGTGCTGGGATTACAGGCATGCACCCAGCCTAGTATTTATATTTTACCATGACCACGCCCAGACTAGTATTTATATTTTTAACAGATTCTTTAAAATGAGATAATCGTGATGCCCTGGTTGTTCAATGCAGCATTATGATACAAAGAAATAGTGCAGAAGACTCCAGTCAAGGCTTGGACATTCTTGTCGGCACTCACCAAGATGGGAACAGCCCAAGGAGAGGGTGGTCTTGGGGGTAATACTGATGTTTATCACTTTTGATTTCTTAAGGCTAAAATTACTAGAGTATAATTCAGAACCTTGTTCTAGAAAAATATATTACTATAATCCTCAAAAGGATATGGTACAAAAACAAAACTGGCAAATCAGATTACATCAAATTAAAAAGATTTTGCTGTGCAAAGTAATTCAAGAAAGCAAAGAGATAAAAGAGGGAGAAAATGTGACAAAGTTTCCACCGTGAAAGGATTAAGAGCCAAAATAGAGAAGGAACCCAAACAACATCACAGCAAAAGACACCAAACCATCTAACTTAAAAATTGGCAAGATTTCTACAAAGACATCTCACCAACAAAGCTGGAAAAACAATTGGCACACAACAAGGAAACTGCTAAACACCACTAAACCATGAGAGAAATATGAATGAAAACCAGAATGGGGTATGGATACACTTACAGTGAGAATGGCCAATGGGGTACCCACTCACAGTTAGAATGGCTAACGGGGTACCCACTCACAGTGAGAATGGCTAACAGGACATCCACTTGCAGTGAGAATGGCTATTATTTAAAAGGAACAATAATGGGCTGGAGAGATGGCTCAGCAGTTAAGAGCGCTGACTGCTCTTGCAGAGGACCCGGGTTCGATTCCCAGCACCAACATGGCAGCTAAGAACCATCTTTAACTCCAGTTCCAGGGGAATCTGATGCCCTCTTCTGACCTCCTGTGACATTGCATGACACGGGTGCACCAACCTACATGCAGACAGTATACTCATACACATAAAAAAATAAATAAATAATTAAAAATAAATAAAAGGAACAATAAGAAATGCTCACAATGATGAGAAAGATGCACCCTTATACTTTGCTAGTTAGGATGAAAATTGTACAACCCTTAGAGGAAATAGCATGAGGGATTACAAAAGCAAGAGCTTGAAATAGAATGGCCATATCACCCAGCAATCTTGGTACTGTGTATGTATGCACAGGAAATGAAATCTGCAAGTTAATAGACTTGCATAGTTCCATGTTTGTTGCAGGACTATTCACAATAGCCAAAGTATGGAACTGACCTATCAGTGGGTGAGTAGTTCAAGGAAATGTACTTTATATACACAATAAATATTATAATTTATAAAAAGAATTAAATCCTATTGCTTTTACAACATGGATAAACCTGAGGGACACTGCATATGGAAGTGATGTACCATCTCACTCTAAGTTTCAGCCTAATAAATGGAGACCCGGTAAGGGCAGAAACTAGAATAACTGCTACCACAGGCTAGGTGGTAGAGATTTGTTGCAGTTTGGTGACTTTCTCCTAAGACCTGAATGATAAAATTTGGTCCACTGTGTTGTTACTACAGAGGATTTAAACATCTTGCGGGTGGGGTGCTATGGAAGATTATTAGGATTCCAGAAGAGTGCCCTCAAAAAGGATGGTGGAAGATTTTTACTTATTTATTTGCTTCAACTATTTTGTTATAAGCAAAGTTTACTAACGAGAGGAAGGATTGAATATTGCAATCAGAGATAAAAAGAATAATCTGTGTTGGATTCTTGGAGTTGGAATCTTGCATAAGGCAGTCTAACCTCATACTGGATATCTTTCTGCCTCCACCTTCTAAATTCTGGTATAGGTGAGTGTCACTGTAGTGGTTTCAGTGAGACTGTCCCCCGTAGGCTCCAAGTATTCTGACATCCCAGTTGGTGGTGCTATTTTGGGAGATCTTAGGATGTGTCGCCATGCTGGAGGAAGCACCCGTCACTAGGGGCAGGCTTAGCTCTTAAAACCTTGCCAGTCTCCGGTTGCCCCACTGCTTCCTGTGCTCTGCTTTCTGCTCCTAATCCAGCAATGTCTCCCTGCCATGATGGACCCCAATTCCCTTGGAACCATAAGCACAAATAAACTCTTCATTGGTACCAGAATTGTAGGATATTGCTGTGATAGACCTGACCTTGGGGTTTGGGGAGGATTGTGGAACTTTGGGCTGGAAAAGTCATTGGCTGCTTAGAGTCTGTTACTGTGGAGCTTGAAAGAGTTGTAGATGATGGAGGCCTGGCTTGTGAAGTTTTGAATTGAGAATCTGTGGTTTCTAGTCAGCTGGGCCTGAATAATCATCTGTGATTAATAAGAGACCAGAACTTGAAGTGAAACCTTTATTTTACTGGGAAAATTGATGCTGGTTAGCTGGGACTAAAAAAATCAGCTGCAAGTAACAAGAGATCACCATCACCGTGGTGAAATCTGGGACTTGTTTCCTCAGGGTTAGCACACAGAACCTATGGTCCAGAGGGGCCTGAGCCTCCACCTCAGGAAGGAAGCAGGACTTTGTAATGTTTAAGAGTCTCCTTCATGGTTCTCATGTTGAAATTGTGAAGGGTTCACAGAGAGAAGCTGAGGCTTGGCTTTCTGAGAGGCCAGGAAAGGCCACTGGTGAAGGTGCAACCTTAGTTTCAGTGGAGACCACACTTTTGGGGTGTTGCCAGGACCATGAAATGATCACCAAGGGCAGCAGCAGGTGTGGAATGGAGCTGGCCTGGGCCTGGATGATGAGCTGAGTGTTCTGTGGATGGCTGAGTCTGAGAAGGGGAGCTGACAAGACCCTTTGGAGCCCAAAAGATTGTGAGCTGCTTTGGTAGACTTAGGTTTTACTTAAGTGTGCCTGATTCCGTCCCTTTGAAATAAAACAGTACTCGTTTGGATTTTACAGGAGCCTGCAGTTAAGAGACTTTTATTTTATTTTATTTTATTTTATTTTATTTTATTTTATTTTATTTTATTTTATTTTATTTTATTTTATTTTATTTTATTTTATTTTATTTTATTTATTTTTGGTGTTTTTGAGACAGGGTCTCCTTGTAGCCCCAGCTGTCCTGGAACTCACTCTGTAGCCCAGGCTGGCCTTGAACTTGCAGAGATCTGCCTGCCTCTGCCTCCCAAGTGGTAGGATTAAAGGCACCACTGCACCTGGCAGGAGACTTTTAAAAGAGACTATGAACTTTTAAGTGTTTGTATTGTTTGTATTTTTTTAAGGACTGTGGAGTTTTTAAGGCTGTATTGTCTTATGATATCAATGTTAACAAAATATCTTCGGGACAAGAAATAGAAAGGTTGTGGTTTATTAGTGATGTGTTTGTGTGTCAAGTCAACAAGGAATCACTTGTGCTGGATAGCTTTAGTGTCAACTTGACACACCTGGGTTGAGGCAACCTCCATTGAGGAATTGTCTCCATTAGACTGGCCTGTGGCCATCTCTGTGAGGTATTTTCTTAATTGTTGGATCATGTGGAAAGGTCCAGACCACTGTGGGCGGTGCCAGCCCTGGGCAGTTTGTCCTGTGTTGCATAAGAAAGCAGGCTGAGTATAGGCTAGGGGAGTAGGCCAGTAAGCAGCTTTCCTCCCTGGCCTGTACTTCAGCTCCTGCCTCTATGTTCCTGCCCTGAGTTTCTACCTTGGACTCCCTCAGTGATGAAACGGTGAGCCAGGTGAGTTGTGAAATAAATAAATTCTTTCTTCCTCAAGTTGGTTTTGGTTAAAGTGTATTGTCAAAACAATGGAGAAGCAAAGTTGGGCAGCCACTGTCTGTGTAAAGAAGAACAGTTCTGAACTTTTGATTGTACATTGTGGATATGGCAATTGATGATATATCGTATTTCTAATAAGTACAGGAACTGAGAACTAGAAGTTCTCACTAAAAGGAGGAAAAGCATTTGAAGCATTCATGTGGGAATTACCTAGGCTTAACCATAACAAAATGATGTACTCTTCAAATGTACCCGAGAAACAGAGATAGTTTTATGCCAGTGCAAAAAATAAGAGCTGTTGAATTAAGATAAACCCAATGGTCTGCTCTGGGAAAGGACGGCAATTAGAAGTCTGAGAACCCACCAGACATGGAAGAGTCTTCTCAGTGAGTACTATTTCTATATTCATTGATTGAAGAATTCCCTCACAAGTAAAACAAGACCTCTTCCATTTCTCTCTCCTTTCTCTGGTCCTTCAGCACTTCCACATCATTCCTAGGAATGCCCTTTTCCTCTTTCACACATACAAATTATTTTTCTTTATTACTTTTATATCTTTTTTATTGTTATTAAACGTTTCCCATACATCATACATCATTTCTCAATCAAATTTAGAGTCACTTCCCTTTCCATTTCCCCCACCCCACCTGAGTCCCTGCACTCTGCCATATATGTCTTGCATCTTTTTCTGAGTCTTTCCAGAGTTTTTTTTTTTTTCTGTTCTCTTGTTGTTGTTCTCTCCAACTTGTATTGCTACAGTATATATACATATATATACATATTTATATATATATATATACATAAATATATACATACATACATACATACACATATCACCTGGATTGAAGGATTTTCTCTTTTTTTGCTAAAAGATGTCATGGTTTTTCTTAAGGAAGTGTTTGAAGGTTCCTCCTTGGCAAGCCCAAACAACCATCAATCCTGCCCTTGGCTCCACACTGGGGTCTTTCCCTCCCATGCTCCCCAAATGAGGTCCAGTAAGCATGCGTCCTGTCTTGATCTTCCTGTACTGGCCTCCATGATACAGCCTGGGTAGTCCAACAATGGCAGTCTATACTCTGACAAGGCCGAAATCTCAGTAGCTGCTCAGTCCACAAGCTGGGTATCTCAGTAGTCCCCATCTGGCATTGAAGGTTTGGAGGATTCTTGGAGAGACATGAGTCTTCAGTCTGTATTGGAAGGTTAAAAAACTCTCTCATGTCTTTGAAGAATGGCAAAAGCAGTGGCAGCCACAGAGGAGATGCACTTGCCAGTAAGCATTGAAGATGGGCAGAGGCAGGCGGATCTTTGTGAGTTCAAGACCAGCCTGGTCTACAATGTGAGCTCCAGGACAGCTGGGGCTACAGGGAGACCCTGTTTTGAAAAGACCAAAAATAAATAAAGAAAGAAAGAATTGAAGATGGGCCAAACAACAGTGCTCTCTCTTTTTTTTCTTTTTGTGTTTTTACTAAGATCTCAAGTTTTATATATGAAGTACAATTTCTCAGGCTTTACTGATTATTTCTGATTTTACTTTCCTTTTGGATGCTTAAGGCCACACAGTTAGGCCAGATTAACCAAGGTTTTTGTTTTCTTAAGGTCAGTTGAGGATCTGGTCCTCAGGGTTCACTTGGGGGTTTTTTGGGGAGAGGGAAGGTGGGATAACCTGGCTCCTTTCAGCTTTTCATTTACCAGTTCCATCCACTGGAGGACCAAATCAGGTCTTGCTAGACCAGGCTTCCCTTTTTGAAGCATGAGAAAACTTTCTTCTTTATAGCCTGGACACTGGCTGAAGTCCTATTAGTGGATCTCCAAGACCTCCCCGAACAGGAAGACTGGTGACCTACATTTGCAGGACATTTCAAGAGATGGCCCCATGCATAGCTCCCTAAGACTTAGTTTACCTCTGAGGGCAAGGAACAAAGTTATCCCTTAGGTCCCTTGGCCAAATTGGTATGGGTGTTAAGTATGGTCATTAAGCACCCAGAAAGGCTAAGTTACACCAGCCTGATACATAGCACCTATATTAAAAATTGTATCTTTTGAAAACAAACTGTAGGCAATTTCCATATCATATTTCTTGATTTGCATTTTTTATTTTAATTTTATATTACTCTAAAAGATGCATACATACCCACCATCATATACCAAAAATCCAAAGTCTGAAAATAAATGGTAGGTTAGTTCTAGAACCTGTCTAGGGATTCACAATATAAGATCACAGTTGTTTTCAGATTATGGGGAATATAACATTAATGTTGCTCAGTTTGCCATACAATTAGGTAATTAGTGCTAGCATCCACAGATGAGGGATACCATTTATCATTTGTTTTTCTGGGATTGTGTTACTTCACTCAGCATGATATCTTCTAGCTCCAGATGTTTACCTGCAAAGCTCATGATGTCATCTTTCTTTACCGCTGCGCTGCATAGAACTCCATTGTAGATGTCCCACATTTTCTCTATCAGTCGAGGGTCACTTGAGTTGGTTCCAGCTCTTCACTCTTGTGAAGAGAGCTGCAATAAATGTGGCTGTACATGTATCTCTGCGGAAGGATGAGTCTTGTGGATATATACCCAGAAGTGGTAGGGCTGGGTCAGGTGGTAGGCTCATTTTGAGTCTTCCAAGGATTCTCCACACTGCTTTCCATAGTGGTTGTACACGTTTGCATTCCCACCGGCAGTGGATGAGTGTTCCCCTTTCCCCACAATCTCTCCAGCATTTGGTATCATTTGTTTTCTTGATCCTAGCCAGCCTTATAAGAGTGAGATGATATCTTAAAGTGGTTTTAATTTGCATTTCCTTAATTATTAGCGATGTTGAAGCCAGTATCAATCTAATACCAAAGCTTGACAAATTATTTTTTGTAAAACAAAGTTCTACCTTTTCATGCTTCCTTCTCCCTTTTATTATAGACACAACAAAAACTGCATTGATGTCAATCAAATAAACATCATGCATGAGAATGATAGGATAGAGGAGCATGGGTGTGGGTGTGTGGAATTGGCTGCTAGGACCTCGACTTCACCCAACACACACTTCAGAGCAACCTGAAATAAGATCAACTATGCCTTGAGTTGCTTCGTCAGTTATAGGGAAATATGGCCACCTACATAGAAATGGTGGATAACCTAAAAGGAGATCAGATACTTTCTCTACATACCAATTTGTGCAAATGTAATAAAGAAACCAAGCCATGTATGGCTTAGGGTTTCATATACATGTATATGAATCAAATAAAACAAAGAGCAATCTATTTCCATGCCAAATCAATCATGGGCAATTTAACTTTGGGCTTTCAGTATTTCATAGATAATCTCCACTGACCAATGATTCATATAATAAAAATGGCTTACTTCATACTTCCCTGGTCTTGCTATAGTCCTTTTCTGCAATTAGGTTTGGCTATTCCAGGCAATTCCCTGAGACGATTTTATGTGAAGGCTTAGACTGACAGAATACCCCATCTCAGTTCCCACATTTTCTTTGGGGTTTAGGATATAGTGAGTCCATTCACACTAAATATTCAGACCTGTCACTGTAAAATATGCTTGGGGTAGCTCTGTCTCTCTCATGTTCCAGCGCAGAAGCCTTTCCCAGGTCTATCAGAGTGGAAGCACTCAAGCGAGCACATTTTAAAAGTGACAGTTCTGTGTCCAAACTCTATAGTCTTAATGAAATCTTTATTCTAAGAAGTGAACTTTTTAACTCAGCAAGAGCCACTGTGGTTTCCTGCCTCTCTCTGTTTAATCATTTCCAAATCAAGTTCATGGGCACAAGGGACATCTCTGGGGTACTTCAGGACATAGCTGAACTACACAGCCAGTGGCAGCACACACAGACACACCTCTGAGCACATGGAAGGATTTTTCCAAGTGTCTTAGGTTTGCGATTTTAAAGCAACTCTGGGTTTCACTTACTGTGAGGAAGGAGGAAAGAGGGTTTGTCTTGCCAATAGGAGTTTTCAAAGCCCCTTGACATTACTAGACCACATATAAAGTTCAATATGAAGCCTGTTGGATATTTGTACAGTTCTTACTTGTTGGCACACTGTAATTAACTTGGCAGCCTCTGATGGTGGAACATCATGGTCACTAACAGGATGGCAGGTCAGTATCATGATTCACTGCCAGAATAGCCTGGGCACCACTTCACAGTGCTTGGAGCAGGTCCAGGTAGCTGGTCCCTGAAGAAGTTTCTATGAATGATGCTCACCCCCAAATTAACCTCAACAATTGAAAGCTGTAGCAGTGGAAATAGCTAATTCTACAGACTTCTCCTGCTGTTTGAACTTCAGCAGTTTCTGACTGCTGTGTTTTCTCTTTGCGTCAAATTGATCACACGGGTTAGCTTTAACTGTGTATAAATGTCCAGGTTCCCTTTTGAGAGGCAATTCAACGTGTTTCTAGAATCTATAAAACTAAGGTGCATAAACAGTTGGAGTCGCTATAGTCAGGCGGTGTAAAATAGACAAATCGCAGGGCATGGTGGTGCATGCCTTTAATCCTAGCACTCGGGAGGCAGAGGCAGGCAGATCTTTGTGAGTTCAAGGCCAGCCTGGTCTACAGAGTAAGTTCCAGGACAGCTGGGGCTACAGGGAGACCTTGTCTCAAAATATCAAAAAAAAAAAAAATAGACACATCACCATTGTAACTCAATATTCTGAATTAACAGTTCCAGGCTCAGGAGTAGAGGGATGCTGCGTTCCTGCCAATGCTCAATGGAAGGAGCAGAGGTGAGTTCATGTTCTCATGTACTGGCAAGACCTGTAGACACTTTTTATGGCTTTTATTCAGTATTTTTATTTTATGTGTACAAGTGTATTGCCTGCATGTATGTGAGTGGACTTGTACTGTGCAATGCCCCCAAAGGTCAGAAGAGGATATCAGAATCCCCTGGAACTGGCGTTATGGATGTTTGTTAGCTACTACCTGGGTGCTGGGAACTCAACCTGGGTCTTTTGCAGGAGCAGCCAGTGCTCTTGACTGCTGGGCCATCTCCCAGTCCCCAACTTTTAGACACTTTGACACACCTGTCTACTATCTATAATATTACTATAATACCAATACATTTCCATTCTTCTTTTATTTAGGTCAGTACTAGCCAGAAGTGGTTCAGCAAGTCATCAGTACAGATTGTCATGAATTGGATTTCATCTATTACACAATGTACTTGACCATAATCACACAACATTTTACTGTCTGCTTCTTCATCTATGAAAGAGGTTTTATGGCAGTTTGAAGGAGAAAAGTCTCCCATAGGACCTAACATTTGAATACTTAGTACATATCTACTGTTGGTTGTGCTGTCTGGTGTGGTGCTCGAGCTCCTATAAGCTATGGCTTGCTGAAGCATGCACATCACTGGCAGTGAGCTTTGGGAGGTCATAGTCTCACCCAACTTATAGTTTGTTCTCTCCCCATCCATGCAGATGCTTGAAGATATGAATGCTCAGCTTTCTACTCTGGCTGCCTCTTGCCTTGCCCCCCTCACCCCACATGATGGACTCTTAACCCTCTGGAACCAGAACCCTTTCTTCTGGAATTATAAGTCTTTCTTCTATAATATGCATTTGTCATGATGTTTTATTACCACAGCAGAAAAGGAACTAATACAGGTTTGCTGTGCAGCGGTCATATAAAGCACACAGGATAGGACTCAGTGAATGTCTCATTTGTGTTTGTCAATTCTTGTGGTTCTTGGTTAAGGATCATTTATTGATTCCCATAAATCATAAGAGGAAAAATGAACCTGCATAGATTGGAGGTAAAGAAATAGGTTTCATATTTAGAGCTGCTGATGAATTCCCAGAGATGGAATTAGACAGAAATTTAACTCACAAAACCTCAAGTATCTCATCTGTTTATCTTCTAAGATTGCTGTAGAAATTTATAATATGAATATTTCTTATTATTATTGCCATTTTAATTGTTAATAATATCCATATTAACTAAAATGCACTTCAATAGTCAATGACAAATGGATATTATTACAATAAAATTATAACAAAAGCATAAAACATTAGAGTCAGTAGGAAACCTAGACACACCTCCACCTAGGACATGTGTTCCTTTTCCACTCCTCTGCAAGGTGGGGAGAAGTCAAGCCAAAGAAGAACAGAAAACCCACTACAGTGTGCTCTCCTGTGGTTTTCATTTCTTCACAAACACCCACACAAGTAGAAATATTTAAAGATATGTATACTACTTTCCTAAAACTGCCCACTACCTTTCAACCTAGTTTTGCCAGCTCTGGCTCTAATGGTTATTCCAGAACTCCCTGGTCCTTGTCCGGTACGTTGCATGATGTGTCTCACATCCCACGAATCTGTCCCTTTTCCCTACTTTCTTCCAGGACTTTCCACATGACGTTGCTTCAAGCTTCATTCTAACTGCTCTCCTCTGGGTGTGTTTGACTCTGAAAATGCACAGCCTAATGGAACACAATACTCTCTGGCAAATGGGAAATATTGTTTCTTTCTTGGACAGTCACTTCCAATAAGGAACCTAAGATCAAATCAGCATGCTTGACAGCTAAACCAGCTTACAGTCAAGATGCTCCCAAATATTGTTCTCATAAATTGCTCTTATATTTCCCCGTGTTGTAATTTTGCAGCTGGGCAGAAAAACATGACTGAAAATAGGACCATGTGCTTAGCTGTAATAATTTTCAACCTGTTAAATTCTGCTCTCCCCTTAGTCTACCTATGTTGTTTTTTCAGATACTCATGAATTAGCCCTTCCAGTTTTTTTTTTTTACCTAATGTAATTTGAAAAGTTTTCTGTCATTGATATCCTTGTAATATATGGGAGGTTCGATGTTTCAGAAGCAGTGGTTAATGCTGCTCCTCTAGATAGGATTGTTTTTAGTGTGATCATCCACCGGTTAAAATTTCCTCATCTAGCATTCCAGGCCCTCTATGAATTATTACGAAGTGATGCAAAATTTCCTTGGGAGCACTCACCAATGCTCACATAAAATAATAATATATCATAGTAAAATCAAAATCCTGAAAGTGATCTCTTAAACCCTACAAAATTTCCAGTCCATATACTACTGATAATTTGTGTATCTCCAGACCTTCTGTTCTTGAGATCCTGCCTGCTTTGCTGATTTTGAAATATTCTGAACAGCCTTCTTTCTTGGGACTTCTTCCCTTTTTGGGACGCTCTTCCTACAGATCATCCTGTCATAAGATCATCCTTGACCACATCATCTAACAGGCCACCTCACAAGTACAATCTCTTTTACTTCATTCTATGGGATATCTGTCAGCCTTTATGGCCAGGGGTCTATCTACATAGTTCTTTCTTTGGACATCTACCACTTACAGCTACTAGAACATAAGAACATGATAGCATGCTTTATTCTTTGTTTTGGTTTTAAACTTTATTCTCAAAGATTTTCAAAGCACTCAACTCCACAAAGCAGAATGAAAAGATGCAAAGTTACGTTAGTGCCATTTTCTGAAGAAATTGGTAAGAAGTGTTAGGAAGAATGCACTTCCTCTTGTAGGCCACAAAGGAACCATTGAATTACACAGAGACCTTTGGAAAGCAGGAGCGACACTTGAGTGAACTACCTTTGCTTGGATGCCAGATGTACAAGCACCAAAAAGGACACCTTTCCTCTACCAACTGGGGATGTGAAGATGTCATTTTCTATAATGGTCAACGGAGTCTTCCTAAACACACCCAGTTGATAAGAACTGCTAAGAAACCATTGAACCACAGGGGGTTGAAATCATGGCTATTTACACATTTGAACCAAGAAACAAAAATTAAAACTCATATGTTAACATGATTTTATAGTGAGTTTAGCCTGTTTCAGTCAGTGTAAAGCAACACGAAAGACAAATTTCTACATTATAAGGGTCATAGACAAGCTCTACAGCAAATTTCCGCTGTCCAAAGTAATATTTTCACATAAACAATGAACACATGATTTTAAGTTACAGTGTTGACCTTGTTGAGTCTGTGAAACCAAAAACTGCAAACAAGGACAGCATGTGAACTACAGCCACAAAAGAACATGTCAAGTAGATTGTGAATAAATAAGAGTTGTAAATCGGCAGGGAAGCCAAGTTCCAGGTGAGATTCCAGGAAGAGATGAAACTTCTGTCCCCCATCACTTGAGAGCTGTTATTATATGAATTACAGAAATGTAAACTTGGTTTCAGAAAATAAAAAAAATATAAGAAATACACACAATGTTTACTGATAACCTCTCTCAATCGTTTTGTTTGCTAATTTGGGGGTCCACATTGAGTGGCTGGATAAACACATCTCAAGAACTGCCGTCTTGTTTGGCAGGAACATCTTTTATATTATAAAAGGAAATGTAAATAACTGTACTCAGGAACTATATAATCTGGGTAGTTAATTATTTTTCACACTTTTAGCTACAAGCTATAATAGAAATGATTCATAAATTTCCTTTCATTACAATCAAAATAAGCCCCAAACAATCAATTTTGTTACTGACTGAAAACAGGTCAAAACTGGAGGAATTCCATAGAGAGAGCATGAGATTAAAAGCTTAGTTTTAGGGGGCTGGAGAGATGGCTCAGCGTTTAAGAGCACTGACTGCTCTTGCAGAGGACCGGGTTCAATTCCCAGCACCCACAAGGTGGCTACCATCTTTAACTCCAGTTCCAGGAGAATAGGACACCCTCTTCTGACCTCTACAGCAGGGGTGCACCTACCTACATGCAGACAGTACACTCATGCACGTTAAATTTAAAAAAAACAATTAAGGGGCTGGAGAGATGGCCTAGTGGTTAAGAGCGCCGACCGCTCTTACAGAGGACCCGGGTTCGATCCCCAGCACCCACATGGCGGCCGAGAGCCGTCTGAAACTCCAATTCCAGGAGAACTCCAGTTCCAGGGGAATCCGAGACCCTCTTCTGACCTCCGCGGCATTGCATGACACGGGTGCACAAACCTGCATGCAGACAGTACATTGATACACATACTGAAATAAATAAAATAAAAAAAATTTTTTTTAATTAAAAAACTTAATTTTAGGAAAAAGATCTTTTAAAATCTTTTATTATTTTTTTATTTTATCTGTATGAGTATATTGCCTACATGTATATATAAGTGTACCCATGTCATGCAATGCTCACAGAGGTCAAAAGAGAGTATTGGATCCCTGGAACTAGAGTTACAAATGGTTATTAGCCACCAAGTGGGTGCTAAGAATCAAACCTGTATTCTCTGTAAAAGCAGCCAGTGCTCTTAACTCCCGAGCCATCTCTCCAGCCTGAAAAAAAAATTAAATGATAATTTTTCTCTTCAATCTAGTTAACATCTTGCTATTTTTTTTTATAAATTGGACGTAGTAAGAAGAATGATCTAGTATTATCCTTTTAATAGTGCTAAGGGGGTGGAAAATGATGTTTATTTTTTAGATGAGATCGTGGATATGGGGGAAAGTTTAGCCAACTTTTTCCATAGCTACAAAGCTAAGAAACAAGCAAAATTAGATGGTTCTGAGTAACAGCTTTGAACTCTAACTTTTTAGGTAACACATGAATAGCACATTTTGATAAAAACCTTGATCATGTTCATTAAAGTCTAACTGGCATATTTTTAGTGGAAGAGTCATGAGGTCCCGGAGTAAACAGAACACAAAACAATTGGACCGACTCAGTCTCATTGGCCCCAGATGCCCTCCAGCATCACAGAATAAATAACCTGACCTCAGAGGCCTCTTAACTAAGAGAAGACCTAGTATAGAAACTACTTTTTCAGATACATTGAGTGTCCATTCTAATCATACAAATGTCTATTTTGAGTGATGAGTGTCTTTGTCATGTTCACTGGGGACCATTTTGAAAATAAAATGTTACCTCAAATATTAATACCTTAGACAGCATTGAGTATCATGAGTGAGCATCATTTCAGGTCAGTTCCAGGCCACAGCCTCCTATCACCATTGAGTGATTTTATTTTCATTTTACTTCATGGGTGTTGTGTCTTATTCAAGGGTCACATAGCTCTCTATGGGATCACTTATTAGGTTAATATTAATTTTAAAGACCAGTATTAAGAACAGTTGTTATATCTCTCCCAACTGATAAAACTCAGAAGACTTACTGTAGGCTCCTGCCATTGACTCCTAGATTTGCTAGGCAGGGTTCTCATGAGGAACAGAACCAGTAAAATGTGGAGGTGGTTGTGTTATCTTGTTAAAGGTGATTTATTAGATTGGCTTATGTGATAGAAGCTGGGTATCCCAAGAATGTCTGTGTGCAAGCTGGTGGGGGTGGGGGCTGAGAACCTGGTTTCTGGTCGGTCCACAGAGCTGAATTTGTCAGAGGTCGTTCTGTTCCATGGAGAGCTGCTGTTCCTCAATCCATGTAGGAAAGCAAAAGATGTTGGAGCTTGATGCTAGCAGAAGATGGAGCTGCTACAGTCAAGGCAAATATTCAGGAAGAAGAGCAGGAAGCTAACCAAGTGACATTTTCCCAGAACAGCAAGTTATAAGGTGCCACCCACTTTGAAAGTAGGTCTGAACCTTCAGTTAATCTTCTCTGGTAACTTTCTCACAGGCCCAGACAAGTGTCTCTTATATTGATCTAAATTTAGACAAGCATAGAATTAACACCAACCATCATACCCAATTATATTTTAAATAGAAAAAAGATAAATATTCCAGCCTCCAAAGTGATCATGAAGGATGATGAAAATTGTATGAGCTAAACAGTAATAGACATTATAATAAGAAATTCTAAGGTATTATATATTTTGGGGTATTTTTTTGAGACAGGGTCTCCCTATAGCTCCAGCTGTCCTGGAACTCCCTATATAGACCAGGCTGGCCTTTAACTCACAGAGATCCACCTACCTCTGCCTCCTGAGTGCTGGAATTAAAGGCATACGCCACCATACCCAGCCAATATTTTATATTTTAACACTCACTCCATCCCAATGGGAGTCACCGGCTTTCAATCCTTCCTAATTATATACGTTTCCTTTGTTGTCTCTATATTCCATCGTTGTTGAAGTCATTAAAGCTTCCCTCATTAAATGTCAGAGAAAGAGGCAATACACCAATATACATGTCGAGATCGTTTTAGATATAAGCAGACTGTGAGGAAAGTAGTTTATATCTGGAATTCTCTGGTTAAAGCTGGAAATTCTAAAATTAGTGAGTTGTCTTTCTATGTTGAGAATTGCTTCACTGATGAGCCCTTCTTGTTTTCCTTGACGATCTCTGTCCTCTCCTCTTCCTTTACTTTCTTTTCCTACCCCCTTCAAATAAAGAGAGATCATTTGTCTTCTAAACTACCCACAGGTTAAATATCATCTTCATTTTACCAAATAAAAACTACAGAAAAGGAGGTGGTATCACTGCATGTAACTGCAATGCTCATGAGTCATGGAATTGTCATTCAAACTGACAGTCTTTTTACAATCAAATTGCTGAATGATTACCATTGTAGGAAAGTAAAAATTTGCTTTTGCTTTTCATTTTGTATTAATAAATTCTTAGTGTGAAGTAATTTGCTTTTCCTTTAAAGATAATAGTAGCCTTGATAACTGAAAAGACAAAAACAAAATAAAAAGGAAGTTCAAACATTTCATACAATTGGACCAGTTTCTCAGGGTTAAACCTCTAAATGCTAGTGTTCAAAAAGTTACCTGATGAAAGACCATTTTCATCCCTATTAAATAATATGGTAATATAATAAGTTTCCTTAGTCAAGAAAAAGTCCAGGTTTATCACTAAGAAAAATTCTTGATGTTTTAGAAGAATTTTTCTTTTGGATCTCCTAAAAGTATTTATCCACCTGCAATTTTATTTTATTCTACTCAAACAATTTCATTTATCTGTATTCTGGGGACTCATTAATTATTATCATTCTAAATTACTTTAGGAAGAGTTAAGTAAACTTATAGATAAATAATCTTAGCTCATAGCTCATAGGTAATTCACATGTGAGGTGCCATCTTGTCATCTTCCTTTGTCAAAATAAGCCTGTGATATAAATGTAACACTGTCATTGTCACAAAGCAAACTGACATTTATTGGAATAAAATAACTTCTTAGCCATCACCAAGCTAAAGAATAAAAAATAGGGACCTACTGGTAATGGTGGTGCACACCTTTAATCCCAGCACTTGGGAGGCAGAGGCAGGCTAATCTCTGTGAGTTTAAGGCCAACCTGGTCTACACAGTAAGTTCCAGGATAGCTGGAGCTGCATGGTAACCCTGTCTCAAAAAGACCCCCCCGAAAAAAGAAAAGAAAAATAGGGACCTTACCCAGTTTATCTGAACCTCAAATCTACTATCTTCATAGCAGGAATGAATTGCCAAATTCTGCTTTACTTTTACAAAATTAAATCATCCTTCAAAACAATCATCTTATTTGGTTAAGATTTTTATGTTTTTACTTCATATTGCTTGTTACCTAATCCTTTCTGTATTCAACCTTAACAAAGGATTCTCACATATCAGTGTGAATTACTCCATGGAATATGATACTTTGCAATGTGAACTACAAGCTTGAAAGACATATGCAACTTTTAACAAATCATTTCAAATCCAACTCTTTGAAAATCCAAAGAACTTTAATATCTTTTATCTTGATGCATATCTTTTGTGCATCTACTACCTAGAATAGGCTTCAAGTGGTTCTGCTGATTTTTCTTGGTCTTCTGATTAGAATTATACAGACTCAGCACAACATCTCCATCACCCTCTTATCTTCTTTGTACAACTAGGAACAGCCTAAAAATAGCCTCAAATACTATACCCAAGGCCTTTTTTTGTGTAATCAAACAACGAACAGAGACTTCCTTAGCTTAATAATATGCTAACCCATCTCTATTGCAAAACATATTTAAAAAAGAAGAGATGATGCTTGTCTCCTGTCTCCTGTAGTCTTCTAAGGTTCTCTACTGAGCTAGGGTCCACCTCTGGGCAGTTGCACAAACAACTCTGTTGTTCATATGAATCATGTCTAATCTGGCTTCTGTGAGCCCAGTGGCCATGTCCTTTATCAGGATCTGGGTTGTTTTGTGTTTATCCTTCTATCTGTCTTCCTTCTATTAATCTCCTTTGTAAAATTTTCCTTTTAAAAACATTTTATTTATTTTTATTTTATATGTATGTGTGTATAGCTTGCATGTGTATAAGAGCAATGCCCACAGAGGTCAGTAGAGGGTGTCAGAATCCTGGGAACTAGAATTATGGATGGTTGTTAGCTATGGTGTGGGTACTGAGAACGGAATCTGGGTCCTCTGCAAGATGCCATTAACCACCACCGAGGCATCTCTCTAGACCCCCTGCTCATATGATTTCCAAGAAGTGTGGCATGCAATGAGTATTTTCAAACATTACTCTGTCAGGTCAACAACTTGCTCAAAATTACCTACCTAGTGAGTAGGAGAAACAACGTTTGTGCCTAGATTTAACTAATCTATGAATAATATTTTCTATCATAATTACATGCCTATTATCTTTGGTTAAAAATTATGTTTATGTCTTAAAACCAACTGAATTTTAATTTATCACTGAATGAGGAATTTTCTCATTGACTGAAGCTGTCACTTATGGGCTTAGGAAAGACACAAGGCCCGGGGGAAAGAGAGTACCTGACCTCTTGTCTGTAGAGTAGGATAAAATCACCAACTCTAGCCTGGGAGACATGCTATTGATAGTTTTATTTGGCTTAAAATCTAACTAAAGAATGTCTTGAAGACTTGGAAGAAATTAGAACTTGTTAGTTTATCTGAGAAAAATCCTTCAGAGTATGTAACAAAAAGAACATTCCAAGATTTCTTTATTGGCAGAGTTAGCCTACTAAACACACACTAGTCAAGTAATATTAGAGGCAAAATACCATCATGTATAACCTTTAAAATATAGGTTAATGTAACACAAATTCCAACCTGAAAGTATTAGTCCATGGAGAATTAGCTTTGTATTTGTTGTCTTTTGATATATTGTTCCAATAACAAGATATGATGTTATTATTTCGGTTCCAAAAACCTCTGAAGAAAGTGTGTATAGATAATTAGTTCCACTTTTAGTATAACCACAGTGAAAAATAAGATTTCTTTATAACATTTCAGAGCAAGATGATGGGTTCATGTTTTAAGAATTTCCTGGTAAGCCATCAAATTCTATTCACATTGAAATCCTTCTTGTTTAATTTTCTTTTTTATGTAAAATCTTACCCTATGAGTGACCAACCACTTTATTCTGTATCTTCTAATAAGCATTCGTTAAGAGCTAGTATTCCTAACTAGTATTGATATTCTGATTGTTTTCATTCCAAAACAGTATTACTCAGAAGTCACAAGTTCAGCATATAGACATGTAAAATTACCTAATTTAGCTAAAACTTTCTAACTTGGCTTACATCAACAACCAAGTCTGATCATGGTTTTGCTTCAAAAATTACCTAGTATTCACATGCTTGTTCTGTGGGTGTACATGCAGACAACCTAACATTCAAATTCATGCAACATTGTGATCAAATTCTACACTATAGGCACAGCACAAGCAACACAGAGTAGCTGAAATCAGGGGAGAATAATTAGAATTGCAATCTTAGACTTTTCTGAAGAATGAAAATGAATTATATTACTTAGCTCATGCTAATGATTAATTATTAATTATAATATTTCAAGAATATTTTTCAAAAGCACTAATTTTTTAAGACAAGAATTCTCCTTTCCTTTTGTGAGAAAAAAGAATTTTTCTCAGGCATTGTTTTTAATACTTATAGACACTTAGACATGCTCAAACTAAATGAAGCAAGAAAGGAGAAGAGCATATTGTATGGAATGCATCTGCAAACTGAATATGCTTGGATAGCTTTCTGGGAAGACATCCACCACTGAAAGCTACTCCAGGAATTTTCTGGCTGAGAGGAACAGCTTGATATGAATAATACTCTAAAGTCATTTTGTTGAGGAAACAAACCTTTGTTTTGTGGGAATAAATAATTTTATTGCCACACACTCTACACTATTCAAGAGAATGGTCTCAGAGCTTTTTTATGAATCTGTAATTAAGTTTATCTAGTCAATAATAGTTTTATGAAGACCTAAAGTTGAAAATTAAGAGAAGCCCTGCACCTGGGTATCTGATTGACACCACTTTTATTTAATATAATAATGCCAATTGAGTTCCATTCAGAAGTTCATAATGGCCTTTATTTACATTTAATTAGCACCTTTCTGGATTAATTCCTCATTTTCTAAACCTAATACAACCATAATACTGGAAGATGGGAATCGAATATGATAACGTGTACCTGGTTGTTTTAATTAATCTGTCTAAACTGAACATGCCACTTCAAATTTATAAAGATCAAGCTTTATGCTACCCTTAGAGTCATCATCGTGTTAATTGGATGCTGAGTGAGAACAGAAGATGATCTTCATATTGGTCTTGCTTGGTGGCAGTCACCACAATTCCAGTTGTGATGAGCATCAAGACTAAATACATAAAATTAATTTCACCATTAGGCTAGAGAGAAACAAATAAAAGTATTGAGACTGGTTAGTTCTAAATGATAAAGAGGTTTAAATATGTATATTTCTGTATTTTTTTCAGAATTTTCTGAAATGATAAATTATTAAAATGATATATCTGTACATATATATGTAAGTGAATATACATATAAACACAAAACAAGCCATCAATGTATGGTTTAAACCATATTAGAGAGTATATATCTATGCCTTATTAAAGCAAAGGAAACTTTCATTATATCAGCCTTCTGGTTATATTTTACTTAATGTCAACATTCATGAAGATGAAGGTGAGAAACAGGTAAGGAAATAATGAGGTAATGTCAGTCTTAATGATTCTGACAAGGAACAATGTGAATGATGGATGTGTGAATGAATGATGTATTATGAGTCTCCTATTTGGAAGCTGGAAACGTCAACAATAGAACAGAGATAATTTGCCATATATCCTATGTTCTTAAAGTAATTCTTTTTTATTTAGGTCTTCTCACTGAATTTGATTCAGGATAATATCTCAGAGGTTAAGATCAGAATCTTCACAATAATTATTATATGTGAATGTAGGTTATATCAAAAGTATGTGTCAATAAATTTTGATTATGACCCAGTAATAACCCAGTTGTGGAGGCAAAGCACTCAAAATGTGAAAGGATCCATTCAGAAATAAAGAGTGGCAATCAAAGGAATGCTATACAGTACATTAAAAATCAGAAATTCCTAGAAAATTCAATATGGTATGTCAAATCTTGGTCAGTTCTATAAATTGGAGCTAATGTCAAAGTCAACCAAAATTAATGCCACAAAGAAGGGTACAAAAGATTCTTAGGGTAATTTTTGCTCTGATCCAAGAATTTAAAGTCAAATAGCATATTGCAACACTTTTGCCTGTCATAATTAATGATAGAATTGATAAATTTTCAGTTTGACTGAAGAAATTGGAGATTTTTTTTCTTTTTACTGATTAAATTTGTACTCTGACAACTGCATACATTTATACAGTATACTCTTCACTCTCCCTTCCTGTCCTTCCTTACCTCCCTCTCACCCTGTCATCCCTTCTCCCTGTCAGTCCCTTCTCTATATTCACATCTTGTGTTTTGTTCTGTGATCCACTGATTTTAACCAGCACTGTCAGGTGATCACAGGTTTGGAACTATCCAGTGGAGCTTGGTGTGCTCACCATTGGGTAGACAGCTGAAGACAGTGATTAGCCTTCCCCTAGAACCCATCAATAACTTGTAGTTCAATAACAGGACCCCAGGAGCCCTTTCCAATCCACAGTTGTCTCTTGGCAGGCCCAGTCTTGTGCAGACCCATTTGCAGCTGCAGTGAGATCAGGCTGGCCACGACTGAGCCATGTCCGGATACTTCTAGTCTTTCTCCCTGTCTAATATTCCCATCATTCCCTCTTCTGAAATGTAAATGTTTTGTTTGGGACTGAGCATTCAACTATCACTCATCCTCATCACCTTGAGCAGGCCTGGGTCTGTACGTTCACACTGAATATAGAAGCTTCTCTGGTTAAGGATAAGAGTCCCATTGGTCGACTATGGTTCCAACATAACTATAAGGAATGTAGGTTCCTGTCATGTCAGTTTAGACAAACAATGGTAGTGAGCTTTTCTACTACAGACTATAACCTCCCCAGGCAGGGATCTTTGGTTGGATCTATACTACCAGGCTTATATTTCCTCCTGTGAAATGGCCTCAAATGAAATGAGAGACCCTCAGTTATCCCCACAACAGTCTTACCACTATTATACCAATGAGCAAATGTTGCCTGGCAGGTTGACCTAGTAGTTCATAGGGTTCAGAGCTAGATAAGACCGTGGATGTCTTTTCTCCCCACCTCCCCCCAGCCTGCCTAGCACTTTCTAGCACTGCAACAGCTAGCCAGCAAGGAGAATCATGGGACAAAACACAAGATGTGAATATAGAAAAGGGACTGACAGGCAGAAGGGATGACAGAGTACAAAATCTCAGTTCTATATTGACTTTTGTATTCTTGAAAACAATGTCTCAATGTATGTAGTGTCTCACCACCACCAAGTTCTGGTGAGCAGCCAAGAGGAATGGCAAGAGCCTTCCTTTGTGTGGTTCACTGTCCATCCTCCAGCTCTCCTTTCCTCCACCCCCCAAGCCCCTTCTAATTTAAACCTTTCCACTCACAGTACTATGCGTCCACTTTTATATCAGCTATGTTCTGTTAGCTCTCTGCCCTGGAATCAATGGCTACTTTCTAGATTCTTGATTCCCACAGGTACTTACTGCAAGTTGAGCACACAAATGTCAAGATTCAAAACTAGGTCCACCTATGAGGAATAAATAGCAGCATTTGCCTTTCTGAGTCTAGGCTGCCGCACTCAGTATAATTTTTTACAGTTCCATTTACCTGCAAATTTTATGACTTAATTTTTCTTTACAGCTGAATAAAATCCAATTGTATATATGCACCACATTTTCAATGCCAATTCAGGTGTTCATGGACTTCTTTGATTCAATTTTCTAAATATTGTGATTAGAACAATTATCAGCAATGGATCTGGCTGACCAAGTAACTCTACAGTAGTATATAGAGTCTTTCGGTTATATACCCAGAAATAGTATAGCTGGACCTACGGTTTCTATTCTAGCTTTCTCAGGAACCTCTACACGGAATTCTGTAGTGGCTACAGCAGTCTACACTACCACCAACAATGAATACGGGATCCCCTTTCCAACACCCTCATCAACATCTGATACTTGATTTTTGGATCATAATTTTGAGTGGAGTTGGCAGAATTTCAAAGTACTTTTGCTTATAAATGATGCATTTTTAGTATTTTAATTGTTTGTGCTTGTGTGTGTGTGTGTGTGTGTGTCTGTGTGTGTCTGTGTAGGTTGGTTGGTAGGTAGGTAGGTAGGTAGGTAGATAGGTAGGTAGGTAGTAGGTAAGTAGTTATGTGCAAATGATTACAGGTACCTGTATAGGCCAGAGACATCAGATCCCCCAGGACCTAAAGTTACAAGCTATTGTGAGCCACTCAGTGTGGGCTCTAGGAATGGAACTACGGTTCTCTGCAAATGCAGTATACACTCTTAACCAGTGATATGAAAGGAAGAGTTTCTTTCCTGGTCCTAGCTGCTTGGTTTATTGTATGCTTCTCATACCCTTATGGTCACCTTTTTCCTTGAGAATTTTTTTTCTATGATTTTTTTTAAAGTGTTTTCTACATCTTTGGCATGGAATTCTTTTTCTTCCATGCCCATAATTTGTAAATTTGGTATTTTCATAGTTTCACACATATATTGTATGTTCCATTCATATATTTTTTAAGAAATGTGTCATCGATTTTAACTTAATGATTTAATTCTTTTAATTTATCCTCAAACCCTGATATCCACTCTTCTGGTCTTCCTGAAGAACAAAGATACAAAAATTCTCAATGAAACACTTGTAAACTGAATACAGAAATACATCAAAAAGAACACTCACCATGGTAAAGTCAGCACTATTCCAAGATATGATAATTCAACATGCAACAATCAATAATTGTTATCCATCATATAATGGTCTCATAGATGAAAATCACAAGAATACCTCAGTAGATGAAAAAAAGACCTTGATAAAAATCCAGATTCCCTTCATTATAAAAGCATTGGACAGACTAGGAATAGAGGAAACAGGCTGAGGAAACATATCTCAGCATATACAACATGTCTATGTCTAGTATCCTGCTAAATAAAGAAAACCAGGAGCATTTCAACTAAAATCAGGAACAAGACAGGAATACCTCCCCTCTCTCTCTCCACTCCTTTTCAACATAATGGCTATTGGCTCTCTCCTTGGAGGAATAACCCATGGCTGTTGCCACAAGCTTACATCCTCTACAGGTTAGGAGATGTTATAAGCCACAGTAAGACCCTGTCATATTTAACAGGGGGGAAAAATGTAATTCATGGATTAACATATCCAAACATGTGTCTATGCTAAAGTAACCTACCATAACTATTAGTGCTGCTTAAATACCTATATATCTAATTGCTTGTGCTTCATTAGTAGGATCAAAAGGTTATTCCTGGACAAACTGTCAGCCCATGAAAGGAAACAGCCAGAATTGACCAGAGTCCAAGTCAACAGCTCCAGAGAGAGTGGACTGTTTTACCTCTCATCCACCTGTGCCCCTTTTCTAAGCCTAGGGAACAATCTGTGGAAGAGGGGGTGTGGTAGAATGTAAGAGCTGCGATTGGGGTGAATGGTGAAACTACAGCAATGTAGTCTGGACACTCATTTGATCAACTTGATTGAACAAACAACCTGTCACCCCCCCACTGGATGGTGGGGCTGTAGGGGTTTGGGCACAACAGCCTGCAGATTGGTTTTGCATGAAGGATGCTTGTACTCATGGATTATCACTTATAGCTAAAAATGAAAAAAAAAAACTGAGAGAAAGATGCAGGACAGTTATGGCAGAATGCATGATCTAGGATTGGGTGGGGGTGGAGGGGAAGGGAAAGGGAAATAAGCCTGAACTGAATTGGAAAAAATGTATGAAATGCACAAAGCATCAATAAAAATTAAATTAAAAAAAATTCAATGTTGATTTAAAGTGAACATTTTCTCTTTGTTAAGAATATCACATTTTAGAAATTTGTTAAGTAGAGAAATACAGAAAAAGGAGATTTATTCATTATGATCCTATTGGAACGAGAGCCAAAGAAATGCATTGATGTCCCCCAAGTCCATCTCTGGGGTCCTGAATAGAGGGTAAGCTTTACTAGACAACAAGAGATAGCCACAACCGAACAGTCTAGCAAGGTACAACCTTGACCCACCACTGTCTCAGCTCCAAGTCTCTCCTGGGAGTTCAGTGGATCCTGCAAGGTTATCTGATAGGTTGTGATTTCTTACAGCAATGTTTTAGGTATTGGGGTCTCTTTCAACATTCCTTCTGCTAAATTGTATTTGTTCTTTATACTATTGCTAAAATAATCTTTTCTAATTTGAGACTATATACTGATAACCAGAGAAAGAATGGTCCCTGGAAAAAGAGGAAGGAATCCGCATTTAAATAAATGTAATACCAACTGGAAAAAAGTAAAGATGCGTTATCCAATGTTGACTAATGTATATTCCTTCTAGTATATTAATTGACAATATTTTCAATATTTTGTCAAATTTTTATGATGGCTGAGTATATCTACACTACTTAGGTTCTGAGTGCACTGGGATTTCCTGCCTGGGAACAGTAATAGTGCAACTGGGCTGGGAACTCAAGATGTGGATTTTAATCCTGGTTCTGTAGTTGCTTCATTTTGTGACTGGATCAAGCACAGTTTCTTGAGTCTTCATTCATTTGTTAAACCTCCCTTGATCTGCATAATTTTAGAATCCTATGAATTCTCTGGTTAAATCCTTACATATAATACTATTGTTGGGTTCTTCCTTGAGTAATTCTACTTAAAAAACAAAAGTCTGAATCTGGTCACTGATTTGGAACAGTGTATGATATGGGATAATTCACTTCTTATCATTATTTTATTTTTTAGTTGGTATTGATAATTTTTCTTGTAATTGAATTCAACATTATCATCTGTGTGTTTACAACAAATTTCATGCATCACTTCAAGAAATCAAAGTGGGTTTCATAAAGATAACTAAGAAATCAGTGTCATTTAATAATTTGTCTTATTTTAATGAAGAAAACACATGCAATTTTGTCTTGCTTAAATTGTGTACACATTGTGTCTCCTTTCATGCCAAAAAGCTACATATCACCAGCAATCTGTGGATTAATATCTCAAACCTTAGAGTTTTAAAAGTAGGAAATTCCCTTGATAATATGACAAAGACTGGAACTTTTGTTTTGTTTTGTTTTTTTATGGTCAAAGTATATGAAATACATTTTTTAATGAAAATGTCTATGAAACCCATCACTATGCAATGAATATATGCCAATTAGATAAAAGAACCCTACTTAAGTCTCTACCTCAAACAGGCAAACTAAGGCAAGCAGAACATGTTTTCTTCCACCCTATACTTCCTTTTGGCAGTATTCTCTCTGGTTCTCTCTTGATTTGAACAGTCCAACTTCTTTTTTTAATTTTTTAAAATTTTTAAAATTTTTTTTAAATTTTTATTTATTTCTGTATGTGTATGAATGTACTGTCTGCATGCAGGTCTGTGCACCCGTGTCGTGCAATGCCTTGGAGGTCAGAAGAGGGTGTCGGATTCCCCTGGAACTGGAATTCTCCTGGAATTGGAGTTTCAGATGGTTCTCGGCCGCCATGTGGGTGCTGGGGATCGAACCCGGGTCCTCTGTAAGAGCAGTCGGCACTCAACCCCTAGGCCTTCTCTCCAGCTCCAAGTCCAACTTCTTATATCAACATTTATCTCAGCTTCCGTCTCTTCTGTCCACTCTGTAATCCATGACACTCATTTTCCTCACCATATCTTTAATGAAATGGCTGAACAAAGGAACAAGCCACACTGTCGCTGTAGAGCTGGTTCAGTAGGGTCTCACAGACAGCAACATCTGGGACACTGGCTACCCCATCTGTAATCACGATGATACCTGCAGTAGAATTTGAGGGTAGCAGTTGCAGTGCCAAGATGCCTTGACTAATCATACTCACCAGCCCAAGATCAGCTGTCACCGTGGAGACTCCTATCTTCCGGCCCATGGACTCCCCTCATTCTGGGGATTGATTGGAAAGACTGGAAATTTTTTAACTTCTGCAAGGAGGACAGAGATTATATATAATGTCTAATGGTGTTAAATATTTCTTATAAAGAAAAAACTCTTTAGATGCCATATTTTGAGGTGACAAGGCAGAGTCAGCAGTATAATATCATTATTAAAACCAAAACCCAGATTGTGAGATTAAAGAAAAATGTCTTTAATCTTTAGGAGTCCCTGTTGCATCATCTACATGGCAGGGATAATACAGTGATTTCATGCAGCTGGGATAGTTATTAGAAAGATACACGGCAAGAGTTATCATCATGGTGACTCTTCAAAGCTTTCTGAAAGCAACACTGGACACCCAAAGCCTAGCATGACCTGGAGGTCAGCTGGAGCATCTTCAATGTTTCTAGTTTGTTTGCTATTGAGCTTTATCAAGATGTAATCCACAGTCCTTAAAACTATGTGCAAAGGTTTAACATATCACAGAATTTTAAAGCTGTCATCACATTATTTCAGAAGATGTAATCACACCACCCTCCCACAAATAAGTGATGCTTCAACCCACATTTTGTCTAAGCATACCTCTATTCTGCACATTTCATACAAATGGTATTATACCACCTGGATTTTTTTCACTCTTGGACTTTCTTGCAAAATATTTTCTAGTTCCACACGGTGTTGCATGTGCCAGTACTTTATTCCTTCTTATTACTGAATGATATTCCATTATGTGTATATATTACCATTTTATTTTTACTAATCAGTTGACAGAACTTCATTGTTTCTACTTTTTGCCAATTACATACACTTACTGCTAAGAATATACAAAATTTTTTATCATCATGTATTTTCATTTTTCTTTAGTATGTAACAGAGTAGAATTATTAGGATTATATTATATATCTATGTTTACTATCTGTAGGAACTACTTGTATGTTTTCCAAAGCGTCCATACAACTTTGCAATTCCACGGCAATATATCCAAGGGACCACATTTAGTGTCAGTTATGGGCATTCTCCTTGGTGAGAAATTGTCTCCCATCTTGGTATTTATTGTATTTCCTTAATGATGAAGACTTTAAGGCATCTTTTTGTGCTTATATGTTTTTTGTGTGTGTGTTTTTTTTCTAGACAGGTTCTCCCTGTAGCCCCAGCTGTCCTGGGACTCTCTCTGTAGACCAGGCTGGCCTTGAACTCACAAAAATCCGCCTGCCTCTGCCTCCCAAGTGCTAGGATTGAAGATGTGCACCACCACATCTGGCTATATATGCCATTTGTATATCACTTGGTACATGCCGTTCAAATGCTTGTCATTTTCTTAACAAGTTTTAAGAATTTAGGTGTATATAACATGGTTTAGAAATGTTTTTCTATTTCTATCGGTTCTGTGGCAACTTTTCTTCACTGAGGCTTTGAACCATAAAATTACTTTATATCATGAAGTCCAGTTCATCAATTTTCTGTTTGCATTTTCTAGTGTTTTATCTAGAAACCATTGTGTGTGCCATGAAAATTTACCTTGAATTTTCACTCTAGGAATTCATCATGTGGGGAGAGTATCTGTTTTCATTTGGCAAGTGCTATCAGTAACCAGTCATTTAGAGTATTTTTAGATATTAAAATTAGCTTATTTTTCTACTTAACTTTTAATAAACAAGAAGAAACATAGTAGTCTTGTCTCATATAGAACATCTACAGTACATAACAATCCATAAAGCCTCGTGGTGAGGTAGGAACAGCTTTGGAAAATAACACAGTCATAAAACACACACAGTCAGGTAAAATGCGGCAGCCGTGGAGTCTCGTCTGCATCGGTGCTCAATACGAGGACAAATGTGCTGTGTAGGGCCCCGAAGACCGGCAAGCAGAGCCAACAGGACTCAGACCTTTCAAAGAATCACAGAACCACTTATACACTCCGCTGTGCTGTTTCAAGGCAGACCCACATCATGGTGATTCGTGTCTTTTGATATACAACCATGTACTAATTCTATGTTACATTCCCCTCAGAGTCTTTTTGCCAGATACTGAACCCTAAAATTTTTGGTTTAAAAGTTTAAATTGATTAATATACAAAAGGTTCTCGTGCCAGTGAAAATGACTGCTAAATATTCCAGAGCTTGTTAGTAAAACAAAATAGCATCACCATATTTGTCTACCAGTCTATGGACAGACAGAGATACACAGACCAATACTGACACAGTGCTGTTACAATCCCTTTCAGAGACATAAAGCACATGACATAGTTTTAATTACAGAGACAACAAACAAAAAACCCTTCTACCTTCCCAAGTCCTTTTACAATGTTTTATCACTTGACTGAAACTCAGTATTAAAATATTTATTTTTATATTGTAGAATTACTTTCCATATTTGTGTTTGAACTTCTTAAGAGAGCAGGTTAATGACATTTATTATTCAAGTGATATCTGCTTATAAAATACCAATTTACCTACCAAATACTTTATATTAGGTTCCACGGGTCTCTCCCCTCAAAACTTTCAAAAACTCAAAATAACAAAGGATGCTAACAAGACATTTTTTTTAAAAGAACTAGACATTTATCATTGAACTGTTTGAACCAGGTTCAAATAACAATTGACCATAAATGCAGTGGTTTATTTCCAGGTTCTCAACTATGATCCTCCGTTTAAGCACTTTTCCTCAGGCTCAGACCACATCATTTTGATTGCTATACTTTCGTAGTATATATTGAAATTGCAAAGTAGGGTTAATGCCAGTTCTTTTGCAAGATTATTTTGAGATTCGAAGTACAGACACAATCTGGAGAAGCTTGACATCTTAAAATGTTGCCTTTTCATTCATGAACATAAAATATACCTCTATTTCTATATTTTTCAGTCCCTTTCTATTTCAAAATGTTTTACAGTTTTCAGAATATGTATTTGGCATCCCTTTTAAAAAAACACTTCACAGTTTTAGGATTGCTTTTGATGTTACTGTAAAATGTAATCGGCTTCATTATTATTATTATTATTATTATTATTATTATTACTTTTAAGCTGCTCATGGGACTAATTGACATAATACTTTCAATAGAGTGGGAAATGCAAGTTATAAGGGTGAAGATCCTCATCTATTCTGCTCCAGTGGAGAAAACACTGCAGTGATGGTAGCTGGATGCTTTGATGGATATTCTCTATTAAGTTGAGAAATTTTCCTTCCATTTTTATCTTGAAAACGTGTTGGAATTTGTCCAATCCTTTCACAAAACATATTGAAATTGTCATATTTTAGTTGTTTTATTCTATTAATCTGGCAAAATGATTTGCATACATCAGGATAAACATGCATGTCTGTGATGACACACTATTATTGTGCAGAGTCTTTCACAACTAGCTTGATTCAGTATAAAAGTATTTTGTTGAGTGTTTGCAGTTTGTCTCCATTTCTTTATATAGAGAATAATATATAGATATCTCACATATATTAAAGAGAGTGAAATATATATATATATATATATATATATATATAGAGAGAGAGAGAGAGAGAGAGAGAGAGAAAGAGAGCTTTGGCTGCCTCTAAATCACCATGTAGACCAGGGTAGTCTCAAACTCATGATGACCCACCTGCTTCTGCATCCTAGTTACTAAGGTCAAAGGTATGTGCCACCAAGCCTGGCCAATCTGTATAGCTTTTTCCTATAATTTATTTTGCCTGATTTTCTGATCAAGATGATACTTGTTTTATGTGAAACTCTATTGTAGTTTTGGAAGTGTTTGAGAAATATTGATATTAATTTATAAATATTGGTAAGAGTTCAGCAAAAGATATGATCATTGGCTTTTCCCAATGAAAAGTTTGACAATATCTATTCAGTGTCTTTAATGTAGTGTAAATATATTCAGATTTTTTGTGTCTTCTTGAATTCGTATTGCCAAAGTATGTCTGTTCCAGACTTTACCTATTTAAGTAATCTATTTTTGTCATGTAGTTTTAAAGTTTTTAAAAATAATCCTTCACAGTTAGGCATGGTGGTGCACACCTTTAATCCCAGAACTCTGGAGGCAAAGGCAGGCAGATCTCTGTGAGTTCAAGGTCAGCCTGATATACATAGTGAGCTCCAGGCCAGCTGGGGCAACAGGGAGACCCTGTCTCAAAAAAAAAAAAAAAAAGAAAAGAAAAAAATCCTCATATCTGTAATATAGTCAATAAGTTTCATATTTCATTATTTTTAAACAATTTATATGTGTATTATGTGTATGAGTGTTTTGCTTGCATGTACGCAAGTGCACCCATGTGTGCCAAGCTTCAGGAAGCCAGAAGAGGGTGTCCCATCCCCTGGGAACTGGAGTTACTAATGTTTGGTTAGCCACCATATGGGCACTGGGGACTGAACCTGGATCCTCTGAAAGAGCAGCCAGTGCTCTTACTGGCTGACTGGCTGAAACAGCTCTTCAGCTTCTCAATATTCATTCTGAAGTTGAAATAATATTATGCAGCCCTCTTGTTTTTCCCTTGCCTCACTTGCCAACACTTTTTTTTTAATCTTTTTTTTATTTTTTGTTTTTTTGGTCTTTTCGAACAGGCATCGCTGTAGCCCCAGCGTCCTGGAACTCACATTGTAGAGTCCAGGCCTGGCTACCTTGACTACACAAAATCCAACCTGCTCTGCTCCCAAGTGCTAGGATTAAGAGGCTGCCACCACCGACACCCAGCAACAAGTTTGGTGTGTATTGTTTTATCTTGCTATCCAAATATTGTCACCTACTTCTGATTTAACTTTTACCTGTTTCTTCATCCTGATTACTTTAGGTCAAGTTGGTTCTTTTAAAATTTTAAATGTAAGAATTATGTTTTTGGATTTATTATTAAACCAAAGGTTGTTTCCAGCTGTATCTTTATCGTCTCCCCATAAGAACTGCTTGCTGTTGCTTTATTTCATTAAATACAAAATATTTTCCTGTATCCATTGGAATTTCTTCTTTAGCCTTCTGGTTTTTAGAGGTATTTTGATGAATGATTCACATTCCTGAATTTCCCATATTATTTCTTTCATTTCTTTTTCACATTGGCAGAGCAAATAACTTATATGATGTCTACCACTTAACTTTCCTTAGACTTCTTTTATGCCCCATCAGATGACACTAGAAAATGGTCCATGGGTGCCTGGGATGGGAAGGTATTCTACTTTTATGAAGTAGGGTATTCCAGAGACGTATGTGACAGTTAGCTGGTTTATACTTCTATTTAAAAAAATCAAGGTGCGCCCGGCATCGACGCACGGCGCGCGCGGTTCTACAGCATCCAGTGCCTTAGGCCGGCGGGAAAGCCCAAACGCAAGGGCGACGGCAGCGCGCGGGCGGCGCGAACAGGCCGCCTCCGGTAGTACCTCGACGCGCTAACCAAGGGGGCCATTCCACTCTCAAAAAGCGAGGGAGCGCGTGGGCTAGTATCCGCAGCTCCACACTCGCACGCTCAGCCAAACAGGCGGGGGTGGATGTCCTGGGCGCGGAGTGGCGGGCTCGTCGGCGCCCCGCGGGCCCCTGGGGCGTGGGGCGGCCATGATGCAAGGTCGTGCGAAGCACGGAGGGGCGTGCTGCGTCCGGAGCCAGCTGCAGCGCGCAGCCAGGGTGAGTAGTGCTCGACCACGGAGCGGGGCGCGAGCCCGCGACGAATCCGGCCTCGGGCGCGAAGACGCGGGACGTCGGCCGGACGCACCGGGGGCCCTCGGCCGCGGGCAGCGACGCGAACAGGGGACAGGGCGCGGCAACTGCCAGGGGTAGGGGTCGCGGGCCAGCAAGACAGAGGGGGCAAGCAGCGGCAGGGGGCAGCCACCGGGAGGCGCGCTGCCAGGCCAGGGAAAGGACAGGGCAACATGGACGACGACCCCGGGCCACACCGGAGGCGGGGCATGCGAGACACAACCCTGCTCATTAACCCGGCAGAAAAAAAAACAGAGAAGAGAGAACCGGCCGCACAGGTGGGAGAAGAGCGTCAGAGCTTCTCGGCTCGCTGCTCGGCGCTAATTGAGCCCGCCTCCCGGCCGTGCTCTCCCTGTCTGTCTCCTCCATAGTGCGCGGGGGGCCGAGACGCTCCGCGCGGGGAAGAGAGGGGGGGGGGGGGGGGGGGGGGGGGGGGGGGGGGGGGGGGGAAATAAATATAATAAAACAAAGNATATGTGTAATTATGGTTATGAGGTTTCTGCTTGCATGTACGTAAGTGCACCCATGTGTGCCAAGCTTCAGGAAGCCAGAAGAGGGTGTCCCATCCCCTGGAACTGGAAGTTACTAATAGTTTGGTTAGCCACCATATGGGCACTGGGGACTGAACCTGGATCCTCTGAAAGAGCAGCCAGTTGCTCTTACTGGCTGAAACCATCTCTTCAGCTTCTCATTTCATTCTGAAATTGCAAATAATATTATGAGCCCTCTTTGTTTTTCCCTTGCTCACTTGCCAAATTTTTTTTGTAATTATTTTTTTTTTTTTTTTTTTTTTTGGTCTTTTCGAGACAGGGTCTCACTGTAGCCCCAGCTGTCCTGGAACTCACTCTGTAGACCAGGCTGGCCTTGAACTCACAAAGATCCACCTGCTTCTGCCTCCCAAGTGCTAGGATTAAAGGCGTGCACCACCATACCCAGCAACAAGTTTGGTTATATTGTTTTATCTTGCTATCCAAATATTGTCACCTACTTCTGATTTAACTTTTACCTGTTTCTTCATCCTGATTACTTTAGGTCAAGTTGGTTCTTTTAAAATTTTTAAATTAAGAATTATGTTTGGATTTTTTTAAACAAAGGTTGTTTCCAGCTGTATTTTTATCTGTCTCCCATAAGACCTGGCTTGCTGTTGCTTTCATTTTCATTAAATACAAAATATTTTCCTGTATCCATTGGAATTTCTTCTTTAGCCTTCTGGTTTTTAGAGGTATTTTGATGAATGATTCACATTCCTGAATTTCCCATATTATTTCTTTCATTTCTTTTTCACATTGGCAGAGCAAATAACTTATATGATGTCTACCACTTAACTTTCCTTAGACTTCTTTTATGCCCCATCAGATGACACTAGAAAATGGTCCATGGGTGCCTGGGATGGGAAGGTATTCTACTTTTATGAAGTAGGGTATTCCAGAGACGTATGTGACAGTTAGCTGGTTTATACTTCTATTTAAATCATCCATTGCCTGCTTATTTTCTGCCTGCTTCTTTCCATTATTAAGCAGCATACTGAAGCCTCCAGCCATGTTGGAATCATCTGTTTCCCTCTTCGACTCTGTCATCTACTGCTACATGTGACAGGGCTCTGCACTTCCATTGTATTTTTCTCGGGCAGCATACAGATTGTGGCATCATTCTGCAGGTGCATCCACCTTGAGGCTCTCTGCCCATGCCAGGGATGATGCAGATTTCATCTGAGCTCTCTGAGTCTCCTTGATCTTCCTTATCTCTCTGTGAGTTTCAGGCTGGTGTCTCCATATTGGCACCACACCCAGATGGTAGCTTGTGCTATCTGCTGGCTGACTGCTCTCCTTTTCAACAATGCCTCAAAGCTTAAATTATCCCATAGCATGATTAAATGCTTGCCCACTTAGAAGAAGCATTTTGGAGGCCTGCCTTTGAGGTTTCTTAATAATATCATACCTTCTAGGCTTGCATACCTCACACTTTATTGCAAAGACAGAGCCCTTGAAAGGCTCCATGCTCTTGGCTGGAGTGCCACTTCTAACACATTGAGTAGAGTAGGAGAGTGGCTTCATAGTCTGGATGCTGTAGACTACCCATTCTGACCAAAATTCCATACATTTTCCTGAATGAATATTTACTCATTTGCTTAAGACAGGTTCCTGAGAGTTGCTTTTATTGTTAACTTTTACCTGTCATGGGTGTGTTCTTGAAGAAAGTTTGCTCACCTCTATTGCCACCATTCAGAGTGCTTTTCCTCCCTGGGTTATTTTTAATTAGTTCTTTCTTGTGGTTTGACTCATTTAGGGCAGTTATATGGGAAGGAGTGTTTGTAGTATAATTTTCATCCCAGGGAACATTTTCCGGCCACATCAAGCAGCAGGTTTGCTCCAGTCAGCATCTCCATGACCTCAAAGCCCTGAGAAGTCCTGGAGCTGTGACCACAGATGAGAGAGGATTTTAGAAACCTGCTTACTTGGGATTTCCTTGGCCAATGGCTCTCACTCCCTGATTTATACTTTGTGGGGTGAGAAAGGGAAAGAATACCATTTCATTGAGGGCTTATCTTGGTTCATGATGGAAACAGGCTGAAAAGAATGTTAAGGGAGGCGTGGGAAGGGCTGAAGCAAGCATGTGTTGTTCATCATTCACCCATATCAGCACAATAGAGTGCATTAAAGTCTTTCATGCCCAACTCCCTTTAATGAGATACTACTTGTTACCTCCCAGTCTGGTCATTGTTTCTGTGATCTGACTTACATTTCTATCTTTACCTGCCTTTTTATGTTTTCATAGTGGCTGCAAACCCATACATTTTATCTCCCAAACTCCTTAAAAACTTTGTTTTGCTCTCAGTTCCACCAATGAGGAACATAGGTGAGAGACAGGAAGAGCAGAAGAAAAGACGGCCTGGCCTCATTTCACCTTTCCAATTGAGTGAATTTTGGCCAGTGGTATAGCCTAGCACTTAGCACAACAGATACAGGAGTGCAGGCTTGAGCAGCAACCACCAGAATAGCCAAGTCCTGCTCTCCTTACACTTCAGGAAGACATTTTCCCCTGGCTTCCAATAGTCTCAGAGGCATTCTTACTTCTATAGTCTCTGAGATTAGTTTTGTTATAACTTGCAGTTAATTCTACTGTCAACTTCTCTGGATTTGGAATCATGCCTCTGAATGTGTCTGTAAGGGCATCTTCAGAAGCATTTAAGTGAGGAGGGAAGACTCACCCTGAATCTGTGTAGTACCAGGCCACATAATGGGCTGGGGACCCAGACTAAGTGCAAATCAAAAACAGGGGAAAGCTACCATTCTTACATTCCATTATATAATCATCTTCAGCAAATAATTTTTAAGATTGGTAAGTATGGGAGTCTTATATATTTCCTTTGTCCCATTCTGATGTGCAGATAAAGATAAGTTTTATGCATTTTATAACTGGTCATGAGCTAGAAGTAAATGAAAAATATGATTTTTGAGGCAATATACTTTTTTTGTCTTTTTTGAGACAGGATCTCCCCGTAGCCCCAGCTGTCCTAGAACTCACTCTGTAGACCAGGCTGGCCTTGAACTCACAAAGATCTGCCTGCCTCGGCCTCCCAAATGCTAGGATTAAAGGCGCGCGCCACCATGCCCAGCAATTTTTTTTTTTTTTGGTCATTTTTGAGACAGGGTCTCCCTGTAGCCCCAGCTGTCCTGTAACTTACTCTGTAGACCAGGCTGGGTGGCAATATACTTTTAAGAAAAGTAATTATCATCAGTCTTGGCCCATTTCCTGTTTCTGTAACAAAGCACCCAACACTGGGCATTTTATAAAGGAAAGAAAACTACTCAGCTGACCATTCTGGAGTTCAAGAGCATGGCATTGCAATATTCTTTGATTTTGGTGAGGAAACATGGCTTCGAGTCATGGCAGAAAACAATACCACACAGAAGCATGTGGAAGGGAGGAAAGGAAGGTGTTTCGTGATTTCCCACAGCAGAGAATTAATCCTGCTTTGGAAAGCATCATTCCATTCTTAAGAGCTCTGCTTCAGAAACCCAGACTGCCTTTTTTCCCCCAAGACTTCCCAAAGGAAGCATTGCCTCAAAGGGCCGTCCCATAGACTAGGAACACGGATTGTGGTAGGAAGAGGCCACCCAGAAGCCACGTTGGGAGGACAGGCAGGTTACATCTTTGCTGAGAAGGGACCTTTAGTTTCACAGTGATATCACTGGGTGCACATCTATGACTCTAGCTTGACTTCCTGTTGAAAACCTAACACCGACATGGCAGGAAATAAGAGCAAATAGAGCAGTCCATAGCCAGATGATCTTCCCTGGTTTCACCACAAGCCTGACTGTTCTGAGGGATCTTTAAGCTTCAAAATGTCTCAGCAGTACAATGATAAAATCTTCAGGTTGGGTAGGCTGGCTCTACTCCATTCCCATTCCTTCTTCCTTGGTCCTAGAGATTTCTCTTATCCTCTGTGTTGCTGCTGTTGAAGCTCTTACTCTCACACTTAAGGATCTTAAGTCTATCATTGTTATATTTTCAATCCTGTAATAAATCCTTATGAGTTTCTTCTGTTATAGGAGATGGCACACCGTGCACTGATGATGTAAGTGCTAGCCGAGTATGACAAGAATTCTCTTCTCTCTCTCTCTCTCTCTCTCTCTCTCTCTCTCTCTCTCTCTCTCTCTCTGTCTCGTAGTAGAGTTGTATTCCATTCCTGGTGCTGGACAGTATAATGGTATGGGGTTGACTTTAGTCAAGATTTTATAAAATGATTTACATGTGCATTTGTGAATGCTACAAGAGGAAAGACTTCAATGTAAGAGTGGTGCCTGAAACTAAGGAAAGCCTGTGTGATTGGCTTGGTTTCCAGAGATGAAGAAAAGGCTCATGAGGAGACTATCCATGTAGACTAGGGCTTAATGGAAGACATCATTTTTGGCCCAGTGACATGATCTTTATGTCTTCCTAAAAGTTTGTTTTCTGTTTGGGAAGGTGGACTGCTCTCTGTACAGTGTACCACCTCCTCTGACCCTGCAGCCTCAGGCTGACCTGTGAGCTTCCTGCCATAGGCACTCCGTCTTTACACACAGCAGCCCTCTCCTTGGTGCCTTGCCTTTGGCCCTAGTCTGGCTTCCTTGGGCTCTAGCACTCTCTTCCTGGGCTCTCAGACATGCTGCAGTGACATGGTTGCTTGTAACCATTGGCCCCAGGACAGCAGCTTTGCCCATCTGTTCTTTAAACCAAGAAGCAAGTTTCAGCCCTAATCAACATTGCTATTTTGTCGTTAGAAGCTGTGATGGAGTTTCCATCCTCAGGCTAGTCTCTGCCTGGCCTCCCATCTCCGTCCCCACTGCAGCTGATCAGTGTTACAGTTACTTTTCTTCTGACTTTTAGATGTACTCAGCACTTAATATATTTTACTTGTCTTCCTTCCAATATCCCTGCAAGGTGCATAGTCTTAGCTTCTATTTCCCAGTGAGAAATGTGAGCATTAAGGAGATTTGCTCACTTGCCTAAAGTTATACAATGAGTACAAAGTACAAATATATAAACCTAAGTCTTTTAGTTCAAGAGGAAAACAAGAACAAGCAATGTTAATTATTTTGCTTCTAGTTATAAAGGAAGGTAAGCCATAATTCTGGGTATGAATGCCAAGTACAATAAAGAATGCCCCCAGAAAACACTATTGCTCAGGACAAAGACCCATTTCTTACCCTCCTTTTTCCTGGTTAGAATTTTTAGCTACTTCTCCTTTCTACCTACTTATGGATTGATGCTCTAAGCTAGTTTGGAAATGCTTACTGCAGCTCACCTCTTTCCCACTTAGTGCTACATGTTGGTCCTGAACACACAACAGTTTCTCAAAATATACTGTCTAAGCTTCAAACTAGTTTTAATTCTCCATTTGACAAAGCCTGGCTTCTGCTGACACGTTTCTTTGGAAGCTTTTTAAATTTCTCTCAGTGAGGCTAGCAAAATTAAGTGGGGTGCAAAAAATAAAAACTAAATAAAACTACTTAGAATTTGAAGGTAGAAGAAACATATTTTTACTTTGGAGTTTGTCTTTTGTGTTTTCTGAAGTAGACCCAGCACAGTGTAAATTAGGAAATGGATTCTGTGAAGGTGAAAGGCACAGAGAATCAGTTAATCAAATCTAAGATAAAGGGAAGCCAGGCGTGGTGGCGCACGCCTTTAATCCTAGCACTCGGGAGGCAGAGGCAGGCGGATCTTTGTGAATTCAAGGCCAGCCTGGTCTACAGAGTGAGTTCCAGGACAGCTGGGGCTACAGGGAGACCCTGTCTCGAAAAGACAAAAAAAAAAAAAGATAAAGGGAAACAGAGAAGTTAGTTGTCTTTGAAAAATCTTCATTAGTTCAGGGAAATTGTTGACACCGAAGGTATCTGATAACTCTGGAGTTAACATATATTCTTAAATTTATCTTTGCCTATTTGAATCTAAAGTTATATCAGGAAATTTTCCAATGAACGATCCATGTATTTGACCTTGATTTTTATATTTTTAGAAAACTAGCCTTTGGAGTAATTCCCATAGACTAAGTACTGGCAACTGAAAAGAAAACATTGCAACAAAACAATTTTATAAAAACATACATAAAGTCATATCTTAGTAATGTGTACCCATCAAAAGTATAAGAAAACTGGGATTAGATCTTAGGGGACATTGTGGATTTTAATTTCAGAAAAGGAAAGAGAGCTGTCCAACATATTCTGAGGTAGGCCGTTGGATAGGCTGCTGTAATTTATATTGTATTTCATTTGGGGTTTCTCCATATCCAAAATGACTCTTTTTTGAAGTCTTTTCTTTGAATGGCATCCTTTCTGGACTGCTCATTCAGTAACATTTAATTAATGTGTCCTTTTGGCATTTAAACTATCATCTAAACAGGTTTTTCTGTGTGGGTGAGTAGGTAGTTTAAACCAAAGAGGAACAAATAAACACTGGACTCATTTTCATCAAATCACCAGGAGACACAACTGCAGACGAACATAAACTGTCTGATAAGCTGCAACTGAATCTCAATTCCCGTTCAGGGTGTGAGCATTCCACCCTTAATATATTTGTAAACACATTGTCATAAAATCAAAGTTTCTTGATGCTATATCACTTGGAAATTGTGCAGGGGACCTGGAACCAGGAAATGTAATTTCCCTGTTGCTTACCTTGTGAAAAACCCTATTTTTAATATCAACTGTATATGAAGTAGAAGGCTGCTGACAAGCTCGTCTCTAATGCAATGAGAGCCCTGTTTCTTTTACTGAGTTTTGCTCACAGCAAAATGCATAAAATACCATCAAGAGGGACACAGACTTCAGGGTCTGCTGGCAAGCATTTGAGTAGACAATGAATCATCCAACTCTGCACAGAATGCAGGAACCCTGGCCAACATGCAAAATACTCCCACTTTTGGAGATATTTGAAAAAGAGCATCCTAGAGTGCACTAGTTCTTATTATATAATTCAGTACGACTCATTTACATAAATGTATCAGGTGCCTTGTATAGGCAGAACAGCTGGTAATTTAAAGGTTTCACTTTTATTTTCTCTCAGGAAGCCTAATACATTATATTCAAGGACCTCAGATTTCCAGATAGAAATATTGTCCTTCGTATCTAAAATGATTGATCCAGTGTAGTACTCTCTAGCTTTCTTTTTTAAACTTAAAACATGTATATCTGTATGTGGGCATGGTGTGTGGACATCTATGTAAGCCTGTGTGTGGAAGGGCACATAGGAGGGAGGAACAGGTGCATTCATGTGGACATACCTGTGAAGGCCAGAGGGTGACATCAGGTGTTGTTCTTGAACACTCTCCACCTAATATATTGAAGCAGGGTGTCTCACTCAAACCCAGAGCTCAACAATAGTTTAATTAGTCAGTTTCTCAGGAGATCCCCTGTCTCTTCTCTTGTTTGCATGTATTATTGGCAAGCTGCCATGCCTGCCTGCCATTTATGGAGGTATTACATGTCTCATCTTAGGAAATCAGAAAACAATGGTTGACCCAATCAAGAAATAACTCACTTAAATGTATTGATGAGCATCTTTTAAAAAAAATTTCAGCTGGCCAAGTATTTGATTTAGGAACAATTTCAGGGGATGGAGAGATGGCCCAGCACTTAAGAGTACTGGGTGTTCTTGCAGAGGACCCAGGTTCAAATCTCAGCACTATCATGGCAATTAACAACCATCTGTATGTAACTCCGGTTCCATGGGATACAACATCCTCTTCTGTGCTCTGTGGACACTGCATGACATGGGTGCACCCACATATATACAGGCAGTACACACATACACATAAAATAAAAATAAAAAAGAAATTATTTCAAATCTCATATTCAAATACTTTGTAAAACAACAAATTTGCAAGACTGTCAGTGCTTTGTTTAAAGTATTCTTAACAATTGCCTTTAAGAAAATTTTCCTCACCACAGCAGATATGTTGAATGCTAATAAAATTATCTTGTGTCATGGTTGGATTCCCTTGTCATCTTGACACCCCTGAGAAGAGGGAACCTCATTTGGGGAAATGCCTCTATTGGATTGGCTTGTAGGCATACCTATGAGGCATTCTCTGATGACTGAAGGACTTGGGAGTTCCCAGCTGTGCTGGATAGCTTTAGTGTCAACAGCACACCTGGGATGAGGGAGCCTCAGTTGGGGAATTGGCTCCATTGGACTGACCTGTGGCCACATCTGTGGAGTATTATCTTGATGGTTGAGTTATGTGGGAGGGCCCAGCCCACTGTCGGTAGTGCCACCTTCCTGGGAAGGCAGTGCTGGGATGTGTAAAAAAGTAGGTGGGCACATGCCAGAGAAGCCCGTAAAGTGTTCCTCAGTGGTCCGTGCTTCAGGTCCTGCCACCACGTTCCCACCCTGAGCCCTCCCTTGGGCTTCCCTCAGAGGTGAACTAAGTTTTATGATCAAATAAACCCTTTCCTCCCCATGTTACTTCTGGTCAGTGTTTTATCACAGCAACAGGAAGCAGACTAGAATAAATTGGTAATTATACTCTTTATCCTACCTCTTACTAGAATTTTGGGTTTAATATATGCCAATTTTTGCACTGGATATCAACATTTCCTATGTGAAAATATCAAATAAAATCATTTTCCAGATGATTATAATCTCTAGCTCCTCCTGGTTGGCCTGAGACTTCCATCTTATTTCTTTTTGCCAGCTGAGTGCTATTTCTAACAGCCTATTCTGCTATTCTGCTTTTTTTTTTGTCTGAGGACAGTTCATGGGGACTGTCATTTCTTCATGATGTCAGGGCCTGGTAACTCTGTCCTCACCAAAGCCAGTACTTTAGCATCCTGTCTTGGGAATTAAAGCCAGTCATCTGACCTCCTGACTGACATTAACACCCTGCTCCCTACCAGGTGCTGATGCTTCCCGGTCTTCACTTCCCACAGGAAACTTTGCTAAGATCCCTAGGACATACTTTCATACTTCTCGGAGGCCTGGCTTGTCTGCCCTCCTGAGATACATGATCATGTTTACAGAATCTCACTGCCAAACCAGGCTCCAGAGTCACTACCAAGCCAACTGAAAATGGACAACATCTTTGAAGAGCAGCTAGAAAGATCTGAAAGCAAGACAGACGTCAAGGGAAAAGGAGGTTAGCAAAACTCAGCAGAAAACCTGATTTCCTGCCAAAGACTCAGCCTTTGACCAATTTGAAGAGCATTAAAACAAATCTCTAACTGTGCTCAGAATGGGAGATATAAAGAGTGGTTTTATCTCCATTTTTAAAAAGCCTATGGATAGTTCAAATTCCCCAGGTTTGGGGGCAAAATCGTGGGGGTGGTTACCATAATGTTTTCAGACCATTTTCTTTTTCTTTTTTTTTTTAAATACTTTTATTGAAGTTTTTTTGCCTTTCATACAACATTTCTCAATTCAATTTAGACTCATGTCCCTTCCATGCCCCCCACCCCATCTGAATTCCTGTATTCTGCCATACATCTCTTACATCTTTTTCTCAGTCTTTTTTAAGTTAATAAAAACAAAGCAAGCATTCCTAGGGTGCAAGGTGCTTCTTTTATTCATTGCTTTATCTCCATCACCTAGAATCATGGATGGTAGACAGATGAGACCCAGGAAATGTTAACTTTATGAATCTGTAATAAGCAGGTCCCTTCGGTGGACCATTATTCTGGTAGTTTTTTTTCTATCCTCTTATTACATGAACTTGGTAGGAATTGTTATAAGCTTCCTAGTTAATAGTAACCACACTCTGACTGGCTGAAAATTAGATGATGTACCCAGTCTAAATTGATCATCACACTCACTCCCGTTCATCAAAACCCATCACTGCCTCCACATTTAATCTGGGCTACGAGGACCCTTGCCTCAGAGCTGAGGTATCAGATATATCAAAGAATCAATGAATCTCCTTGGGAGGGTGATCCTGAGATGTGGAATTCAGAAGGCATCTACAGTTTCCTACACTGGCAATCTGTGGGAAAAGGGTCTGAGTTATGTTTGTTCCTCAATCCTGACTCTTTACCAGGCAATGTATTTATGATTTTCATTATGTGAGACAGATGACCATTTGCAAAACAATTTCTCTTTTTTTATTCAACTCAAAATTTCTCGTTCTTTCTCTGTAATATATAGCTAAGAAATCTGAGAGCTCCCCTTTCTCCTTCTGTATCTCTCCCATCCTACTCCTTCCTTCCTTCCTTCCTTCCTTCCTTCCTCCCATCCTTCCTTGCTTCCTTCCCCTCCCTCTTTCCCCACTTCCTTCCTCCCCATATTCCCTTTTCCTCTCTCACACTTTGTTTTCTCTCTCTCTTCCTTCCTCATTTCCTTCCTCCCTATTTCTTCCTTCTTTTCTTCTTTTTCCTCCATCCCTCTTCCTTTTTTATTTTCTTCCTTCCTTTCCTTTCTCCCTCCTTTTCTACCCTCCCTTCCTCTTCTCCCCCGTCCCTTCCTCTTTCTCTTCCCTTCTTTAAAATCTACCCAGAATCCATCCATTTTCTATTTAAAACTGCATGTCCCTCAAAAGATAAGATGCATTTCAAAATGAATACCTAGCAATAAATTGTCAAGTCCCCAAAGACCTTGACTCAGTACCATTTGAGTGGAGTGAAGAGAATCATGGATTGAGAAGTTTTCATCCTTCAAATTTTATTAGCTATTGCTGTTGATAATATGCGCAGGGCTTAATACAGAAGACTAACATTATTAACAGAAGTTTTTTCTTAATAAGTTGTTTTCTTCCCATTAGGTCTAAATGCTATGTTTTTGACAGTGTGATTGATGCAGTTATTACTCTAAGTGCCAATTACTGAGGCGCCCTGTGCTTATTCTGAAGCTTTCTGGATGCTCCTGGGTCAAATGTCTGGACATCTCCAGGCTCAAAGCACTGTCAGGATTTGTAGGAGAAACTGGCTCTCCTGAACTCTAACCCTACAGGTCATTTCATCTTAATAACACTTATCTTGGTTGTTTGTGAATCTCAGCCTTTAAGATGATACTGTTAGGATCATGAAAGGAGGAAAAGCTAGAATTATTTGAGATAGGTATCCATGTGTAGATCTGATTTTAAGGTAAAAACATTAAACAACCAAGTTTCCCTGGCAACATATTTATCATGATTTACTGGAGCTCCAGTAGCTCCAGATGCTAGATCACTACACATCCCATAATTAGTTGTAAAAGGCCAAACTGACTGCATTAAGTTCTCCAAATATCCTTTGAGAATCAGCACTTCTTCTCCCTGGTGACTTGTTTACTGGCTGTTATCATGGTATTACTTTAGATTGCAAAGTAAAAGGAAGAATGGGTCTGAGGATTAACAGAGAAAAAAGAAAATATACTGAGCATAGCAAGGATAAGAAACGTTCCTTTAGCCTTTTGTGCTAACCAGGAGTTTACCTAAATTTGGGGGCGGGGGCTAGCTTGAAAGTGAATGGCAGAGATTCTGGGTTCAGGATCTGTTCTGATTCTTCGTCGTGCTGTGTGTGCTGGAGCAGGACGTCTTACTTCCAACATCAATTGGCTCATATATAATAGGAAAGGCAGAATTCCAGCCTTCCTCGGCTGGGATAATAGAGGGTAAGAAAGCCCAGCCAGGTCACACAGGCCTGGAATACCAGCAATTTCAGAAGCTTAAGCAGAGGGATCACAAGTGGAAAGCCTGTCTAAGCCAAAGAATAAGTTCAAAGCTAGCCCAAGAAACTTAAAAAGACACTGTCTCAAAAAACTAAAAGATAAGGCAGGCATGATGGCTGACCAGGTAATGGCCCTCCCTACCAAAACCTGACATCCTGGGACACACATGCCCCCACAAAAGTACACACATGAATAGATCAATGTAAAATTGAAACAAAGTAAAAAGGGAGCTTATGCTTGAGCAACTTAGTTTGAGGAAGCTTTAGGCTCAAACCTGTGGGCAAGGTGACAGAGATAGAGAAAGCGAAAGAGAGAAATAAGTCACATAAAATATACTATTAATTAGCCAGGCACAGCAGTGTAAGCTTTTAATACCAGAACTTGGAAGGAGAAGCACATTGATCTCTTTGAGATTGAGGTTGGCCTGAGTCTACATAGCAAATTTCAGGCCAATTGGGGATACAGGGAGATGCTGTCTCAAAAACAAACAAAATAACTATAAACACTACAAACTTGAGCACATAAAATTTCAGTCACCTCATATTTGACAAAGGAGATAAGAAGACTCAATGGAGGAAAGACAGCATCTTCAGCAAATGGTGCTGGCAATGCTGGATCACCACTTGAAGAAGAATAAAACTAAACCACTACCTTCACTCGGTACAAAAATCAACTCCAAATGGATCAAAGACCTCAATGTGAAACCTGAAACTCTGAAAATGATAGAAGTAAACATTGGTAATAACCTACAAGATATAGGCGTAGGAAAGACTTTCTACATCAGACAGCAGCTGCGCAGGAAATAAGGTCAACAATCAACAAGTGGGACCTCATTAAACTCGAAAGCTTCTGTACAGATAAAGAAAGAATCAAAGAAGTGAAGGGTAAATCCACAGAGTGGTAGGAAACCTTGACCAATGATATATCTGACAGAGGATTAGCATACAGAATATATAAATTACTCAAAAACCAAAGGAGCAAGAAAATAAATGACTCAATCAAAAGATGGAGGAAAGAGCCAAATGGAGACTTCACAAATGAAGAAGTAAAGATGGCTGACAAATATCTTAAAAAGTGTTCAACATCACGAATAAGTAAGGAAATACAAATTGAAACCACTTTAAGATTTCATCTTACCCCAGTAAAGCTTGCTATGATCAAGAAAACAAAAGATACCCAATGCTGGAGAGGTTGTGGGGAAAGGGGAACCCTCATTCACTACTAGTGGGAATGCAAACTTGTGCAACCTCTATGGAAAGCAGTGTGGAGAACTCTTAGAAGACTAAAAGTCTTATTTATATATAGAGGTATTTCAGTAGAGATTTATACAGAAATACAAAATAAACCATATAAGTTAATGGACTTGATTTCTCTGAAGTCATAGTCTAGTCATATAGTTTTAAAGAGGAAAGTGTATATTGGGTAAATTTTATTTGACAGGTATTCAACTCTGCCAAAGCTTTGTCCACATATTATAGGATATTTTAAGACTTAGTAAAATGTTTAGATTAGTTAAATTTGGTTGAAGGTTTTGGTGAAAATGGTAATACATTTGGACTAATTGGGAATATAAAATGTTAATTGTTTTATTTATAATTTGTATTGAATTTCCAACAATAACTTTGGGATTAAGGTACATGAATGATCTCTATATTTTTCTGTGTTATACAACATCACCTTGTAACACTTTCTTTTACTTGTAGGATAATTTAAAGGAGTTAAGTTTAAGTTTACTTTCCAAATAAGTAGCATACAGTCAATGATAAACTGTTTGGGTAAATTTAATGAAAACTTACGCCTTGGTTCCTGTTTATGGGTATATGTAATACAACTTAGGCATCTATAGGTCAAAACATAAAACTTTATAAAACAAAAAGAGGGAGGTGGGAGGTGGTGTAGTATCCCTTCTGGGATACAAATGGAAAACTCTGTGTTCCAATCCTATTGATAAATTTTCAATTTTGAGATCTTGAAACTAACAATGGGAGATTTGTATGTTCCCAGAGGTAAAAATGCCAATCAAAATGCCTGAAAACATACAACTTTTTGCTGTGCGGGATGGACTGGGAAATGCCAGCAGACAGACTGACCCATCTGAACATTAAAGAAAGAGGAACCTCAGACTGCCTGAGTCACAGACACTGAGCATCTCTCTGAATTCTATTGGGGTTAACTGTTTATAATGGGCCCTAATGAAGTTTACCTTCCAGATGCTGAGAAACCTTCCTATCTATCCCCTTTATAGGAAAAAGAAAAACATGTTGGTACTGAAATCATTCCCTAACTGTAAACTAGGGCCAACTGTTATAGTGGTAATTTCTTATAAAACAGGTATAACTACCTTTTTTAATTGACCAATAGACATAGGAACTCTGAAAGGATAATTCTCTATTTAGAGACAAATACAAGAGTAAAGTCTTTATAAGCTGTGTAATTAAGCAAAATATATCAATACTGGAGAGCTCTGATATCAGCAATGGATTATTCTGCCTAGAAGATGTTGGCTAGGGGATCGAAGCCTCCAAAATTATAAAGGCCTTTTTGCCTATAAGTGGGATATATGCAAGGAGAAAGGCAGTAAGTCCCTCTTGTCAAAGACCTGGTGTAAGCATGGGGGAAAAATGTTTTGAGATGTCACTTGCTAATGTACAGTTGGCCTCTGAAATGCCAGAGAGCATTACCAAAGGCCACTAAAGCTATACAGCAAAATATTGGTCTCCTGAGTCAAGCAAGATTCCTCCTTCAGTATCAGCTACACCTCAACTGCCTGGAGATACTGTGCAACAGTGGCAGCAATGTGTCTATATATATATCCCAAATCTAATTGGCTATCAGCTCTCTCCTTGGAAGAAAAATTCATAGCTGATGCCACCTACTTATGTCCTCTAGTGGTTAGATGTTATAGGCCACAATAAGAACTTGTCACCCTTTATAGAGAAACCACAGTTTGTGGATTAGCATACCATCCAAACATCTCTGTCTATGCTCCGAGTTTAGCTTGCCATAATAATTAGTACTGTTTTTTTTTAATTTTTTTAATTTTATTTATTTTCATATGTGTATGAGTGTGACTGTCTGCATGCAGGTTTGTGCACCCATGTCATGCAAAGCTGCAGAGGTCAGAAGAAGGCGTCAAATTCCCCTGGAACTGGAGTTAAAGATGGTTTTCAACCACCATGTGGGTGCTGGGAATTGAACCCGGGTCCTCTGCAAGAGCAGTCGGTGCTCTTAACTGCTAGGCCATCTCTCCAGCCCCAATAATTAGTACTGTTTAAATGTCTGTACTAATTGCTTGTGCTTTGTTAGTAGGATTAAAAAGGTACCCCTGGATAAGATGTCAACCCATGAAGGGGAACAAACTGAACAGACTAGAATCCAAAATTACATCTCCAGAGAAAATAGACTGTTTTGCTTCTCACCCACTTGTGCCCCTTTCCCAAAGCCTAGGGAACAACTTGCTGAAGAGGAGGTGTGGTAGAATGTAAGTGCTGCAGAGAGATTGGGGTGAATCGTGAGACTACAGCAATATAGACTAGACTCTTATTCGATCAACATGCTTGTGCATATGAGCTTCTCCAACTGGACTATGGGAACCTTGGGTTGTTCAAAATTTGGACATAGATACTTGCAAATTGGTTTTACATGAGTGTTACTTACATTCACTGCTTATGCTTAATAATTTGGCTCACTTCAAAAAAAATGCACCAATTACCTAATTATATGGCAAACTGAGTAATGTCAATGTTATCTGAAAACAACTGTGCTCTTATATTGTAGAATCCCTTAAAAAATAAATAAAGGAAAAAGAAAAAAAAAAAAAGACTAAAAGTGAACCTACCACTTGATCCAGTCATACCACTCCTGGGTATATACCCACAAGACTCATCCTATTGCAGAAATACATGCAAAACCAAACTTATTGCAGCTCTCTTCACAGTAACAAAGAGCTGGCAGCAACCCAGGTGTCCCTCAACTGATAAGTGGATAAAGAAAATGTGGTACATCTATACAATGGAGCTCTATGCAGCAGTAAAGAAAGATGAAATTTGCAGGTAAATGGATGGAACTAGATGTCATACACTAAGTGAAGCTAAGACAGTCCCAGAAAAACAAACACAAGGTGTCCCTCATCTGTGGATCCTAGCATCAAATCCTTATTTGTAAGATAAAGTGATTATTATTTTTAGTAACTATAACACCTGATGCTGCTATTAAAAAGTACATTAAAATAAACATAAAGGGTTGTGGGAGTCTCAAGATCTGAGAACTCCTGAGTCTAGCTGAGGCAAGCACAGGTTCTTGGGGGGGGCTAAAGAGCCCACCCACAGGTGTCTTCCCCCCTCCACCCTCCCGCCAACTGAGATTATGAAGGCATCTGAAGACTTATATTGGAATACAGGCAAGGAGAAGCTCATGTGCCAGGAACACGAAGAAGAGACAACACGGGAAAGGGACAGGATAATCCTGCATCAAGCTCTACCAACCCTGTGGAAGATTCCTACAGTAGGATCCACCGAGGGATGGCCCACGACACAGATATCAGAAACACAATTGGGAACATATTTAAAGAACTACAAGATTATAAAGAGCAAATCAAAGAACTAAGAAAAGAGAATGATGAACTCAAGAAGGACCTAGAGAGGGAGAATGACAAATTCCAGAAGGAACTGGAAATGCTGAAAAAAATCCCATGCTGAAAAAGATAAGGAAATCAACCAGGGAAGCAACGAGCTACAGGAAGAGATTGAGAAGCTCCAAAAAGAAGTAGAAATACTAAAAAAATCAGAAGAGGAAATGAAAAAGGAAATCAAACACTCATCCAGTAAAGAGGAAAGGAATGGAAAAAGCCTCAAAAGCAGAATGGAGGAAGCAGAACAAAGAATATCAGACCTGGAAGATAACACAGAACAACTAAAAACCTCAAGGAAAGATTATGAAAAATTTAAAAATACACAAAAGTGGAACAACCAGGAACTGTGGGACACTATGAAAAGATCAAACCTCTGCATCATAGGAATAGAGGAAGGAGAAGAAT
>VZQC01003255.1:1981706-2033260 GCA_009823505.1 Rhizomys pruinosus | reverse complement strand
GGGGGGGATACAGAAAGACATGAAACCTTTTCATCAAACCCTTGCAATTCAAATCTTAAAACTAACTATGGGAAAAGATTTGTTTGTTCCAACAGGACAAAACGTCACCAACTTAACGGCTGAGAAAGAAAAGATACAGGTTTGCATTGAGTAGGATGTACCAAAAAGTGGCAACGGAAAGGCTGACCCGTCTGAACATTCAAAGGAAGAAAAGCCTCAGATTGCCATAAACATCGAACCCCTCTGTGGATCCTACATGTAACAACTAGTTATAATGAGTCCTAATGAAACTTACCTTCTAGGTGCCACAAAGGTTCTGATATGAGAGACTTCCTTGCCTTCCCACCCATAGAACAAGGAGAAATATGACAATGATGAGGTCGCTCCCCAACTGTAAATTGGAGACAACTATTGTAGAGGTAATCTCTTATAAAACCGGTAAAACTGCTTTCTTTAATTGACAATTCTGTTTTTAAGAATATATGAAAAGCATTTACTCTGAACTAATTATGAGTGATCATGGCCTGAGTGTATGGATCCCAGTTATCCTGAATGACATGTCCCAATGTAAAAGACATTACCTGAACTTTCATAGTCACAGCACAAAAATAGTCATAAATCAATATGACAGCGTGGGAGTTAGTAGGCAGGCTAAAGCAAAGAAATCTTTCTTGTAGGATTCAGATGTTATCTTATGGCATTTTTCACTTTAGGTTCCACTTCACACCTCTGGAGGCCAGAGGTCTACTTAGCTTAGCAATGCCTTCTAGGACATTTACCTAGTAGTCACTAGGAGGCTAGGTCAGATACAATGTTAAAGTAAATTTAAACTATAAAACAGGCCTAAGAGAGCCTTAGGTAATTTTGACTCTCAAAGTGCAGGATTGTCTCTCTCTACAATCATCATGTTATAGCAGCTAAGGTCAAGCTGTCTGCAGGATTCTTAATATAGATGTGGCCTCTCTGGGGAACTTTAGTTCCACACAGCTGTTACTATAATAAAGAAGTAGAGATCAACATTATTGATTTGCTATATACTGAATATAATTGGTACCATGTAGCTTTTACCACCTAACCAAACAGAAGCCCAATGACTGTTAAGACTGGGAAAACTATTCAAACTACAAAACAGAGGTTGGTTTGGGAGAGAGCATAAAAAGGGCATGTTAATAGTTATCTCTAAAGAACTGAATAATATTTTTAAAGGATATTGAAAACATAGAGTGTTTAAAAAACGAAGACAATAAGAAAAAAAAAGCAAGTAAAATAGATTGTAATTTCCACAATTTGTGTACATTTTAATGCTTGTCTATTTTTTAATTAGTATGATAAAGAAGAGAAGTTATGGCTAGCAGGGTGGCTGGGTGGCAGAATGCATGCCTGACATGCCTGAGGCCCTGGAGGTATTGCATCAGCTTCCTGCATAGAGATGGAGGAGGGCTGGAGAGAAAATGCTGAAAGCTTCTTATCCTGAGGCCTTTTGCTAATTTCGTACAGAAATAATGGGGAACATATTCCAAAAGAAGAAGAAATAAAGTTAACAAGCTAAGATACATAGGAAAATGGAAGATGTGCAAAAATGCATTAAACTACTGCTATTTGTTTCTCACTATCTTCTGTGCATTGTATAAATAACCGTTGTAAAAGTCTATGAGCATATGTATTTGCTGAGAGCACTCAATCCCTTTCCTATCTCAATTGCTTCCTTTCTTGTATTTGGCTCAGCCAGGAGCTTATAGGACAGAAAGGGATTTTTTTTTTTTCTTTGCATTATATCCTATAGAGACTTCATTTGAATTAGTAGAAAGGTTTAGGAAAAAAAGGTTAATGAAGAAAAGAGAAATTTTTAATAATTTTTTAAATTTTATTTACTTTTGTATATGTATGAATGTACTGTCTGCATGTAGGTTTGTGCACCCGTGTCATGCAATGCCGCGGAGGTCAGAAGAGGGTCTCAGATTTCCCTGGAACTGGAGTTCTCCTGGAATTGGAGTTACAGATGGTTCTTAGCTGCCATGTGGGTGCTGGGGATTGAACCCGGGTCCTCTGCAAGAGCAGTCAGTGCTCTTAACCGCTAGGCTATCTCTCCAGCCCCAGAAAAGAGAAATTTTATACAAATGATATTGAAAATATGTAAAGTATGTCCTGTGTTCAAAGATAGATGTCAAGTATCTTTCCATGCACTTGTCATAATCTAAGAGTTAGATAGATTTAATGTACTAAGTGGTACATTAACAGTTATCAAGCAGCTCAAACGTGTAAATGTGTGTGAATGTGTGTGTGTGTGTGTGTGTTCATGTGTGTCCAGACATGCATGTAAAGCTCAGAGGAAACCCCACACACTGGGCCTCACTTTCTTCCTTGTTTTCCACTGCTAATGTCATACTAGTTGACAGAAATGCTTCCTCGGTTCCCCTCTTCCATATCCCAGCTCTGTGGATTTCTGAATGACAAATGTAGGCCACCAACTCTGGGCTTTGCCCAGTTCTGTGCATTTGAACTTTGGTACTCACACTCCCATGGCAAGCCCTTTACCCACTGACCATCTTTCCGGACCCCCAAAGACCAATAGTTTTTTCTATTTATTTCTAAAATAATACATTTTATTTATTTATTGAGAATTTCATACGCATGTACAATGTATTTTTATCACATCTACCCTTCATTTCTCCCAACACTCTTAAACCCATCCCAACATATATGCCACGACACTTCCTGCTTTTTTCTAAGTGTCTCATTGAGTCTACTTAGTGCATTTCTTAGGCATATGGTGAATCCACTGGAGCATGGACAATCTACTAGAAGCCACACTCTCAAGGAAAGTAGACTCTCCCTCCCCCACAGCCATAAACTGCCAATAGCTCTCCAACTAAGGGTAGAGCTTGATGGAACTTTGATTGGCTTGATCTTGGGCACGCCTTGTACAGGAACCCAGGCTGCTGTGAATTCATGCATGCAACAGCGAGTATGTTGAGAAGACAGAATCTCAAAGCATTCCTCTGGAGACTCCATCTCTTCCTTCTTTCCGTTCCCATTTCTGTGGTGTTCTCTGACCCTTGGAGGTGGGGACACTGATACAGATGTCCCATTTAGGACTGAGCACTCACATTCTCTATGCTCAGTACTCTGACCATTCTGAGGCTCTGTAGTAAATGCTGCCCACTCCAGCAAAAGTATGACTAACATTGAGAGAAATACATATTTTATGATACATGATGGGTACAAACAAATTTTAGGAGACAGTTTGACAACATTATCATTTTTTTAAATTTTATTCATTTATCTTTTGTATGTGTATGAATGTACTGTCTGCATGTAGGTTTGTGCACCCGTGTGGTGCAATGCCTCGGAGGTTAGAAGATTGTGTTGGATTCCCCTGGAACTGGAGTTAAAGACAGTTCTCAGTTGCCATGTGGGTGCTGGGGATCGATCCCAGGTCCTCTGCAAGACCAGTTGGCGCTCTTAACTACTAGGCCATTGCTCCAGCCCAAGACAACATTATCATTAAGTAAAATAACAATAGTACATTTCCCTTAGGTCAGGCTTCTGACCTCCCCAAATATGGACTTTTGACCAGGTTTACAGTCAAGAAAAGTTTACAGGTTTTAATACCCTCCTGTGTAGTAGGCCGAAAGTAGATGGCCATCTCTCAAACTGTCATGCCACCATTGCAGCAGTAGGCACAACTTGTCTGGACATCAGCATTATAGCACGGACGGTCCAGCCCTGGCTAAGAGCATTGATGCCTTTTCTTCCCCAGTGGTCTGCATAGCATCTTACAGTACTGTACAAGCTAGCCGCCAGGGGAGAATTTTCCCAATCAATTTGAGATGGATTTCTCTATGTCCTGCAAACAAAGTATGTTATATCTTCAGCAATAGAGTTTTACCATCTAATTATGATAGGTGACAAAGAGCAATGGTGACAGCTTGTGCTCCTTTGAGAGACCCCTGGGGCTTCCATGACAAATACTCACAAGGGGTTGTCCCATGCCTGGCACTGAGTTTTTCATTTAATAACCTATGTTTTCATGGGGAAGCATTGCTCACCCATGGAGAGTACTTGTGCTCAAACTACTTTTAAACAATGTATTTTGTGGGGCTGGAGAGATGGCTCAGTGGTTAAGAGCACTGGCTGTTCTTATGGAAGATGTGGGTTCGAATCCTAAAACCCACATGACAGCTAACAACCATCCATAACTCTATATACAGAGATTCCAGCACCCTTTTCTGTCCTCCACAGGTGCTTCACAGCACAAGTGTATTTACAGACAATATGGTCATGCACATAAAATTAAAATAAATTATTTTTTTTAAAAAACTGTATTTTGTGCTGGGTATGGTGGCAAACACCTTTATCCCCAGCACTCAGGAGGTAGAAGCAGGCAGATCTTTATAGGATGGAAGTCAGTTCGGTCTACATAGCAAATTCCAGGCCAGCTGGGGCTACAGGGAGACCCTAGCTGGAAAAGACCAAAAAAACCCAAAAAAACAAAGCAAAACAAAAACCTGTATTTTGTAATTAGCTTACAAACTAATAGGTTTCCATAAGGCTGTTTCTTCCCTACTATGGCTAACCTGCTCATACCCGTTCCTCTCTCCCACCATCCCAGCTTAACCCTTCAAACCCCAGTGCTCTTCCCGTCCTTATTCCACTTCTGTCCTAATGACTCCTCTTGTTTTTTTTTTTTTTTTATTTGTGTTCAAGTCTCTCTCTCTCTCTCTCTCTCTCTCTCGTTTTTTTTTTTTTTATTTGTGTTACAAGATAGTATGTTTCTCCATGATTTTTTCGTAAGTCCCTTATTTTGCTTAAACCTCACCTACCTGTGTTTCCTTGTCCGCTTACCCACTTCTGCCTGGGCATTTCTACCCTCAGTGTTCCCCCTCCCTACCTAACCTTACCAGTAGTATACTATCCTCCTCCCTTACAGCCCCATTTCCATGCAACCTTTTCTAGTTTCCCAGCTTCCACATTCCACCAAGTTAAATACACAAAACTAAATACGCAAACCTAGGATTCCCAGAAGTATGTGGAATTTGTCCTTCTGCACCAGAGTACTTCACTCAGTATACATTTCTTTCCAATTTCACCCATTTACCTGCAGATTTCATGTTTATAGCTGAATAAAATCCTGTCATATATATATATATATAATAGGTAGTATTTAGGCTATATATAGTATGTAGATAAGATAGATTTAACAGTCATATATAAAGAAGCAATATAAGTCTTGAGTATATCTATTCGTATTATAAGATCTCTATCTCTCTCGTACCTTTGTCAATCTATCATAGACGTCTGTAAGTATCTCTAAGAGTAGCTTCTACATCTCTATCTCGTCTTTCAGTCTATCTTGATCTCGTATTTCGTATCATCTCGTATTTTTGTCTATCTAGAATACAGAATTTCTGTATACGCCTCGTCGTCTCCGTATCTCTTCTCGTATTTACGTCTCGCTCTAGTACTATTACGTATCTCTCTATCTTTCGTCTCTCTCTCTAGTCGTCTATCTCCTCTCGTCTTTCCTCGCCCCACTTCTCTCTCGTCTTCCGCTCTATCTCGTCTTTCGTCTCCTCAATCGTTCTTTGCGTCTCTTCTCTACCTCCGTCTATTTCGGATCATAATTCTCTCACTATCGTCTTTCGGCTATCTCTGCTCGTCTTTGCAGATGTACCTAATAACTCATCGTCCTTTCGGATATCTCCTCAGTCCATTGCGTATCATTCTCCCTCGATACATTATACGTTCGCTCTAGTCGTATACCATCTATCGTAGGTAGTCTATATCTCTAGCCGATTTCGATATCTCTATCTCATATTTAGTCCAGCTCTCGCTAGGAACGGCGGACGCATCGAGCGTCGTGCGTACACTCGCGATATATCTCATATCCTCATCTCGCGCCCCCACCCCTACGAGGAACTACAGGGGGAGCCGGAGATCCAAGGGCCGCGCGCAGCTAGGCCCCCCAAAGTATCCTCGCGCGTATAAGCACGAGGCGAGCACGGCTGACCCTAGGCTGGGTCGGACTAAGCCACACCCTAGGCTCATCTACCCAGCACCGCTCCCGCAGGGGGGTATGTGGAAGCCCACGCTTCGAGACGTCTTGGGTGGAGCGCACCCCTTTGCACTTCCACGATCACAGTGGTGGCCAGAGGCTTAAGAAGGCCTCGACAATCCGGCGTCGTGAACCTGTTGCCAATTTGCTCACAGCTGGGCGCGCGGATTGATTACTTTTGTGTTGTTGTTGATGGCATCCTGGATGGGCGCGCCCAGAAAATAGCCTTTGCCGCTCGACCACGTATGGAGGCGAGGCAGGTGGACCTTTTTGAGGCAAGGCAGCCTGGGCTACAAGAGGCGTTCCAGGACAATCTGCAGAAGCTACAGGGAGACCCTGTCCTGCAAAGACCAAAAAAAAAAAAAAAAAAAAAAGATGGAACCTTAAAGTAGTTTCGATCTGGTTCTCTGGTAGTTGAGGATGCTAAATAATTTTGGAAGAGTTACCAGCCATTCGTATTCATTCCTCTGAGAACTTTATGTTCAGTTCCATAGTCTATTTTCAGTTGGGTTGTTCACTTTCTTGATGGTTAGGTTTTATTGACTTTGTATATTTGAGACACTAATCCTCACTTACAAGACAAGTGTTTTACCCACTGAGCTATCTCCCCAGCCCTGAGCAAGTCAATTAAAAAAAAAAAAAAGACTCACTTAAACATATAGAGTTATCTGATAGTAATTTTTCCCAAAGTGCTGACAGAAAAGAAAGCAAGAATCCATTTATTTTGTGTGTGTGGCCTTGCCCCCCCCCAAAAAATTAAACATTTGTGCTTTAAACAGCTCTACTCTGTGTCCTTCCTAGAGGAAGAATGGAGCACTTAGATGATAAATCTTGAAATAAGAAGAAAAAAATCTAAATTTAGCAATTACAGTAAAAAGCTTAGCCTATTATCCTGATAAACTAAATAGGTTTATTTTAGTTCCAAATTTCAAAAGATCTCTCAAACATCATGCTAATGGCTCAGTGCTGACTCACCTATCAGACAAAACATCCCACAGCCTTCAAGGATAGATTAGATCTTCTCTTGTCTGAAGGTCAGCTGTAATTATTCATACTCACCTCCCCAGAGCACTAGGTAGAATGGCTGATGTATCGTTGATAACTACTTTAAATGCTACATATTAAAATCCAGATTCACATCTTGTATTCCTTTATGGAAAGTCATAGAAAAGGTAGGATAATGAAATAGTCTTTGGAGACCAGCAATGAAAAAAACTGTGTGAATGGCTGAGAACTCATTTTTAAAACCAAACTCACTAATAAAGGACCAAAGCTGACTTGGTACCCAACGGTACCTTGTCAAACACTCTCCACATATATTACAGTGCATTACTGCTAAAATCTGTGTGCAGTACTTTTTGGAGTAAAAGGTAAGAGTGATAAGATATAGATCTTGGGATTGAGGAAGTGTCTCAATCTGTAAAGTGCCTGCCAGGTAAGGATGAAAACATGAGTCAGCATCCCAGAACCCATGTACAAAGTTGTGTGTGACGGTGCACCTATAATTCTAGCACTGGAGAGGCAGAGACAAGGAGATTCTTAGGCTTGATGGCTGCTAAGCCAGCAGAAACCAGTCAATGAGCTCCAGGCTGAGAGGAGATCCTGCCTTAAAAATTAAAGTGGAGAATGACAGAGGAAGAATATCATCTGGTTTCCACATGCACCTTCACTTGAACATACACACACACACACACCATAAACATGTACACAAACACACCATACGCACACATACACAAACACAATGCCACTTGAGATGATTTTATTCTAAGCAGATATGCTTTAGTACCTCAGCCTTTAATTAAAAAAAAAAACTATTGTATTTAAGACAGACTTGTCTGTTTTAAAGGTAAAACAAATCCTGAAGTTTTAGCTTAAGTGCATATTATTTTGTTTTGATAAACCCAATGAAAACACATCCCAGATATCTCAAATTTTTTTACACTTAAGGAGACAAATTATAGCTTAAATCCACTGGGACACACACACACACACACACACACACACACTGACACACAAACACATTTTAAATTGCTCATCCTCATTCTTGCAAATGAATGAGGAAAGGAATTTGTATAAATTCAGAGAAACTGTTCTCCACAGCTTCTAAGGTGAAGACATTTTATAAGCTCAGAGTTAATTAAATGTGAAGTGAATGTGTTATGGATTATCCTGTGGCAAGACTCATACAGAACAAGAATGAGAAAAAGAAAATGACTTCCAAAGTAAAAGTATTTCTCTGAGATGGAAGAAACATTATAGAATAAACAAATCCAGTCAAGATCAGGGAGGGTGGAACTTGATACACTCCCCTTCTGTGGAGACAGGAGATGATTGTGAGATCTAAGCCAGCTTGAGCTAAAACTTCATGCCAAATGTAGAATTTACCTATGTGGTCACCTTTGTCAATGCTTTTGTTGAGCCTTAGTGTTATGATTTATTTTTAAGGTAAGCTTAACTGTGTCAATGAAAATTAGAGGATTGATAAAGTAATATTCCTGCATACGTGCATGAGGAAGTTTCCAGAGATTGGCATGTAGGATAGTCTACTGGGCTATATTAGTCACTTTTCTGTTGCTGTGATAAAACCACCATGACCAAGGGAACTTATAAAAGGAAGAGTTTATTTGAGCTTATGATTGATGGTTCCAGGGAACTAGAGTCCATTGTGACAGGAGGCATGGTGGCCGGAGCTGGAGCAGAAAGCCGAGGTTCACATCTCTGCAATGAGCACAGGAAACAGAGAGAGAGACTGGAGACCACAAGGCTTGTTAAACTCACTAAGCCCGCCCCCAGTGACGTACTTCCTTCAGCATGGCCACACCTTCTAAGACCTCCAAAAACAGTGCCACCAACTGGAGACAAAATGTCTGAATACTTAAAGCCTATGGGGGACACTCATTCAAACCACCACATGGGCCAAGTCCACTCCCAACATTATGGGAATCTTGACATAATGTGGCAGAGAATGGTCACACTCTGTTTCTGTCCTGGAGTTGGGACACTATTCTGCTTTTACATATCAGAATTCATGGATTTAGGAACCCCCACAAGCACTTACCAGGTTCTTGGACCTTCAGCCTCCTTATAGATTTCTTCAATTCTGAGATATTTGGATTTGCATTAAGCCATGCTATGACACTCCACTCTCACCAGTACACAGACAGCCTGTTGTAGCACTTTCAGGTGTACATAATTGTGTAATAAATCCACTGTCATATATCTGTCTGCTTGTCTATCTATCCATCCCTCCTTCCATGCATCCATCTATCCATCTATCATCTTTCTATTATGTATCCCCTATTCCTTTTAAATCCTTGGAGAATTCTGACTAAAAACACAGACTAAAGAGCTCTATCAGTAAATGATAAAGGGTGACAGGAGTTTTATGTGATTGAGAGGTAAAAGTTAAATTGAAAGAGGAAGAAGAAGACTACTAACACCTACCCCTGAATGCATCCATGCTTAAATCCATAAGCCATATGAATATCTTACATTTCATACCACAAAGGGATTGGAAAGTTATTTTGGATTTTTTGGGCCCTATTTAGTATACAATCACTTAGTAGCAGGGAATTTCTCTGGATAGAGACAGAAGACATGCAGCAGGAAATAAAACCCAGGAGATTTAAATCCTACACAACACTCATGTTTAAAAGACTGAAGATGGAATGGGTCACAAGATAAAAAATGGAAGAGGCCATGAAGAGCTTCCAGATGCTCCAGCTGAGAGCCAACATGGAGACAGGACCCAAGGCCAGCAACAGCAAAGAATCAACCCCTACCAAAAATTCACATGAGCTTCAACATGGATTTTCCTCTATGCCCTCCAAATAAGTCTGAGCTGACATCTTGATTTTATGTTAGACCCTAAATAGAGGAAATAGTCATGACTGTCTGGATTTCTGACCTCCAGGACTGAGATAACAAGTTTGTGCTGTTTTAGACCCCTAAGTTCCTAGCAAACAATTAGAGCAATAGTGCAAAACTCATACAATATGCAGATGTTATACCCGATTGTGTAATTGTTTTGCTTGCTATCTTCCTGGAACTGAGCTTGTATTGGGTTTTAGGGATATCTTTTTTACTAAAGGCTCCTGCTGGGTGCCAAGAGGAAGAATAGTGCTGAAAGGATGATACTACATCCAAGTACTCATGGGGAAAAGCAAGGAGAGATCGAGAAATGTGGGAAGCTCTAAGCCACCAGGATGAAAATTGCTTCTTGGATAGTCAAACAAAGAAGAGAAAAACCAGAGCAAGGAAATGGAGAATGTGTCACAGAGCTGAAGATAATGGGAGTCCCAGGAGAGGAGGTCCTGACATCATCACAGCACTGTCCAGGAGGAGAGGAGGTCCTGACATCATCACAGCACTGTCCAGGAGAGGAGGTCCTGACGTCATCACAGCACTGTCCAGGAGAGGAGGTCCTGACGTCATCACAACACTGTCCAGGAGGAGAGGAGGTCCTGATGTCATCACAACACTGTCCAGGAGGAGAGGAGGTCCTGACGTCATCACAGCACTGTCCAGGAGGAGAGGAGGTCCTGACGTCATCACAACACTGTCCAGGAGGAGAGGAGGTCCTGATGTCATCACAACACTGTCCAGGAGGAGAGGAGGGTCCTGACGTCATCACAGCACTGTCCAGGAGGAGAGGAGGTTCTGACATCATCACAGCACTGTCCAGGAGGAGAGGAGGTTCTGACATCATCACAGAACTGTCCAGGAGGAGAGGAGGGTCCTGACGTCATCACAACCCTGCCCCAGTGGACAGACTGACCATGATGCTAAGGTTGACCATGATGCTAACATTGACTGAGATGCTAAGAATTAGTGTGAGGCTAAATTTGAGTGTGATGTTAAGGTTAGCCTGATGCTAGCATTGACTGTGATGCTAAAGTTAGCTGTCATGCTAAGGACTTGTCCAGAGCATTGTGGATATTGATGAACTGTGTGGGATCTAGAGGTGGAACACTTTTAGAGTATCCATTCATAGAGTTTTGAGGTCTAAAAATCTCATGTTTGAATATTTATTTGATGGGTGAGGCAGGCTGAGTATTCACCTTTTCATAAAGTGCAAGTCATTTTCTCCTGGTTTTACCCTAGTAAGCAGCTTTTAAGAATCACTATTTGTTTGTGATGTGAAGGTGCAATTATTACTCCTTAATTTAGAATTAAGAATTAAAGTATTATTATCCAGAAAGTTCCAGTTGAGGGCTTCAAATCTTTTCATTCATTGTTTATTCAATAATTATTTTCTGCAAATTCTTGAGCACTTTGAAAACAAATAAAACATTAATTGTATAAGAGACTGTGTAGGTAAATGTTGAATAGGCTATATCTTCAAAATATCCTTTGTGATCACTTATAAGAACATAGAGAATTCTTTAGTAAAGAACCATGTCTAAAGAATATATTTCTAGAGAAAAGAAAGAAAAAAACAGTGAGTAGTATTTTTAATGAGTAAATTATGAGCAGTGACATTTGGAGTCAACCCCTGGAATATCCTGTGATAGGAACACTGCAGTCTTTTTTATTAAGGAAAATTAATAATAATAGATATTGTGTATGCTTTCAAAATAAACTCAATATTACACAATTTTATACCTTGAAAATGAAAAATAATTATTTTTATTTTACAGAATATGAAGATGGGCAGAACCTTGCCAGTGGGAGGGGCTTGTGAAATGAGCTTCAATAATAATGCTCAGAGTCAAGTTATAAGTCATGAATGGCTATGGTGAGATTGAAGGGAAGTTAACTGAAGAATAAATCAGTCAGGAGAAGGAAATGGTTAACATCTATCCAGATGATAAAGTGAGTTTGAAATAGGGGTTTTCTTTTTTTAAAAATATGTATAAATATACTGTCTACATGAAGGTTTGTGCACCCCTGTCATGCAATGCCTAGGAGGTCATAAGAAGGTGTCGGATTCCCCTGGAACTGGAGTTAAAGACAGTTCTCAGCTGCCATGCGGATGCTGGGAATCAAACCTGGGTCCTTTGCAAGAGCAGTCGGCGCTCTTAACTGCTAGGCCATCTCTCCAGCCCCTGAAGTAGGGGTTTTCCAACAATTCCATAAATAGATATAGTGTTTCAGTTAGTAAAATATATACAATTTGTTGATCTTAAAGTATTAAAAGTAAGTATTTTGAAAGGGGACTATTAAGAAAGAGAAAAGAGCTTAAAGGGGGAAAGTGACAATAGAGGGTAATGGAGTAGGGGACAATTACAGAATAAAGCATTCTCATAGGCAGAATCTATAAGTATATAACTACAAATAGTATATGAGTGTCTGATATGAAAGCAGAAGGTGAGTTATTTGGAAGAAAGAGGATCAGATGAAGACAGAGAGGAGGGCTAGAGAGAGAAGTTGGGGTCTGAATATGAACATGATATCGTGATATTTATGAATGAAAATACTATAATAAAACCCACTACTTTGTATTCTAATACACTATTAATGAATAAAATGTGAGTTTTTTCATCAGTAAGAATAAATAGAATTATGATCTTTTACTTTATTTGGAAGTTTCAACCCTATAATTTACATCAGGAAAGCATTGTGGGAATCTGAAGGCATTGTAAAATGAGTAATGTTTCAAAAATTTAAATAAGTTAATGTCACCAGAGCAGGATCTTTTCAGATGAAATGGTGTTCAAACATGTAAAAATTATAATAGAAAACAATTGCACATTATAAATCAAAGTACACAAATATAATGCAGTGAGAATTTTTCAAACATCTGAATTTGAATATATATATCAGAAACAGATTCCATTCATTTTCTAAGATTTTGTACTTCTGATAGCACTATAATATTTTTCAGTTAATATATTCAGAACAAGTATGTTGCTTGTGGTTAAGAATCACAGAGAAGTCAGGTGTGGTGGCTCACACCTTTAATCCTAGCATTTAGAAGGCAGAGGCAGGCAGATCTTTGTGAGTTCAAGGCCAGCCTGGTCTACAGAGCGAGTTCCAGGACAGCTGGGGGGCTACAGGGAGACCCTATCTCGAAAAGACCAAAAAAAAAAAAAAAAAAAAAAGAATCACAAAGAAAATAATGTATTGTTTTATAGAAAAGTAACAAGTATCTTAAACATCTCAACTCAGAAGGAAGATTCTCAGGGCTTGTGTACTCTATTCTTCCCTCGTGGTCCAGGCTGGTAATCTCAGTTCTTTAAGGAGTGAAGTAGGAAGGTTGCGAATTCAAAGCCAGTCTGGGCTACAGAAAGAGTTCAAGACCAGTTTGCACAACTTAATTATATTCTGTCTTAAAACTTAAAAGAATTGGAGCTGGAGAGATGGCTTGGTGGTTAACAGCACTGGCTGCTCTTGCAGAGGATGCCGGTTCGATTTTCAGCACCCACATGGTGGCTAACAATCATTCATAACTCCCTTGGAAAAGTATTGCAAGGTACTAGCCTCACTTCCCACTATGGAAAAAAATAAAAAAAGAAACAGTTTGGTTACCCTGAGGAAATAATGAGGAATTGAAACCAACTCCTAATGCCTTATTACATCCATAGATTAGCACATCTCTCTGTCCTCTTCAGTAAAGCTTTGTTTTGCATTGGATGGCAGTTAATAAGGAGAACCGAAACTGGTCAATCTACAGAGAATAAGAGACTGTGGAGTGCTCAGTCCTTGGATATCTATATTACACCCCTCCACCCAAGGCTCAGGGACTGTCACAAAAAAGGGGGCTGAAAGATTTTAAGAGGCAGAGGCAGTGGATGACTACAATGAAATAATTTTTCCAGACACACTGTGGGAGATACACATATGAGCTCATAGAAGTATGACAGTATGCATAAAACCTGTGCAAGACCAAGCCAGACAAAATCTCAATGCCGGGTGGGGAGGTAGGTCCAAAGCCTCATCCCTAGCTGAGGCACTGCTGTCAATGCTAGCTACTTGGGAGAGTGAGTCAGTTTTGTTTAAAAGTACAACCCCTTATAATTCAACCAGGAAATGGACCTACACTCAAGAATATTTGGGCAATACAAATTAAACTTGATAGACTTAAAAAAACAAAAAATAACAACAACAACAAAAAAAAAAACAGCCGGGCATGGTAGCACAAGCCTTTAATCCCAGCACTCTGGAGACAGAGGCAGGCAGATCTCTGAGAGTTCAAGGCCAGCCTTGAGCTAGTCCACATAGTAAGCACCAGGCCAGCTGGGACTGAAGGGAGACCCTATCTCAAAAAAACCAAAATGAATAATAAATAAATAAATGAAGTAAGTAAAGTGTTCAAATATATGAACCTATAGGAGATATTCCTCATCCAAACAGCCACACCCAGATAGATGGATACTTTCTATAGACAGTTATTTGTCATCACGTATTTTTAAATGTGTCTTAATTATTTGAATCTCTACATTTAAAAGGCATATCATAAATTTAATGAGTTATAGTCAACCGCGACTTTAATAACATACAGTTTCTGTAGCTGGATTTGTGCCATACAGTCTCCCAATTAATTTAATTCATTAATAATGAAGCAATTATTATGTTCCCAAACTGACACAGAGAATTCTGTACAGCATTTACAGCTAATCTATTAAAATGCCTTGGTTAAAGTAGATGAAGAAATAAGTTAAAATCAGAGTGTGGTTCAGTTATTTTGCAGGAGGGTTGGAAGCTAAAATATGCTACCTCCAATACCAAGGCACATTCATCTGGGAAACTAAGCATTGTGCCAGGAAAGGTGGCAGTCACATTCACAAAACACACACCGTTTTTGTTTTGCTTCATCACACTTGCTTTGAAAATGTACAAGAGAAGAAGCTCAGCAATTCCACCCAGTAAGAAGCTGTGTGTGCTTCAATAAATCAGATCCTGCATGGGGAGTTTTGTTTGAATATGTTAACCTTGAAAAATAACAAGTCTTGAAGGCTTAGAGAAATATCTAAAAATAAAAGACGAGAAGCAAATATAAGTTTCTCTTTTATTTCATCTCTGAAGTCCATATCTATCACCTATTAAGACCGTCTTTACACTGTCCAAATGAAAAAGCAGACTGCCTTTTTCTACCTCATTGCTATTCAGTTCAAGGGCACAACCTCATGTCCAGAAACACATCAAGTTCATGGTAATGTTTCTCCTAAACATTTTTTCCTCTGACCTAAATGAGTCAAGTCCACTCAATTGAAATAGTTTGTCATGTCACATATTTTTGAGCAAGCCTTATAAAAGTCTTACAGAAGCCAATTTGTGAGAAACCCTAAGATTATTCATGCACAATTGAACAGTGACCCACCCTAGACTTAGTAAGGAGAGCTGAAGGGAGTCAGCTCAGGAAAATCCTGTTTCTAGAATCTTCTTGTCAAGACTCAATAACAAAGATGCGATCCTGATAGTTTCTTGATATCACTACATACTAAGTTTTCTATGAATCTTTTTTAAATGTCTCATCTGGTTCTTTGGGGGGAGTTAGATGTAGATAATTGGAAAGTGTCTAAGACCTAGAAATCAAACAAAACTTGTGCCTGGCTTTTCAGATATTTGGCTAAGATTCCTGGAACCTAATGCATCAAAAGTCCAATTTCCTCGTGAACAAAGAGCTTTTAGGACCTGAGCAGAACAAACTGGAACCCAGATTGTTAAAGCCTGAGAGTGCAAGCTGGCAGCAGTTAAGCCAAAGACCTTTAGACAATCAAGATGGAGGCGAGACTATTTCTCAGCAGAGAAGACCAACAGGACATGGCCTGCTGGGGTTTGCCTTTGTCAAACCCCTTACACCTTTAATATTTTGCAAATAATACCTTCTTCAGTCAGCTTACCAGACATGCTGGAGTGTATCTTGTCCCTTTCAGCCCTCCCCCAGCCTCCAGTAGCATATAGTAGGTGCTTAACATTCATTGGCTGGGGAGAAGCTTCATTCAGTAAAGTTGATACTCAAGCAAATCAGGCAGTGACTCAACTCCCAAGGAGACCTCCTATATCAATCTTAGAATTCAGACCAAGGGAAGAAAACTGAATACAATCAAGAAATTGCAGAGCCCAAATTATCCTTTTTCCATTACTGCCTCCGCCTTGTTAGGTAGGGGGAAAGTCAGTGGTTTTGAAACCCTTCAGGACGGTCTTCCTGCAAGCTCAGGAGTCAAGCACCGTGCTGGAGCTGAAGCAAATGGTGCAGGGTATCCTGCAGTTCCCGCCCGAGCAGCAGAGGCTCTACAAGGACGACCAGGTCCTGGAGGACAGAAATCCTTGTGCATTGAGCCCTACTCCTGCCCTGTGGATGGGTCTTCAGATGAAGACGCAGGGATAAAGGGCGACACTGGGCAGCCAGGGCCCAGACCCACCCAACAGGCCTGTTCCCCAATGAGGGAGAAGACATGGCCGCTGAGGTCACCTGCCACCGAGCCTGGAGGAGCTGAGTTGGATCCCTGGGAGCCACATGGAGGAAGGAGACACTGCCCCCTGCCAGGGCTCCTCTGACCACCCCAAGTGCTGTGCGTGCCCCCCACTCCAGCCCTCAAATAAGTAAGCATTTTTCCCAAAGGAAAAAAAAAAAAAGAAACCCGTCAGATATTTCAAAAGAGTAGCTATTTCTATGGTTGCTATGGCCAGTAGCCCAGCAACCTGATTTAATGAGATTATCTCCTTTACTCCCCCTAAAATAAGCAACCCCAAACATTCAACAAGAATAACTTCTCTGTACTTAATCACAATTTTTGCTCTGCATTCATGTTTTTGTTTTAATCAATTATAGAGCTCAAGAAAAAGGCCTTTTAATTCATTTTTAATAATACTTTTATTGATGTTTTGTGTATTTAAGGCATCATTTTTTCAGTTCAGTTTAGACACATTCCCCTTTCACTTTCCCCTGCCCCACCCCAGATCATGCATTCTGCCATACATGTCCTACATCTTTCTCTGTCTTTTTAAAGTTTTTCACTGTAAAGGTCCATTGTTTGGGGCAGAATTTATTTTTTTTAATTTTTTTTATTATTTATTTATTTATTTTTGTATGTGTATGAATGTACTGTCTGCATGCAGGTTTGTGCACCCGTGTCGTGCAATGCCGCGGAGGTCAGAAGAGGGTCTCGGATTCCCCTGGAACTGGAGTACAGATAGTTTTCAGCCTCCATGTGGGTGCTGGGGATCGAACCTGGGTCCTCTGCAAGAGCGTCGGTGCTCTTAACCGCTAGGCTATCTCTCCAGCCCTGGGGCAGAATTTAAATATATCAGTCTGATCTTTGACCCAGTCCTTATGTTGTTGTGGTTCCCTCCCCATTTGATTGCTCCAAAATATGTCTAAATAAATGTCATACATGTACCAGAGTTACACCCTCCAGGAATGACTGTATGTTTAATTCATTTTTATCTCTGATTTCAATCCTTCATTAATAATTATTCATTAAGAATCTTTAAAAAAAATTCAGATAGTATTCTAGACCATCAATTACAGCATTGAGCACAACCAATCTCCTCCCTCAAGAATCTGTTGGAAGAAATCAATAAGCAAAGGTATTAGGGGAAGAGTTGCACATGGCTGTATCTGAATTTGTGCCTTCTCTGACAGCATTGAAAACTATAATAAAAGCATAGAACAATCAATTTTTAGGATTGAGGATGCAAAAGATACTTCAAATAAAGCCATCACGAAACCTCTTCTTTAAGGGATGGCATTTGAATAGTGTCTGAAATGGTGGGAAAAAGGAATACTCACATGAGAATTTGGCAAGGGTAGGAAGGGCAAGAATCAAGACTCAGTATGGGCTGAGTTTGGCCCATTAAGAAACATCAGCAATACCCATGTGGCTCCTGTGGGGTTAATGACTGAGGGGAAGTATTAGGAATCACTGGGTGCCAGGCTTTCATAATCAATGCTGAAGAGTTCCCACACTATCCACTATGTGATGGGAAGCCTTGATGAGTGACAGAGAGGAGAACTCAGAAAATGGCATCATATTTTTTTCCCTTTTTAATGCATCTCTACTTAGTGGGAAATATAGGTACTGTGAATGAAATAGGAAGAACAATTAGAAGGCTAATATATTGTCTAACAATTATCTAATGCATCAAACTAATAATTATCTCAGGTAAGAGATAATTATTGCTTGAGCTAGGCTCCTGGCAGTAGAGATGTTGAGACAATTGAATTTCCATATATTTTAATGATGAAGCCAACAAAACTTGCTGAGTAAATGGATAAAGAAACTGCTTAAGGCTTTTGCCAGAGCAATGGAATAGGTGTCTCAGTTTGGACTGTTTGTCTGGATAAAGAGGAGGGAGGAGGATCAGATCTGGGCTGGTAATGGATAAGAATCTGAAATTCTGTTTAGAGATAATGTGAATGCATTTTCAGATGTAGAGTTTGGTCATGGTAATAAAAGATTGAGAGATGCCACAAAATTACACTCTGTTCAAAACCATAAAAGGCAGACGAGATTGCTTTCAGATATATTCATAGGAGAGAGTAGAGATTTGGATTTGGTCCTGTCAGTATTTCAGGTGACACAATAAGGAAATATAGGAATGTTACTTTGATACATTTAATTCATGAAAAGGGAATTTTAAAAGAGCTGGTCCTGGTATATTAGGGGTCAAATGGATGGGGACCAAGAAAAGATTCATCACTTGCATGCAGTCTCCATCTGCACTGAGAATTTGAACATGACAAAGAAATAAAACTGATCATTGGATTTGGTATGACAGTCCTTGTTGGCAGTGACTCTACTAAGAGCAGTTAGCAGTTTGACAGTGAGAAAACTCTTGATAAGACAATGAAGGAACTAAGAGGTGAACCAATGGATAGTCAGTATAAACTAGGCTCTCAAAATGCTCTGTTACAAAGTATATTGACAAGGGTGATGGGAAGTAGAAACAGAAGAGTTTTCAATGATCTGCGTGTGTGTGTGTGTGTGTGTGTGTGTGTGTGTGTGTGTGTGTGTGTGTGTTTCATTTGGAAATGTTCTAACAGACTGAGAGAAAAACATCATTGAAAGAACTAAATCTAATTACATAGAGGACTGGAGGTGGGGGGAAACTTCTATGGGTGCATGGAGGGCTTATTTATTGTGGAAGGAAAATAACAAAGAATAAGGCTACAGGTTAGAAACAGTCCTGGTGAAAGGAATAAGAGACCTCTTTTTGCTGCTATTATATTTTTCTCATTTGAAAAAAGAAATTTTACTTACTTTTACCAAAAATGAGCAAGCAGTATAAAAGTTTCTAGTTGTAAAAAATATATGCAAGAGACACATTGCAATGGTTTTAAAGATGGGTGATATACCTAAAAAGAGGCTTAAAGGTGCTAAAATATTTCACATTCACAAAGCGATGAGAGAAATAGGCTGAAAAGTGTTGCCACGGTTCAGTTTAGAGAAAGTGAGCTGGGGAAACTTGGTAAGAGGGCCCCTGTAATGTGAGAGTCTAGAATTGACACATCTAAGTGGACGGTGATAAGTGAAGGCAATTGTAAGATCTGAGTACAAGGTTAATTATCTCAAGTGGGGTCCTGGAAAAGGTAATTGACGATACATTCAAAGAACTGAAGTAAGAATTTGAAGAATCATTTGGAGGAAGAATAATAGAGTAGGAAGGGTTAAACGGGGTGGGGACTGGGAGGACAGGTCAGAGGAGGGAGTCTGGGGAGGAATAACTAACACTTAAAAGCCTTTAGAAAAAGCTGTATTGAAACCTAACAGTATAGAAGCTTCTGTTTGTAAATTTTAATTTTTTTATTATTTTTTGAAGTTCCTTAAAACATATACATATGTACTATCAAAAGAGATTATGAGGAATTACCTTCTAACAGGACATTGCCCCTATTAGATACAATAGCCTAGCAAAGCAAAAGCACATCCCAGGAATGGACTTTAAGCTACTGAACAGGGGTCCCATAGACCCTCAAACAATACTGAGCCATGTTCCTGTTCTTGGTTACCCACCAGAACTTGGCAGTAAGACCCTATTACTGAACACACTACATACATGAGCTGTAGAACAAACAAGGAGAAATCAAGCTGGTGTTGAGTTCAAAGTTTCATTTCTTTTGGCTAGCTGGCATTCAGAGGGCTAGAAGGGGATATGCATCCTATTGGAAGAGAAAATTAATCATCAGCCTTATCCAGCTGTGAATCCTGTGAGCTACATCAACAACTGGACTGGCGAGATATGCCCTCTGCTGCAATCATGACACAAATATTATGGGAGTAACCAACCACTTTCTAATTTGACTTAAGGTCCACTTCCTCAGATGGAGCCCATACCTGACATTGGTATCAAGCCTTGGAACCTGAGACTAGACAGGTCACAGGCCCTAGGGCAGAGTCTGTATTATCCTGTGAAATAGTAGTAAATGGAATCCTAATGACTTACTGTTGTCCCCATAGATTATGCATCTCTCATCTTTCAGCAGAGAAGTTTTCTTATGCAGCAGACGGTGATGAACACAGATACCAAAACTGGCCAGTGTGCAGAGAACCAGAGACCACAGAGCACTTGTCCCGGAATAGGACAGCTCTATCAAAATGCTATCTAGTGGCACAAGGTACAAGAATCATTGCAGAAGAGGCGGCAGAGAGATTGTCATAACCAGAGGGGGGAGGAAACAGAGTTTCCCAGACAGATGGTCAGATTCTCATATGAGCACATAGGAATGTTGTCAGCATTCACAAGTCCCGCATAAACTCAATCCAGAAAAATATCCAGCAGGAGCATAGTAAGGTTAGGTAAAAAACCCAACCCTGGGGGCTGGAGAGATAGCCTAGCGGTTAAGAGCACCGACGCTCTTGCAGAGGACCCGGGTTCGATCCCCAGCACCCACATGGCGGCTAAGAACCGTCTGTAACCCCAATTCCAGGAGAACTCCAGTTCCAGGGGAATCCGAGACCCTCTTCTGACCTCCGCGGCATTGCACGACACGGGTGCACAGACCTGCATGCAGACAGTACATTCATACACATACAAAAATAAATAAAAAAAAAAAAAAATAAATAAATAAATAAAAAAAAATAAAAAAAAAAAACCCAGCCCTACCTGAGAAGCTGTTGGCAACTGGTGGCTGGCAGCTAGGAGTGAGAGGTTCACCCTTGTTTTAGGGTGAGACTCGATAGGTTGACCAGGCTCCAGGAAGGACCCACAGCAAAGAGGACTTTATAGGCCTTTATATAAATATGTATTAAAGCAGAGGAAAATAGAGGGGTGCAGATAGTGTAGGGGATCAAAATTCAATAAGAATATATGACATGATGCACAACAATTCCAGGAATGTTGCTAAGAGGAAGCAATGTGCCTGTGCCCCTGCCCCCCCCCTTCCCCAGCACACACTAAATCAGACAAGTGATTGCCAGCCTGTAAGATGACTGCACAGGAAGTATAGTAAGAAGCAGGACTTGATGATGTGCACGCAACTCTTTGGACCTGTGATGAGTGACAGGGATTGAACTGTGCAAAAACTCAAGCAAGGTGCCTCCAGATGTTATGATTCCCGAGGGACTGGAGATGAAGTGCCCTGTCGGCGGATGGAAAGCTAGAGATGTCAGAGCTAGCCCGTTTTCTATAGTGGATGGAAACAGACTTCAAAGATGGCAGTGAAGTTAGCAAGTTTCAGTGTTCACAGTGGATAGTAGAGATCTCATTTTGGTAATCTTTGGGTATTTAATTTATTATAAAAACTACTTGAATTTCATAACAGTCATGTATATGCATCTGGCAACAACTGTGCACTAATAATAGATGCTTTCCATATATTATTTAAAATCATGCAATTATGCTTACAACTGCCCTGTGAGTCAAGTCTACTATCCACATACAATGGGTGTGAAAACTTAGTAACAGACCTGAAATAACGTGGCCAGGATTTGTATCTGTAGATCTTCAACTCAAATGTCTGTATTTGTAAACAATGCTTTGTTTGTTCTTACGACTCTTATTCTCTAAAAATGCATCTATTTTGATTTGACGAATGAGGGTTGATCTAGAATGTTCCATTTGTCCACAAATTTAAGTATGTATTGGCTACATTAAAGGAAGAGTTAGTAGTATTATCAAATTACCTGAGTGTTCAGTAACAAGCAAGATTTTTATAAAATGACCTTATTAATAAATTAATGCTCCCTTTTATGTTTTACTATTTTCTTGACATAGAGATTCAGCTTTTCCAGGTTTAGTTTTCCATTCATTAGCAAAACAAGTACTTATTAAGTCTTCATGTTACATATAAAATAGTGCTGCACCAGGGCCAGATAAGGCTGGTGGAATTCCTTGCATCCTAAAATATAGATTCCAAAGCTTAAACAGGTGAATAATTGTGTATATTTTTATTTAAAGTATGACTGTGAGAAAGGATTTTTTTAAGGCTCTGAGATCCAGGACAGCTATGTGATGGAATGATCAGGCTGTCATTAAGATAATCCTCCATGGAGATCTGTCCCCTCTCTGCTGTTGTTCCTCTCAGTTACATCCACAGGAGAAGGAAAGTGAAATTTATAAACAACGTTATTTACCCAGAATGAATCAGATCGAAGCAGAGCCAATGTAAAGCAATGGGCTGAGCTGATATAGCAGGTATAGATTGCATAACTTCCCTCCCTAATCCTGTGCACCAATAAACTCAGCTTCTCAGCAAGTCAGACAGCCCTGAGGATACAAGCCTGGCCCCAATCCAGTTTCTGTCTCTCTACTGTGAGCCATTCATGATTAATTTATGATCCAATAATTTTTAGGAAATCCTTGTAGTGTGCTCATTACTCTGTTTTCTTATTTGGAAGGAAACTCATCCTTGTGATGATGTCAGACAGCACCAACTCATGATCAAACAGCCTCACCCTAAATTTCCAGCCTAGGGTATCAGAAAGGTGAATGGACATCAGAAACACAGATATCAAAAGAATGTCAAAAACCTGCAGATATTCTAACTAGAAATTAGTTTTATTTCATTGATGTGTCTTGAGAAATTAATTGTGTAATACAGAAATGTCTTTCAAAAGTTATTACCTCTTCAAATACCTGCTGGGACTCAAAAATTTGATAATTGTAGGAGTGTGAAAGGGTCCGGTAACCTTACTGGTCCCTGTCTGTTCTTCTCCCCAGCTACTGCACTGGACTCTGCTAGCCCACTGATTTTAGCTGCTATGGAGCCAGGCACAACTAAAGCCATCCCCTTGCCTTTCAGTCTCAGCCTTTCGGCAAAGGAATCAAAAGGAAGCTAACCTTAAGAGCTCCAGCGTCTCATGTCTTGGATGCCCCTTAATAAGTATGTATTCAGAGCACCTTCACAATAGTGCCATGACATTGTTACTAATATAGAACAAGTCAAAATACAAAGAATTTTAAATGGCTCAAATTCTTTAAAAAAAATGATTTTGGAACCGTTTCTTCTTCTAAACCGGAGTCTCCTGCTGCTCCAGTTGGTAGTGAGACCTCTAAAGTGCCAGACAATGGTGACCATGATAAATGGTCTTCATACTCAAAGGTGTCCTGAGTGAAAAGCAAAGACATAGAAAGCCATCTCACTTGTGTGATGCCAGTCCTGGAGACAATAAATGTCTGTACATGTGCTTTTAAAGCCTGATCTTTTCAGGTGATTGTTAGGTAGTTAACTGTTAATGCTTTGAAGTGTTCCAGTCTTTGTTAGTGTACAGTAGATCGGGGAAACTTTCCACACCCCTTTAAACCTAAAGCTTTTGTTTTTCTTTTCAGTTGAGCTTAAATAATTTAATTATGACCTTTAACATAGAAGAGTTTAACCTTCCAGATGACTGAGAAAAAGAGGTATTTTTAATAATCAGGGAAGGGATTATTCACTATAATTGACATTAATGTATAATTTACATTTTATAACATTCCTAATTTTTAATAAGTCCTAATAAGTAAAACTAAGAGTGAGAATAATTATCCCACAGGCCAAAATAAAAATGCGATCTTTTCGTTTGCTTATGTCTTCAGAGGTTGTTATATTTTGTTTTAAATGAGTGGCTAGGGCTTTCTCAACTCTACAAGTTACTGATGCTAATCAGCTCAAGGTTCAGGAAGGTTATTTCCAGGGTGATTTAAATACCCTGTTCTATGTTAAAATAAGTGAATCTCTTAAGTTATCCATTTAAAAACACAAGGAGAAGAAAGGAGAGAAACCGAGATAAAGTTGTTAAACTAGCAACTGTCTCCCTAAATCCAGCTACAATTTAAAATTACATCAAAAGTGTTATATCATTACACCACTACCTACATCAATAAAGTTCAGTTTGACACATTATAAAGGAAAATTGGTTACACTTCAATAGTACAACTCTCCAGAAGGAAAAGAAGGCACAAGGTATAGTGAGTTTCATTCTACAATGAGTAATCAGAGAGTCCAGTCACACTACTCGCCTGCACCACAGTCATCATTTCAAAGGGGTGTTTTCCAGCAAAAGGAATCTGCCTTCCCCAGATCCTGCCTCTCCATCCTGTGCCAAGACAGACAGGCAACTTTCAGGAATGAATTGTGAAGTGAGTGTCGGATCACAGGCTTCTATTCTAGGTTATTTGTCTTCTCCATTCCTTTGAGCACACACATCTGGAATCCAAATTGCATTTCAGTCTTCATAATAAACTTTTCACTTGGATAATGAAAACAGTCTTCTTAGAGACTGCCAACATTTGATCATTATAAAAACTAGAATGTGGCCTTTTCTGGGTCTTAGATTTATTACTCCTGAAGTACAAACATAGATGCCAACTGCAAATTTACTATTCATTGAAGTCCAGGAAAAGAAGGAGGAATAAATAATCACTCAGCTCCAGATAGATAATAAATTTTCCAGTTTTTTTTCTCTTTTTGATGAGTTTCACGAGGAAACCCAGAATGCCACCTTTGAAGGTAACCTGAAGAGGGCATCCATTCATTTCTGGAATTATTCTGAACTCTAGACTTCATATGCTACTGATGCTCTATTTGATGCACATATGGGGGTTTCTCTCTGTCTTTCTCCTGAATAGGCAATGATGATCTCCTCACATAACATTTGATCCTTTCTATTGATAAAATTTAACACAAGACATCTTATATCCCTAGAACAGCTTTATACCCTGTCTTCGTTTCCTTTGGAATGTAAGAACAAGTCAGACTCCATCATTGACTTTAGGAACTTTTCTTACTTCTACTCACATCTGCATGGAACAAGAAAATTCATCCACTGGAAGATAAAAACCATCTTCATAGAAGTTAGCTTCTGCAATGAACTTGGGGAAAAGGGCTGGCATTTCCTCTATAGAGCTGCAGAGTTTTCTAGCTAGTGGAGAGCATTCAAGCAATAGCACAGGAGCAAGGTCAGTGTGGTTGAGCATGGAGAGTTGTGAGGTAACAGACTGGGGTGACCAAGAGACTACCAGGGAGAGATGTGGAAACCAGAGAGAGAGGCCCTGATTCCAAACTCATTGTGTAATGATATGTAGGCATTGAGGGGTTGAGCAACAATGATGCGACTGAACTTCACTACACAAATACTAATCTATATTTAGGGTGAACAAAAGCTGTGAAGAGTAAAAAGAAAAGACTGAAGAATGTATTTTAGTGAAAGGTATTAAAGCAAACTCCAATTTGAATGTGATAAACAGTTCTCCCTCTTTGCTCGAACTCCCTGTTCAAGTTGTTTAGGCTTTGCCCTTTAAGCATCCTCCAAATGCAGCTATAGAAGAGAATTTCTGTAGCTCGTGGCTCCTAGATTCAAATCCCAATTTTTACAGAAAAAAAAAAATCTCGAAGACCTCCAGAAGAACTCCTTAATGCTTTCATAGCTTGTAACTATAATAAGTTATATGTATGATTGTAGGCAGCCAAACAATATGTATAAATTGACAAGGATAACACATCAAATTTTGATTTGTGCTCATTATTTTGGTATAGGTTATTTTACTTATACAGTGAGAAAAATAATATAATCTTTAAATATTTATAAGAAGATTTGCACATAGTAGGTAGTAACTAATTAAATGAAGCTATCAAATACTGAGTCATATAAATCTAATAAATCAATCTGTGAGTATGCATGCTATTATAAAATAATTTAATTCATCATTGTGTATTGTCACATAGAGTTATTTTCAAATATAATATTAGGCAGATTACTATGCTCAAATACTTTCTAGGTATAAGTAACAAACAAGGACTGATTTTCTCAGGATCATTAAAGTCACGGGGGTGATTGAAAGTGGGATTAACAAAGAATTTCAGCTTCAAGTCTCTGTTTTATGACATAGGCTCAGTCCTATAAACCTCTTGCTTGGCCAACAGAATGGTGATAAACAAAGGGTGCAACGAGGCATGCTAAGTTAGTTTCTAGGAAGTTTCCCCATCATCCTGGACAATGTTTCCATGAGCCTCACTTAGCACACCACAGTAACACAAGCAACTCCTACATGCTGTAGCCAGCAGCATCTTCATGACTTTTAGCAGCACCCATGGGAAGGACTCCTAGTAAGTTTTACATCCATCTCAGTCATAATTTCCTGCAGTATCCCAGTGAACTTCTCTGTCACCCAGAGGTGTCTCAGATAGATCTCTCTCATAGAGTATGAATCTCAGCTTTGGGCTGGAAGAGATGACTTTCAAGTCTGTTCTTTCCTTGTGTTTTCTCCCTCAGATCTAGAGTGTAACAGTCAACAAGCTTGGCTGTGATGAGCCTAGGCAAGCAGGTGCAACCAAGCTTGGAAGGTGGCGTCTGTGCATGGTCTGCCTGTTGGAGGACAGTCCTATGCAACACACACACACACACACACACACACACACAAACACACTCACACACACACACCCTACTGAGTCCATATAGTGTTAATCATATGTACATGTATCACTTGGGATTATATAACCTGTCAAGAGCTCAACCCTGGAGAAAACAGATTATCTCTTTCTTAACAGCCACGGACTGCCTATAGCTCTTCATCTACATATTGCTTCATTGTAATTTTTAAGGCAATTCTTTTTAAAAATTTTTTTATTTATTATTTTTTTGTACTGTCTGCATGTAAGGTTGGTGCTCCTGTGTTGTGCAATGCTGCGGAGGTCAGAAAAGGGCGTCAGATTCCCCTGGAACTGGAGTTAAAGACTCTTCTTAGCTGCCATGGGGGTGCTGGGAATTGAACCCAGGTCCTCTGCAAGAGCAGTCAGCGCTCCTAACTACTGAGCCATCTCTCCCTGTAGCCCCAGCTGTCCTGAAACTCACTCTGTAGACCAGGCTGGCCTTGAACTCACAAAGATCCGCCTGCCTCTGCCTCCCAAGTGCTAGGATTAAAGGCGTGTGTTAACAATTCAATACCCTTAATATTCTCTGTTTCAAATACTTGTGTGAATTTTGTGTAATTAATGAATGCTGACTGATATCATCTCTGAGGAACTTTCTGGAGAAAGACAATCATTGGAGGATTAAAAGACATTGCTATTCCAATACTGAAGAAGTCATGCAAGGCACTGACAAGTCTCTGAAGGAAGATGTACAATTTCTGACATACCTGTTTCTTCCAATGGGCTCTTTACAAACGTGGTTGGGATTTTTCCATATATGTCCACTTTATGCTAAACACAAACAAGGAGAGGCTTTTGCAGAAGCTTCGATCTGTTGGCCTTCAGTAACTTTGGAGAGCACACAGCATGCTTACCCCTCCCTAAACAGATAAATAGGCTGATAGTGATTGAATCAAACAATCAATTCTCTGTGAGAAAATAACATTTGGTGATTAATAGACACAACCTAAAAGAGAGCCAGTAGAAGAGGCTGTGGCCATGGACTAGCACGAATCATGGGCAGCAGAGAACACAGGGTATAAAGTGCCTGTCCTGTCCTCTATTTAGCATTATCTGAGTGGGAGATTGGTTTTTAAACACTTTACACACACACACACACACACACACACACATACACACACTCACACACTCACAAACTGGACTCTTAGCTTCATAAAGGTCATGAATGTGTCTGTCTTCCTTTCCTTAATCTTTGGCAGCTAATACAGAATTGAGAATTCAATACATATTTGACAAATGAATGGATTAATGAGTAATGTTCAATACAGTGCAGTTGTATCAGGCAGTACAGACAAGATTCATGAGGATGGCTTAGTGGGTAAGAGGGCTATCCGGGGGAGCAGGGAGAACTGAGTTCAATCCCCAGACACACATAAAAATCTGGGTGTTGCTATGCCAATCTGTAACTCCAGAGCTGTGGGGGATAGAGACAGATTCCTGGGGCTTGCTGGATGCCAGCCTAGTTTCAAGTTTAGTGACAGACCTTATTTCAAGAGAATAAGGAAGAGATGGTAGAGGGAGATACCTGACATGCTTCCTTGGCTTCCATACATTCACAGGCACACACATTTGCATACATCACAGGCATGCACACAGAATACACACAAATAAATAGACAAAATTAACTATCGACCCTAGATATTATTCTTGAAACACCAAATGAAACAAGGATAAAGAATAACAGCTGAGACTGGCAACAGTCTTCTCCGGGCTCTCACAGCTAGTTTTGGTTTCTGGTTCCAGACTGGTATTTCAGTTAGTCTGGAACTCAGCAGGTTTCCGGGGAGGTATGACAGCAAGAGTGACCCCTGACTCTGTTATTTTCCAGTTCTCTTGCAGTTTAAGGGAGGGGATCTTAGCTCTTGACCATGTTTCTTATGATCCAGAAGGCCCTGGCCAGTGTCAGTTTGTCTTTAGTTGTTGGGGTGCAGGTGATCTCTCTGATGAACTCATTTTACAATATGGTAATCCAAGGGGGAGAGGTGTGAGTGATAAAGGGCAGGGACATGCTGTACCGTATCCACTTCGCCACTCTCTATGCTCTGTGTCTTTCTGTACATGAATTTGTCTTCTTTTTGCATAAATTATTACTGAGGATAGACCATCTACTTAGGTTACTCTTTTGAGAAGATGAATGTGTCAATCGATTTCACATCTATGTTGCTTATGAATTTCTGCCACTAAAACATCAACAGTTCCATTACTATCAGACCTTATGTCTAGCCCCAGGATGTCAGTATCTAATAGAGAAGCACCCTGGGGACATCAGGAAACAAATTCCCTTATCCTCAGAGAAATGACATTACAGTGGCAGGGTATTCAGGATCCTTTTCATTATATACTCTCCTTTATTATCATAGTGTTTAATGGCTTAATTTTGATCAATTGCAAAGCCTTGATCACTGAAAGCTGTCCTGATATAGGATAACACATCTTTATACTCTTGTTCCAGAAACTGATGAAATGATTCTGAAGGTGTCCTTTTACTATTTGGTGTAATGTCTGGTAGATTAAAGGCAATTTCCAGGCATTGCTCCATCCCTGAAGACTTAAGGAAAGTGATAACTATAAAAACTAGTAATAACATGTATTAACTCATACAATACATGAATTTAGTAAAGTTTTAATGGATGCCTTTATGTGATAGAAAGAAATGAATGGAATTTAACAAATTTATATACACAACATCTTGGAACTTCTACTATGTATGCCATAAGTCAGCCATGGATTGAGATTACATTTGAGAGGGAGAATAACAGTACTTCTCTGTTCAGCTACTCTCTGCCTTGTCATCCTAGCATGGCTGGGTGTTGATGAATGCCAATGGAGGCCCCTTCCCTCCTCTGTGTCACCATCTGGCTGTATTTCCATTTCAATCCATTTCTATTTGGCTTTTTGATATATTCTGGAATTCACAGGAAGAAATAAAAGATATCTGCCTATACACTGCAGATAACCTCTTCTCTTTATTTCTGTCCCCTGGAAACACTGAAGAGATATTTTGCCTACAGAAGTTTTTATCCTGGCTCATTCTGTCTTTGCCAATAATGAAGACATGTCGCCACCGGGGCAAAGCCCCACATGCTCTTCAGCCAAGCAATGATGTCCATATTGTCATCCCTGTTAGTTAAAGTATGATTGGGATTTTTTCTTACACTGTATCAAATTTTAACTACCTCTATAAGTAGGAGGTATTGTTTGCCTTGATGAATTTCAGGTAGTTTTGAAGACCTTTATTCTTAACCCTGAAGTTATTCTATTTCATTTTCAAAAAAAATTGATATCATGCTCTATTTACTTTTGGGATCCCCTCAGCAAAGCACTGTGTGTTGACTTTGTAATGCAGGATGAGCTGGGTAATTCCTACAAAACCAGCCTCATTTCAGCTTTCTACTCACACAGCAAAGTCAAGGTGTAATGCAAAGCTGAGCTTCTAAACAATTCAACAGAGTGGATGTCCTCAGGAAGGGATAAAATAGAAGGCTATTTACCTCCCCTTCATCACAGCATGATACTAATCAGCTATCCAATATAAATGTACCATTAGACAAGTTACTGCAAGCACCACTCTACTTAACGGTCAATTGGTTTTTCCATTAGAAATCCATTTTCGGGTGTTCATATATCAACATTCCACTATGTACTTGATCTTAAATTTTGCATATAATATTGAAATCTAAAAAAAAAAAAAGACTTGAAAAGGAATGAAATTTTCTCTCTAGGTAAGTTCTGCTCTTTAACAAAACACACATGCCCAGATTCCTTCTTATTCTTCAAGGGAGACCTACTGATGCTCTTCTGTGTGCCTGAACGTTGGCAGTGATGAACAGTGTACATGCACATGTAGATGTGTGACAAACATGTGCATGTGTGGCAGAACTTGAAGCTTATCTGGACAATCGAACTCGTCTGAGTTCTGAACTAGTGTCTCCAATGTTAAGATTGCTTGATCTTTGTTTCTATTGTGTGATGGGACACATGTTTGTGAGTGAAGGCTGGCATTTCCAAGTGTACCTGTGTGTGGGTCAGAGGACAATTTGTGTATAGTCCATTCTCTCTTTCCACCTTAACATGGGTTTCAGGGATCCAAGACAAATCATCAAGCTTACATGTCAAGCATCTTTACCTACTGAACCATCTCATCAGGTCCAGGTTCTTCAATTTATTACAAGAAAATAATTGTGTTTATTTAATTTTATTTTATGTGTACAAATGTTTTCCCTGCCTACGTATAGGTGTGCTACATGCTTGCAAAGCCTGTGGAGGTCAGAAGAGGACATTGTATTACCTAGAACTGGAGGTGAGAAGAGTGTCCAATCTCCTGGAGCTGGAGTTCTTCACAGGGGTGTTGGGAACTGAACTCAGGTCTCTTCTGCAAGAACAGCAAGCACTCTTAGCCACCAAACATTCTCTTTAACACCCCCTCCAATTTATCTTAGATACTATTTTCCTAAATGTTTTTAGCTGCCCCTCAGAACAATACATTCAATGATATACATGATAAATTAGTGATTGTGAGGATGAGTTTATGTATCCTGGCATCTGCTTCCCAAAGTACATGGTCATTTTCAAATGTTCCTTTATCAAAACCCTATTAGCATAAATTTCATAGAAATTACAATTTTTCATATTGAATCAGGCCTTGGGGGAAAAATATGCATTCTAAACATGGAAGTAAATCTGATGTTCAAAAACCTGCTCACTGAAAGAATCCCTAACTTACAGGCTTCGAAAGCCATGAGAGAGGAATGAGACAATCCATCTGTTTTTCACCTTAATTCAATGAGGTATTTGATTTTCAACTACTGTCTCAGCACTGTATTAAAACACTGTTACTAGGGAATAAAAGAAAATTACCTGTAATCCCCTTTCCTCAGAAAGCGTGTTATTATAATGGATTTCTCACTTTAGTCCGCCTGAGCTGCTGCTGAGAGAGACCTTCGTGAGCTTTAAAGCACCCCGGGTGCTAAACTGCCTTGCTGACTCCATCCCCAGAACCTGCTGCTATTGCCTCTTGGTTCCCAAGACAAGGCACGAGGCTTGTGGATTACAGAGACCTGTCATGGATTTCATGGTGTGGGACAGGTGACAGGGAAGCTACTACCGAGATGAAATTTGAAATGGTACATTAGAGCAGCTTTCTTCAGCAGATATGCCCATACCCCAAACTACAGTTCTGTAAGGGAAGAGGGACCAATACCTAACCCCAAATATATTTCTTTAGCATGATTTCTGAGAGTTATTCAGAAAGGGACAGGGGAAGAATTCCTGTCGAAAATCTGTCCTTTCCTAAATGGGAAATGGATTCCTAGTGAACAGCAGATGCCAGCAGGGCCTGCTCTGTCGGGATGCCCCTGTCTGCCTAGGAAGATCTTTCCACCAGGGAGAGATTGAAGGACCAGCTATGGTGATTCACACCTGGACAGCCAACACTCCAGAAGCGAGGCAGGAAGATTGCTGAGACTTTGAGGCCAGCCTGGGCTACCATGCAAGACTCTATCTTCAAATTCGCACGAACACACATTAGACACATACATGCACACATTTACATACATACTTACATACATACATACACCTGCAGACACATTTACACAGATATACAAATGAACACAAACATACATACACACATTTATAGTCACACAAATATATTAATATACACACATACACTCATTTACATACATATACAGAGACACAAGCATACATACATTTACACACATACATATACATGCATATACATACAGCATACACACATGTACACACATACACATATACATACATACTCACACTTATATAATACATATGTATACACATAATACAAACACAAGCATACATACACATCTACACATGTTTACACACACAGACACATACACACATAGGAGAAGAGAAAGAAAGAAGAGCCAGGAGCCGAGGGCTCTGGGAGAACACCTAGCCCAGGCACAGGATCCACAGAGGCCTCCTGACAACACTCTTCAGGCAGATTTTGTAATGAAACAGAATCTACTAAGTCCTCTTCCTCTGTCACTGTGCCCCTCCCTCCAGAAGCCCCCATGTTTTACCAGTTGAAATGATGCTCCAAGTGTGTGTGCGTGTTGATGCTCTGACTACCCCATCCTCCTTGGAGTCTCAGAGTTTATATATAGCTCTTGTGTTTCCGTATATCAGTAAATTTGTGTGTTGTGATCTCCATGTCCAGGTTATTTCATAGATGCCAATGATGAAGCTTCAGAGGGAGAAAAAAGAGGAAATGCAAACCTCCCAGCAGTGGGAACATTGCGATGGTGGTTTGGGGGTGACAGAGGGGCACACCACGTCTAAAACACCTGTGCCTGGCTCGCACTAATTGCTACTTAATAAAATGAGGACTGTGTCACTGAGCTATCTCCTTCAGGCTCTCCTGCTCATACACATCTCAGCACCGTTTGTGCTGTGCCATTCATTGGCTGTTTGGTTCTTGAGTAATGGTCAGCATGCTCTCAGCTGCTATTTATTGGGCATCATATAGAAGAAATGGGAACAAACATTCAGGTAATACTTACTATGCAGCTGTTATCATGTAAGGCATTTAAAATTGTTTTATGGAGAACCTAAAAATGTAGACATCATTAAATGAAGGAAATTGAGGATTTACAAGGTAATTTTCTTAAGTTTTCCCCTGGGGTAGTAAAAGAATTGCTATTAGTAAAACAATTGATTGGAAGCATTAGCGTGGATTAGGTAATAAAGAGGCACAAGGAAGTAAAAGTCCCTGCCTTCTAAGATCTTAGGGTATATCGGGAGAACTATGATACCTACACATGTGTGTATGTGTGTTCATGCCTATGTGTAGGTATGTGCATATATGTGTTTATTCATGTGTGTATGTGTGTGCATATGTGTATGCATGCATCCTCATGTGTGTATGTGCACATGCATGTGAATGTGTGTGTGGTATGCATGCATGCATACATGAATGTGTGTTTTACAATGCAATAGAAAAAAAAAACACATCATTAGCCATGGAAAGTACAGGAGGAAGATGAGACCATTGGAGCAATAACCTGAGTTACAAGAACAATGTAGGTACCAAAGCCCTTCAGCTATTGCATACTGAGTGTACACTCCTGTTCCTATGAGCACTGTAGCTCCCAGAGTTTCACACAGGGCAAGCCAGGAGGCAGCATTGGTCTACCTGGTCCTTATCCCAACTTTCCATTGAGGATGCACAAGAAGAATCAGTACTTTGCTCCAAGCCATAGCAAGTGTGAGGTTATGCAGAAGTGAACCCATGTACTTCCTTGAATAGATGATCACTTCCCTCTGCCTTGTGACCTTTTATAAATTAAGATTTATTTTTGGTAAACTCAACATGATAGTCCTTCTAGATGTTGGGCTTTGTTCAGCCTACTTTTATGGGGGTAATGAAAAGCACAACTAGAGGATGGCAGTCTAACTCAGTTGGTAAAGGTCTTGCCATCTAGGGGCTGGGTGTGCTGTCTCCACTGGTAATTACAGTGATCAGGACAGAGAAACAGGAGGATCCCTGGGGTTTGCTGTCCAGCCAGCCTTTTCTGCTTGGTGAATTCTGGGGAGGGAGGGGACCTAGTGTCAAAGAACGTAGTAGGCAGAGCCTGAGACAAGGTACTTGAGTTTGACCTCTGGACACCACATATGTGTGTGTGTGTGTGTGTGTGTGTGTGTGTGTGTGTGTGTAGGCCACAGGTGGATTTCATGTACCTTTATGTATTACTCTCAACCTTACTTTTTATTTTTATTTTTTTTTAAATCTTGTACATTTCATACAAAGGTTCCCAATCAAACCCAGTACCCCCCAGGCCAGAATCCCCCATCAGAACTCATGCATTACGACATCCAAGTTAAGCCCTATCCAGTCAATCTCTTGAACCCAGATGTCCTTCTGTGCAAATAGATCCACTGGAGTCACCTGAGGTGAGCCATACTCTCCTCAGCTGGCAGTATGGCAGTACTCAGCCTCTTGTGTTTCTCTGTCCAGGGTCAAGCACCCACCCATTTCTCTTTGTCTACTCCTAGACCTTGTCTGAGTTGGCACGGGTCCTGTTCCTGAGGCCAACATTGCCACAAGTTCAGTTCACATGTGAAAGCTTATAGTCGATTCTAATCACTGCTTCTCTAAGTTCATGCACCGTCCCTGGTTCTTACAATCTTTCCTTAATGATTCCTGATCAGTGGGTGGCTGAGGTTTAGTATAGGTGTCCTAGCCAGGGGTACACACTCTGGAGGGTCCCAACTCTTTGAAGCTTTGCTAGTTGTGGCCTTCTGTTTGCATCACACTGTTTTGTTTAAGGCAACTTTACTGGTGAGAATTGAGTGATGCACTCATTTTCAACCTTACTTTTGAGACAGGGTCACTCATTGGACCTGGCAGTCCCTAATGAGGCTAGACTAGCTGGCAGTGAGCTCCTGGGATCCAGGGAATCCAGCTCTCTCTGGCCTCTAGTGCTCTGCCTAGCTTTTTCCATGGATTCTGGGGATCTGAGCTCAGTTTCTCACACTTGCACCACAAGCACTTTACCAAATATGCCATATCCCTAGCCGCAAGACAGCTTAAGCAGGCTCTAGAGGATGTTGTACAACTTGCATCCTAGAGAGGAGTCAGCTGGCAAGTTGCTCAGATGGGAGGTTGATGATGATTAAGCTGAACTTTCTAAGAAGTGGCTTCATCCGCAGGAATCACAAAGCTGTGCTCTCTCCAGCATCTAGGTCAAGGATGCCTGTTCAGTGCATTGATAAAAAAGACCAGCATCACACTCCAATGGACAGGGTCTGCTCGATGGTTTGCTACAACTTCTCTGCACTATTACTCCATTCATCCCTCCTCCCATTCTTAGTCCTTTTCTTTGTCACTGGTGTTTACTGTAAGCACACACTTTAATACACTCCTTTTGCAGTAATGTCTATTGTAAAATCTGTTTAACAGGACTGGTCCTGAGATGTAAGCATCGAACTTGATCACTCATCATTGCTATTGTCCTCATTCTTTGAAGACAGCAGTATTTGAGTCAACACTTGCCACTCTAACTCTAGATCTTGCATTATCCTTGATAGTGTCAAAATCTGTCCAATCCGTATCTTCAGGCCAAATAAGAGTAAAGTAAAAGGAAGTCAAATGAAAGAGCTCTGAGTCCCAGGAAATTAGTGGATGAGGACATTAGGTAAGGGTGGCCAGAGAAACAACTTGCTCCATAAACTGCCTACTATGCAAGCATGAAGACCTGAGTTCGGACCCCAGCACCCACACAAAATGGTGGGTGTGCCAGCACACTTCTGTAACACTAGCACTGAAGGAGATAGTGACAGATGGGCCCCCAGAGCTTACTGGCTACTGAAACTATTCAAATCAATGAGGTCCAGGTTCAAGGAGAGAACCTGTTTCAGAAATAATAATAATAATAATTTGGAGAGGAAGACTCCTATGTTGATCTCTGGCTTCCACATCTATGAATACATACATACATGCAAACCAGAACGCACAGGTCTACAAACGTACTTGAGCATATATTATATATATATATATATATATATATATATATATGTATATAATATGCACACACTAAAACAATAAAGGTAAGTAAAATAAAGTGATAAGAGGAAGTTAATGGCTTTTGAACCAATTGTAAAAAAATGGAGGTTTATTTAGGGTAAAATTTGAGCCACTGGAGAAGTGTGAAGAATAACTAGATCAAATTTTCCATTAAAAAGTTGTCTAACTGCTTCATTCTCATATGTAAGAAGACAGCTTAGGAAGTACTTTCAGTACTAAAAGATGATTGCTGCAGCCTGGCCAGAAGCAGCAGCAGTGCTAAGAAGTGAGCAGAGGAGCAGCAAGAAACCGCAGGGCCGTGTTAGTAAAGAGCACTGCAGAGAAATGAACATGGAAGGATCCAGGCGTGGGCCCCAGGCCTTTTTCAGTCTGCAAATGGAAAAGCCAGATTTCAACTGACTTTGGTGAGAAATATTTTGCATGAGATATTTTACATGAACCAAATAATCAGGACTTTCTTCGAGCAGGTTTTCTTTGAGTTGTGGATTTGGCATCCGGGCAGAATATCAGGAAGAAGGTCTCCACGTAAAAGGCACCATGGGTGAACGGTTCTGTGGAAATGCTCCTATCCTAACTCCATTGCCTTTAAAGTTCCTTTGCTAGACTTGTTGGTAACCTTGTCTGCGTCCATCTTTCATTCCTTTCGAATGTGCTTTACCCTCTTTTGAGCTTTCCCCTGAGTTTCAGGATGCGCCCAGAAGCTTTCTCCATATCTTGTACTTCCTCTCCATTTTATTTGCTGCTCCAAGTGATTACAAGAATTTCATTATCTTTGTTCCTTTGCATTGCATAGAAAAAAAATCCATCTAGTCATCTTCAGTATTCACAATCACTGTCTTCAGATCCTGGATTTATTATTTTTTTTTTGCTATTAAGATAATAAGGGTTCAAGGAATTCTGTTTCCCTTATCTTCATGTCTCCATAGCCCCATGTTAAATGTCTACAGACCCAGGCAGTTACCAAAATGAATAAAATATGGACTGGGAATGCAACTCAGTAGCAGAGTATTTGCCTGGTGTATGAAAGATCCTGGGTTCAACCCTCAACATTACAAAAAGAATTAAACTTCAGATAGAAGAATATAAAGTACAAAAGGATAGTGTAGATCTGCAAGGCAGATATCTTATATAAAGAACATCAATAAAAAAATTTAAACACTATGCAAATGAGACCAACTTATCCATGGATCACAAGTGCTTGGGGTAATCACTTGAGTCAACATTCCCCCACTAGGTGTCTAGCCCTCATGCTGAATTAAGCAATAACCTTTGTGCAAATCATTTAAAGATAAATATCACTGACTTTGATCTTTCTCACATTACACATGAGCCAGCGAACTCAAAAACTGGAGAAAACATGAACAGAATTCTCTACTACCCTAAAGAAACTGTCCTTTTAGAGATCATCCCAACTTTCTTCTATAACTCTGTACCATAGATATCCTAGGGCGACTTCAACCTCCACAGATTAAACTCTTGAACATACTGTCTTTTCTGAAAAAGCATTTTCTCCTCTAATGTCACTTACTGAAGAAGGTGACCTTGCCAGGTTATAAACCTTAGAGTCCTTCTAAAATTTGGTTGTTCTTTTGATTATTGTTGCATGTCCTTTGAAACATGATTATTCCGGAAAGACTTTTGTTTGGAAGTTAGAAAGTGAACTCTCAGATCTGGAAAATTTCTAGTAACATGTGATCATCTCTGATGGGACCCAATCAAAGCGAGACAGTGAGTACCAGTCCATCTAAGGCAGCCTGGATTGTGCAGAGTCACCTCTAACAATATTATCTTTCTGTGTGATGAATGTACTGCTCTGATGCACGTGGCTGATTGTCGTACGGATTTGATCGATACAGTTCTCTACTCTGTGTCCATACATGTGAGGCGATCTGATTGTTTGCTGGTTTCCACTGGAATGTTGCCTGGTAGCGAGTGCACAGGGGACACAGATTTCTACTGCAATTCCATAAGTACTAATTGCCATCATAGGACCCTGCCCAGGAAGCTGATGGCAGTTAGCTTGAGGGCTCCTGAAGAAAAGGAAGTGACTGTCTTCAGGGCCACCATAGTCACTGGTGATTCACTCCTGATTCCGGGGACAGCTCCAAACCCAAATCCATGACAGTGGCTCTGGTTAAATCCAGCAGGTCACAAAGTAAAAATGGAAACAAAGTAAATATAAATGAACATGGAATAGTGCCTTGATCAGAGGATGGGGTGGTAGGTAAGAGGAAGAGGAAGAACTGACCAGGATTGATTATATGATATGCAATGCATGAAACTGTCAAAGAATAAGATTTGTTTTATTTTATTTTATGGATATGAGTGTATTGCCTGGTGCATGTAAGTGCACCCGTGTTATGTAATGGCCCTCACATGTAAGAACAGAGCATCAGATTTCCTAGAACTGGAGTTATGGACAGTTGTTAGCCACCATGCAGGTTTTGGGAATCGAACTGAGGTCCTCGGCAAGAGCAGCCGGTGCTCTTAACTGATGAGCCATCTTTCCAGCCCTAAGAATATGTTTTTAAAAGAGAGAAAAAGGGAGAACGAAGGAGAGAGGGAGGCGAGATAGAGTGGAGAGTGATGAAGGATGGTGGCAAGGAGGGAGGAGGAGGGAGGAGGAAGGAAGGAGGTTTAGTTAGTTAGTTAGTTAGTTAGTTAGCTAGAGTTTAGTTAGTTTAGTCTTTATATTTTTTTTTCAATGAATCTCCATAAAGAAAATGAGGAAACGTTTATGGTTGAATGATTTTCTGTGTGTGATAGAGTTCTCAAGTAATTAAATCACCCCTTGTGTTAATGTAATATTTTTGTGAGTTTGGTAATCTGAGGTTCCTAAGATAAAGTAGAGTTCACACCAAGCAAATGCTGGTACCATACAGAGCCTCATGGGAGACTGGCCAGCACACATCCCTTCTACAGCTGCTGTGCTTAAACTCTTTCTCCTTTGTGCAATTTTTACTCTCTTCATTCCTTTACTCCTTGTTGTGGTATGAACACTAAATGTCCCCCTAGGCTTATGTGTGTGAACACTTGGTCCCCAGCTGGTGATCGGGAAGATTCTGGAACCTTTAGGACCTGGGGTCTTGCTGAGGAAAGTATGCCACTGGGGACAAGCTCTGAAGTTTTGTAGTCTGGTCCCACTTCCTGTTCTCTCTCTCTGCTTTCTGTGTGGGGATGGTGTGTGAGCATCCTCTTTCCTGAATGTCCTCAGACTGAGGCTCACGTGCCATGCCTTTCCCTCCACAATGGGCCTTATTCTCCCTGGAAACACAAAACAAAATAAACCCTTTTTTCCTAACTTGCTTTTTGTCAGGGTAGTACTTCACAGCAACAGAAAACTAACTAATGCATCCCTGTAACCACCTGCAGCCTCACAGTGCTTCCCACACAACTCCTGCAGTCACCCTGTGATCACTCTTTATGCCTCTGTCCTCTGCTTTGCCACAAGCCATCTTCAACACACAGAAAATATCTGCATTTCTATTTTTCCTGGTCAAGACACAGCTTGTCCATGAGCTTTGACCCAAGGCAGAAAGTATTCTATGACAATGATCAATACCGGAACCAAGGTTATAATCCCCCTCCTAGGCAGATTTAAACCACACCCACTTCTTAGAAGCCCCAGCAATTTACTCTTTTCCTCAAGGCAGAGAAAGAGAGCATTGTAGACCCCCCAGCGATCATTCTACTTCAGGATTAAATGAGTTTCTTCTTCCCTTCAAGCTAGAAAGAGACAGCTTAGTTGAGTTGAAATAATATACGTGTTTTTCTCTGCAGCAATGAGGGTCTTCTGTAGAACAACCTCCAATGGTATTCATTTCAACAGCACCACCTTGAACAAGTCCATAACATCAAAGACAGCTACATATCCCATATGGCAAAGGAGGAATTATGTAAAACTGGGTCTAATAATTATGTAAAGGTACTAGTTTAAATCAGAGAGAAAATACCAAATGAGTTTATGATCTATTTTGAAGAATAAATTCTTTCTTATAGCCTTATGCATGGAAAGAGAGGCATTTTGTCTGCCACTAAGCTCTGGAAGTGTAGGTACAATCACCATCACCGGGAACAGCAAAGGAACATAAGGTGGTGTACTTTAGTAAAGCTGTAGTTTGCCAAGTTTGACACACTCCAATATTTTTAAGAACTGAGATGAAAGATTATGAGTGCTCAGATGGAATCACAAATCTTATTATTATTAACAGAAGGACTGGATGTGACCTCAGCAAAATTTATTATGCACTGAGCAAAATTTACCTTGTAAAGTATATCATTTTATTCAATGTTTTTTAGTCTTTCTGTGCATCTTCAAAAGGCAAAGTTGAATGATGACTATATTCTTGGCTGTCAGAACTTGCAAGGAAAGCAACTCTATGGCTATAATAGAAGCTGGGCCCTGAGACTGTCTGGTGTGTGTCTGTAGATTAAACAAATAGATAGCATTATTCATTTTATTTCCTTAAAGATGAGAACAGAATACTGAAAATTAAACACTGTAAAAAGAAGTGATATGGTCATAGGAACGTTATCTGCCAATGAACTGGGGGCTTGCAAAGCTCAAATCATACCCTAATGTTAAAGGCAGAGCTTTCTGAGAGTCAGCTCAGAGTAGACCATGAAACAGCTGTACTGGTTATCAGTGTGATACCTCTGAGTGAGCGTGATGAAGGGGCTGGGAAATTTCTGTGATGTATGAGAGTGCCCGCGTCTAAAGCAAATTTGTCTGCAGCCTCCCAGGCTCACTGGATATTAAGATAAGGCAACTGGGATTGGCACTTCTTCCCTTCAGTTTCAGAGCTAAGACATGTGGAAATGATTGTAACCTAGTCGATCACATTCCTTCTCAAAAATGTTGGCAAGTCCTCAGAAACTGAGGCCAGTTATGATTATCATTCTCTTGAAGATCATTTGGGAAAAAAATAAGGTCTGATATAAAAGAGATTTCTGGTACCTTTATGAGTCCAAAGAAAGTTTTAAGGAGAATAAAGCAAGAAAAAGTGGTGCAGGGGGGAAGAAATCAATAGAACCTGATGACTGTCTTTTGAACTAAAAAAGAGGGTTGATCTAAAGTTAATTATTGCCTTATTAGGCTAAGCTTTGGAACTGGGAACCCCAAGAAGCCAGGTTAAGTTCCAAAAAATCATTTCAGTTCTGCCTTCCGCATGGCAGGAAATGGTGCAATTTACATGCATAGTGTTAAAGAGAAGATATAAAGCTCTGACTTCTAAATGCCAACATAATGATGAACAGAATCCTATTCACTATAACCCAGACTCTATTCTCTGGTGCTCTGGGCTTCTGCATAGGAATGGAAATCTCTCTTTGAAAATGAAATGTGATAACCAAATTTTTGATGCTAAAGAAAGTCGAGAAATTCAAGTGCAAATTTTTAAGGTTTAATGAGGATCAGCAACCGAGGAGGAAATCCACTGAGAAAAACAGTTCTGCAAATATGTGACCAAGTCAACAAGTGTGATTTTGGGCTTGATTCAAAGGAACACTATGGGAGAAATACAATTACTGTTTATGAATCTAATGGAAATTAATGTAGTATCCACAGTAATCAATTGCCAGCCCTAGCAATGTTATGAAAACTTTGCCAGACCTTATGGACTGCCAATTCTCTTCCTGTAAGACACATAAAATATCTACTAGTGGCCAGGCTTGGTGGTGCATGCCTTTAATCCTAGCACTTGGGAGGCAGAGGCAGGCAGATCTCTGTGTGTTCAAGGCCAGCCTGGTCTACATAGTGAGTTCCAGGACAGCTGGGGCTACAGGGAGACCCTATCTCAAAAAGACAAAAGGAAATATCTATTAAAATATTATAGATGTTAGGGTTAGGGTTAGGGTTAGTAATTATAATTATTAAATATTTAGAAAATACAAATACTCTCACAATCTGCATTTTCTAGGTTGGTTTTCAAGCTGGTTTTGAAAGAACAATTTCTGTTCAATAATCCATTGATTACTATCTATACTCCATTCCTTAAACAATCCTGAATAGGTGAGTGTTATTCATTTTATTTTAAAGTGGTGAGTTTGATCTGATTACCTTTTTATTTGTCTTTTCAAGGCAGGGTCTCCCTTTAGTCCCAGCTGGCCTGGAGCTCACTATGTAGAACAGCTGGCCTTGAACTCACAGAGATGCACTAGCCTCTGCCTCCAAAGTACTGGGATTAAAGGTGTGCACCACCACACCTGGCCTGATTAACTTTTAAAATCAGTTTTAAGAGTCACCTTTATTTTTCCAGCCTTGGAAGATCTTTGCTGCCTACATCTCAGTGGAGTGCAGGGACCACTTGGTAATTCAGCAGCAGCCTTCCTGTAAATATGGCATCCTCTGACCACTTGGGGTGGATGCCAGATGCTGTGTGTAATGTAGGTATGCACTTACAAGCTCCACTCTAATGTGACATTGTGTAGAGAGGATCAGCTTTCTCCAGAAGCATACTTCAAGTGCTGCTTACGTGACCTTTCAGTGCATTAACGACAGCAGGTAAATCATCGGGTTCTGTCAGACAGACACATTGATTTAAGAATGCAAAGAAAGTGCTCACTAAACAATGTGCCATCCAGCTGGAGCATCATAAACACACCTACAGCCAAGCAAATGGATCTAATGCTTAATTAACTTTTGCTCACCTTCCAGACAATGAGGACACACCGAAAATACAATCAGAGCTGTGTAGCCTGAATCCACAGCCAGATTCCCTGTAGCTTCCTAGACTTTCTTTAGATCAGACCTAAATATCCTATCTGAAGATTTTTGTTGATGTTTAGGGGTTTATAAATTCTCTCTCTCTCTCTCTCTCTCTCTCTCTCTCTCTCTCTCTCTCTCTTCACTTCATAGTTATAGGTCAGAAGAACATTTTAATATGATAGAGAGTAAATCATCATAGATTTTTAATTAAATATTTTATTGTTTTTATTTTGTGTGTATGAGTGTACTGCCTGCATGTATGTAAGTACACCTGTGTCATGCAGTGCTCCCAGAGGTCAGTAGAGGATGTCAGAGTCCCTGGAACTGGAGTGAGGATGGTTGTCAGGCACCTGGGTCCTCTTGTAAGAGCAGCCAGTGCTCTTAAGCACTGAGCCATCTCTCCAGTCCCAATCATAGAATCTTTCTTTTTTAATGTGTATGAAAGCCAAACTCATACTTTCGAATAATTTTTTCCCAAATGTTCCCCTGACCCAACCCCCTGAATTTTTCCCTAGAATAACATAGAAATATTTTATAAAATAATATTTATGTTTATGTAGAAAAAATATCAGTGGAAAGTGGTATTTTTCTTTCCTGCATTACTCTGCCTCATGAGCTTAATACAAGGCAGGATACACTAACTGCCACTCCGTACAACCAAGAAGCTGGTGAATAGGAGAGAGGGCACCGATGCTCCATGTCTGGTTTTTTTTCCATCTGAATGAAACAGTGATTTAATTTGTGAGCTCTAAGATACAACCTCATGTCCTGCAATGGCTCTATGTCACCATGTGTTCACTGTGAAAATTGCTATAGTTCTTCCCTCAGCCCTGGCATGAGAATTAATATTGGTAAGGTACATATAACAGTACTTGGAATTTAGTAATTCCTATGTAACTATTACCTATATATCAATATATCATTTATATCCCCACTATTTTAGGTCATTATCAAATTTACTTGTAAACAATATGTTCAATGTGATGTGATGTGATGTGATGTGATGTGATGTGATGTGTTCTACGTTCTTCCTAGACGAGTTTTATTGTCTCTTGTATTTCAGGCTGGCATTTTACTCACTATGTAGCCATAATAACCTTGAACTTTGATCCTTCTATCTCTACCTCCTGAATGCTGGGGTTACAGGCAGCTGCCCCCACATCAGGGTGTGCATTCAGCACACCAGGCAAGTACTTCTTTTGTTTTTTTTTTTTTTTTTTTTTTTTTTTTTTTTTTTTTTGTCTTTCTGAGACAGGGTCTCCCTGGAGCTCCAGATGTCCTGGAACTCAGTATCTAGAGCAGGCTGGCCTTGAACTCACAGAGATCCACCTGCCTCTGCCTCCAGAGTTCTGGGATTAAAGGCCTGTGCCACCAGGCCAGGCTCTACTTTATCTTTCTATTTTGATTTAAGTTTGTGTTGTTTACACTGATGCCTGGCAAGTGGGATGATTCCTACTTTACAATGAGAAAGCTCATTCATCTGTTATCATGCTAATGGCTCTATCATATTTTTACTATTTAGTTCCCTGTTAGTTGCAAAGCAGGGTATAAAGATGAGAAATGCACAACATACTTTATTTTCCTTGGTGCAGATTCAGACCTGGGATAATACTAAGGCACGAGGAAAGAGTGTGAAGAAATATCAATGTTTCACAGAAAAAGATCAACTTAGGTATCAGAATAACTTTGAGGCTAATGTTAATTTTAAATCCTCTCATAGTACTTCAGTCAATTTGAAGAGAGTTTACCTGGCTGTGAAATGGAAGAAGAGGCCAGCTATAGGTCCATGGCAAAGTCTTAAAATTTGGAAATTTTCACTTCTGAGTTCTACAGCTCTGTCAGACTATATCACAGGACAGCTTTTGAATGTGAGCAATTCTCACTTTAGGTGTGTAGAGGAGCAGGCAGAGTGCCATGAAAAATTTTCAGGAAAGCTCAGAGATGAAATATTAACTGGTATACCAGCTATTAATAGTAACCATATGCCAACAACATCTTCCCCATCCAGGACCTCTGTAATAATCATTTCTGTTTACATCTTACCCTAAATGACCTTAGAAGTTATATTTGACAGATTCCCTAACAGTCCAAATAAAATTCTTGAACTAATTTTCCATTTCCTCAAGTGGAGCAGGATTTTTTTCCCTAAAGTGGCCCAAATATGTTACCCTGAGATACCAGGATGCTTGAGTGTTCAGTTCAACTTTATGTCTTGATGATCTCAGTGGTGTTCATGGTTCAGCATCCTGTAAACAAATATTAACTCAGAAGAAATCATACATCATTTGGTGAGCTTGGGGGGCAGAGTCAAGAGTAAAGACAGCAAGACTTGTTTGATTGCAGCCAAAACTGTTTTAATAACTTCAGAAATTTGGTTGACACATAAATCAGAAACAATGTTGATTATGTTGAAGCCTGGACATGGAAACATTACTGCAGAGAATTCTCATGTCCTTGGATCTTGTAAAAGTTCAAGGCTGTAGAAACCCACTCTCCATTATAAAAAGGAAAGACCTTGTGAAAACAAGAGGCCAGTTTTTACTTTAGAGAGGGAAACTGTCTTGCTGATCTCAGTATCTGATTCTTAGACACTTAAATGAAGGAAAATGGGTTAATACTAAGTAAATGTTGGAGACAGGCAGAAGGCTGATGTAGTCACCATTCAGAGTCAAATTTCCTATTTGATCATAGCCAAGAGAAAATGAATTCCAGGTGTTGATAATTTGTGAGGCTCTTCTTTGTATACAGTGAGAGAATAGAGCCAAGTATTTCTACATTTAAAGGAGAGAAAGAGAGGAAGAATGAATGTATGTGTGTGTATGTGTTTCATCACAAAGTAATATCTGCACTTTGAGAGAAATCTGAAGCAGTCTGTCATAAAGTTAAATCAGGGGATCTCTTTAGCCTCCCATCTCTTTTAACTTAAGCATCTGTAGATCTCTGCCAAATATCTGCTTCCAATAGAGGTAGAGCTCTTAGAAGAATTTGATGAGATAGAAGACATGGTTAATCTTTGTCTCTTAAGATGACCTGCTTTATTAAACTCCACATCTCTTCCTGAAGTTACAGCAATAACCCACCATACCTGAATCCATCTGGCAATCTTTCTCTTACCCTCTTGTCTAGTTCAGTGCTGCACGTCCGTCACCTGGTGTTCAGAGCGTCTCCCTAATACTGTGACACTAGGGCAGGGCTTCTTTACAGATTCTCACTGAGCAGGCCTAGATACATTTATAGGCTCTCCTTTCTTCATCTTTCAAATTTATCTTTACAAAGAGGGCACACAGGTGAGGTTTCATTATTCCAGCTAATGGCAGGGAAGAGAGGAGTAAATGATTTAGAAAAGGAAGTAATCCTCCTGGTAAACCTGTTAACAGCAGAATGAGAGTCTTTATTTGAAGAAATAAAAATAAGTATGTAGCTGGGAGGAATTCTTAGGGGATCATCTGAGGAATGAAATGAAGTCTGAAAATTATTTCTTTTCCCACATTAATATTTGCACTCTGAAAAGGCCCTTTCCATTTATTTATTTATAGAAGTAATACCTACCTTGCAGGGGGTTGTAGGATTAGAGAAGGTGTATTGCTACTATGGAGGAAGAAAGTGAATTACAAAAGAAAGGCCAATATTGTGGCTTAGTAAATACTAACATTAATCAGAGACTAAAAACTGTATGAGATTAAAAATCTATTCTTTAAAATGAAAGGGTTTGAATTCTTAGACCAGCCACTTGATATCTGTTTGACTTCAAAGCTACTGAGGTTTTGTTACTTACTTTCTTCATTTATAAAAATCAGAGCATAAAACTCCTGCATAGAAGTGTTTTGAGTTAGCCAAATGAGTTGTCATGTTTTAATGATTAGTTTCCATTGTCATCTTGACAAATCTAGACTCACCTAGGAAGAGAGTCTGAATGAGATATTGTCTAGATCAGGTCACCCTGTGGGTGTGTCTGGAAGGGATTGTCTTGACTGTGCTAATTGATTGAATCTGCCCTCTGTGGGCAGCACCATTCCCTAAGTTGGGGGCTAGAATATTTAAGAGTAGAGACTCCAAACTGAGGGGAATTATGTGTGCATTTCTTTCTCTCTGCTCATGGCTCTGATGTGACTGTGTGAAGTTCCTGGTGCTTGACTGTCTTGCTGTGATGGACTGTAACCTCTCCAAAGTTACTTCTTGTCAGGATGCTTTATCACAGCACAGAAATGTCACTTGGACACATGCACATGGAGACAGACAGCAGCCATTCCGATTTGCTTCTCTTGTGGCACACAAAGCCGGACCTGTGATTCTGCCCCTCTTGCTCCTATCGTCACCCCTAGTTCATCACGTCTTGCTGGTAGGCATTGAAACACTGTCTGGCCAGCTCGCATGTCCAAAGAATCAGACCCCCTTTTTCTGTATTCTCATATCCTCTTTGTATTCAGTAGTCACTGCGTACCTAAGGTTACCTATTGCTCTTTAACCAAGTGTCTAAAATTTAGCAGATTAAACATTATCTGTGATCTTGCATTACTTCTTCAGATAACATGTTGCGGGACCTAAAGGAACTGTGCCTCCTACACAGGACCTCCTCAGGTGGAACTGCGGGATGTTCACAGGAGCCTCGGGATCTGAAGAACAAGAGAATGGCTTCCGCGCTCATTTGCATGGCTCTTAGCCAGAGGCCTTGGTTCTGTGCTGTGTGGTTCTGCGTCTGGGTGCTCATCACAACGCACTTGCTTGCCCAAAGAGAGTGATTAAAATGCAACCGGTGGTGTCTGCCTGACCTGATGTAGAAGTGACATAATCGGACTTCTATCACACTGTACTGATCACATACACCACCCTGGTACACTGAGGCAAGAAACTGCATGGGTGAGCACAGAGTGAGAGGTCAGCAGACGCCCCACAGCAATAACTTGAGGGAGCCTTTCCTCTCTAATTTTCAGCATGTAATTTATGGTGGGAAAATAATAGAATTGTGCTGTTTTAGTTCCATGTTTTTTTTTTCAGTTAACACCTAGCATATGTGTGTAGTTATCCGTTTCTGCATAAAAGAGTACACTAATGCTCAATTTCCTTAAAATAATGTTGCTTTCTCAAAATGTCTGTGGATGAGGAGTCCTCAGCTCAGCAGTCTGCTTCTGACTTGGAATTTCTCCTAAGCTTGCAATCAAGTTGTAAGCAAGCTGGACATACATTTGGTAACTTCTTGGGAGAACCGGAGGTTCTGCTTCAAGATGGTCCAGCGGCATTGTGTCACTTTGCTAGCTGGCCTTAGATCTAGGTGAGATTCTTAAGTGAGGCTACCTGTATCCAAACACAAGACTACAAAATTCACACATAAGTCATTACAAGCTTTCAGATGAAAATAATTCTGTGCTACCTCTATTTTTCATGTTTACAGATGTCTTCCCAATATATGAAACTGGGTCGATGATGGGGCAAGGACAAAGGCTGTACTTTGTGTAGCTCAAGAAAGGAAGTGAACAGTCTTTAGGTAAGAACAGATATGTAGAAAATTTAGGTCAAGAAGGTCACAAATATAGTAAAAGGACATATGGAAGCAGCTGTGAAGAAGGTTGGTTGGCTGCATCAAGCAACATAATACCACTGTGAATGAATTCTGGTTATAGAAATCTTGGGTATATTTAAATGTAGGGGATTGTTGCATTTTGTTCAATGCCTTGTTTTAGTTTATTTCTGGCTTCTGTGATGAACTACTGGCAGAAGTCGACTTGGGAGAGGAAAGGGGTGCTTTCCTCTTACACAGCCACAGCATAGTCCATTACTGGGGAAGCCAGGGCAGGATCTCAAGTCAGGACTGAGCTAAAACAGAGTCAACAGCGGAATGCTGCACACTGACTTGCTTCCCCTGGCTTCCTCGATTGCCCTCCTTAGACAGCCCAGGCCCACCTGACAGGGAACGGCAGCACCCAAGCTAATCTGGACCCTCCTGAATCCATTACCAGTTAAAAAAAAAATGCCTCACGGGGCTGGAGAGATGGCCTAGCGGTTAAGAGCACCGACTGCTCTTGCAGAGGACCCGGGTTCGATCCCCAGCACCCATCTGAAACTCCAATTCCAGGAGAACTCCAGCTCCAGGGGAATCCGAGACCCTCTTCTGACCTCCGCAGCGTTGCACGACACGGGTGCACAGACTTGCATGCAGGCAGTACATTCATACACATACGTAAATAAATAAAATTAATTAAAAAAAATTTTTAAAAATGCCTCACAGTCATGGCCACAGGACAATCTGATGAAGGAGTTTCTTAAACCTTGGTGCCTTCTCAGGTGTCTTCTTTGGGTCAAGTTGGTGAAAGCCAAGCCTACACACTTAAACCAGGTAAGATTCATCTAGATCACATAGACTAGAAGCCAGCCATTCTTCCCTGATCCGTAGTGGGTTTTTTTTTTTTTGAGTTTAGATTCAAGACAAAATTAAATTAAATTCATACAGTGACAATCATTTATTCATGTAAAATTGTCTTTTTATTCTGTCACAAATAATCTTGTGGAACTGTATAACAAAACCAGATATTTTCAATGATTTTGTGATTTTTCAGTCAGTCCCCTATAAAACAAAACTTTAACAAAGCCAAACCTATGAAATTCAAATGGAGTAAACTCTCCATTCAATTTTGCAATCAATTACCTATATTGCCATAAATTTTCTGTCAGATTTTCACAACTTTTTTAAAAAGCTTCACAAATATGAAAGGTGTACTTAACTCATTACTTTTTCATTTTAATTTATGGATAAAAGCAGGTCAAACATCTTTAAAGAGGAGCTTTACATTATTTGTATGTGGGTAGTTCGTTTTGTCACCTGGATGGGACAGAGATCTGGTCATCCTCATCTTTAGATGGCATCTGTGGGTAATTATGCTTAAAAATAAGTTAACTATGAATTTCCATTTTGTTTTTAACATGGAATATGGAAATAGCCATTATGTAAGGGAAGAGCGTTTGGCTAAGATTCTACAAAAATATCTCCTGGCTCTCCCTTGAGTTGGAATCAATTATATGCCTTTGAGTTTGTGTGTGTGTGTGTGTGTGTGTGTGTGAGTGTGTGTGTGTGTGTGTGTGTTTCAGCAGGGCCTGGCTCTAGCCCCAGCTGGTGTAGAACTTGCTCCACTGTCCAGACTGACTTCCATCTCCCCACCAACACAACGGCCTACCTACCTCTGCTTCCAGGGTGCTAAGAATAAAGGATGGCACCAAGCTGGCTGTCCTTGATTATATTATAGTTTTCAAATTAGAAAGCACCTTACTCATGTAAGGTGGAGAACTAGTCTGTGTGTAAATCTCAAGGCCCTAAACTTCTGTTTGCTCCACTCTTGGCATACAGGGCTCTGTGTATTCACCTAAAGGCACCAAGGCTGAGAACTACAGGAGTGCCCACAGCCACACAGTTGGGAAACACAGTTCTTTCTGTTTGCTGTAAGGAATGCTATTGGGCTGCAGAACAGAAGCTCCTGGGGCACAGAGCATGGACTCCAGCTCTGCAGCACATGGCCAGCCAGCTCCAGGCAGTGCAGCTGGCAAGCAGTGGGGCCAGCCGGGAGCCCAACAGAGGCGCCTTCACATCTGAGTCCACTGCTAAGGGGCAGAGCATGCTCTGTAGCCCAACAATCACAGCATTATCTAAGCATCGCATTTGGAGAATGCCTAGCATCTTTTTATAGATTTATGTTAGTAGCTCCAAGTTCATACTGAGAAATGGAGATTAACAGGCAAGCGGGAGGAGAGCCCTGCATGGAGTTATCAAAAAGAAACTTTGTACTGAACTGGGCATTTGGGAAAGATACGATCATTAGCATTTTTACGAGCTTTTAGTTTCCATTATTTTTCTGACACTGATAAGAGATCTGTCTTCTCTTAAATGTAATGACCTGTAAATTTGCCCTCATTTGCAAGTTCAGAGTCTGGGAGAAGACAAACCCAAGTACTGTTTAGTACTGAGATTTCCTTAGGACACTGGGACAAAAACAAGAAGTCATTCATCCTGGAATTAGTGACTTCGTGCAGAAGGCTACAATATTAAAATAATGAACTATTTATGGTTTCTTTCATTTGGGAGCAAACCATCTGCTGTTACTGTGTTTAGGCATGTGGAGGTGGGAAGGGTGACTGGAAAGGCAACAAAAAGCACCCACACTCCACCATGCTGCTCTCTAACACTCCACCATGCTTTTAACACTCCACCATGTCGCTCTCTCTAACACTCCACCATGCTGCTCTCTAACACTCCACCATGCTGCTCTCTAACACTCCACCATGCTGCTCTCTAACACTTCACCATGCTGCTCTCTCTAACACTCCACCATGCTGCTCTCTCTAACACTCCACCATGCCGCTCTCTCTAACACTCCACCATGCCGCTCTCTCTAACACTCCACCATGCCGCTCTCTCTAACACTCCACCATGCTGCTCTCTCTAACACTCCACCATGCCGCTCTCTCTAACACTCCACCATGCTGCTCTCTCTAACACTCCACCATGCTGCTCTCT
>VZQC01003255.1:1824562-1979569 GCA_009823505.1 Rhizomys pruinosus | reverse complement strand
CTTCTAGGAACTTACTGTAACTGTGGTAGTCTGTGGACTCTGTATTGTAGTCAGGGAAATCTGGAATTTGTATAGATTATGAATTCTGAGATTATAACCAGTGCTCTCCTTGTTATTTTCCCAGCATATTGCCAATTATATATCTGGAATCCAGACTATCGGGCACAGGGTGATTGTGTCTGACGTCCAAGAAAGTTTCATCTGGGTTCGCTACAAGCGTAATGAGAACCAGCTCATTATCTTTGCTGATGACACCTAGCCCCGATGGGTCACTACAGCGAGCCTCCTTGACTGTGACACTGTGGCTGGGGCAGACAAGTTTGGCAACATTTGTGTGGTAAGTTGATATTGCTTTCTTGAGTGACACTCACATGTGGGAAAGCTAATTCAGTTGTGATCTTGGTAAAACCAAGGAACAAGGATTACGTTCTCTGGTCCTGAAACTTAAGTATGGGTATGAAATCCAATCCTACTAAGGCCCAGGTCTTTAAAAAACCTTACTGTGGGGCTGGAGAGATGTCCTAGTGGTTAAGAGCTCCGACTGCTCTTGCAGAGGACCCGGGTTCGATCCCCAGCACCCACATGGCAGCCGAGAACCGCCTGAAACTCCAATTCCAGGAGAACTCCAGTTCCAGGGGAACCCGACACCCTCTTCTGACCTCCGAGGCATTGCACGACACAGGTGCATAAACTTGCATGCAGACAGTACATTTATACACATACAAAAATATATAAAATAAAATAAAAATTAAAAAAAATAAATAATGCAAAATAAACATTTAATTATTGGCTACTAGTTTTCATTGTTTGTTCTTTGGTCTTTTTTGAGACAGGGCCTCCCTTTAGTCCCAGCTAGCCTGAAGCTTGCTATGTAGGCCAGGCTGGCCTTGAACTTACAGAGATCTGCCTGCCTCTGCCTCTGGAGTGCTGGGATTAAAGGCATGCACTACCATGCGCAGCTGAATATTTTATACATAGATACAACTGATGAGCCACAGGCTGATAAACCCAGTGCCGGCATTCACGCCTCATGTAAGTGAGGGTGAGTTTCTAACCCTGTTCATAGCTATCTCCTCATCTTCTACATGATGCTGATGGTAACAGAATCTGTCTCTGGGATTTACCCAGAGGATGAAACTGACTTGGCAAAGAGAAAATGTGAACATCATTGTTTACCTAAATCTTCTGATACTCAAAGTGACAATCAGCAATTAATAGATTTTAATTGCTTGATATCCTACGTAATATCACGAAATAAACTGGGAACAAAAATGATTTATTTAAATATTTTGCTTAAGCCAGACGTGGTGGTGCACACCTTTAATCCCAGCACTCGGGAGGTAGAGGTAGGCGGAGATCTGTGAGTTGAGATCTGTGAGTTCAAGGCCAGCCTGTTCTACAGAGAGAGCTCCAGGACAGCTGGAACTAAAAGGGAGAACCTGCCTCAAAAATAACAAAAAAAAGGAAAAAAAAATAAATATTTTGCTTAGTTTTTCTAGTGTCTCAGTATGGAACACAAATTCCCTCTGAGAAGTTTCTCATCTTGTGTGGGCATTTAAGGGTAGCATGCCATCTCTGGACTTTAATTCATTGATAAGAACTTGTATGGGGCTAGAGAGATGTCTCAGGAGTTAAGAGTCATACAGCTCTTGCAGAGGAACTGAGTTCTATTCCCAGCACCCATGTAGGGTGGCTCACAAGGGCCTGTAACATTTCCAAGGCACTGTCATCTTCTGGCCTCCATGGATATCTGCATATACTTGCACATGAACACACATACACATAGTTAAAATTAACATAAATCTTTTAGAAAACCACTTGTGGAACAAGTTCTAAGGTTGTTGTAAATAATGAGTGATACAATAGAGGAAAAGGTAATGTGACTACTGGTTTACAGCAAGGTCAGAATGAACACTAAGTATTATCTTTTTTAAAAAATGTTATGTGTGGGCTGGAGAGATGGCCTAGCAGTTAAGTCCGAGAATCAGGGACAGGCCGTAATCCCAGGACTTGGGAGGTGGACGGAAGAGGATTAAGAGTTTAAGGTCATCTTTGGCTTCAAACTGAATTTGGGGCACTACATGAGATACTGTCTCAAAATAATTTTGGAATAATTTAAAAATATAGGGGTTGAGTAGATAGATATTTCAGAATTTGAGAGTAAGTACATCCTCTGCTCTTGCAGAGGATGCAGGTCAGTTCCCATTACAACAGCCCGTTTATGACCAACATGCAACTCAACTTCCAGGTCCATACCACCCTCTTTCTGGCCTCTGTAGGCAATACTCTCTATGTATGGTGCATGTCCAAAAATAAAAATAAATAAATAACTCATCTATATATATTATATATAATATATATATTATCACATCATTGGAAAGATTAACATTGGTCCTATTTGGTGGATTTTATGTGATGATAATAATAATTGGGTAAACTTTTCAGTGTTTTAAAAACTGCAGGTCTGATTTTAGTATCATGTCATTTGAAGTGTGGTCATTTGTATATAGTTTAGCCCTTAACTGGCCTACCTGAATTAGTAATTTCTTTCCAGCTTTAAACATGATCTTAATTACAGAGCAAAATAGCCTGCAATTTGATGCCTTATGAGAAAATTAGGCTACAAAAGGCCTAGGATTTCCTACCTAGATGTCGAACTGTTATATACATTATTATAAATGGTAATTAAAATTATATGAACGCAAAGGGGCAGGAGAGATGGCTCATCAGTTAAGAGCACTTGAATGTCTTGCAGAGGCCCAGTTCAGTTCCCAGTACATACATGACAGCTAACAACCATTCCTAACTCCAGTTCCAGGAGATCTGACAGCCTCTTCTGGCTCTTCAGGCATTCACATGCATGTGTTGCACTTAGACGCAGGGAAAACGTTCATGAACTTAATACAGTTTTCCCATCTGTGAAATGGGGGTGTAAATCATGGGTGTTGGAATGTTTAATGAGACTTTGATGTAAGCATTCACAGCTATACCTAACACATAGCTAAGATTATATTAGTGTTTGCAACCTATGCTTCTGTATCTCTACATCAGGAAAATAGCGTTTTACCAGGTCCCTGTGAAAAGCTTAAAGCAAAATGGTGATCTGCATGGCCCATGAGTTGCCTCTAGATTTTCAGTGACATGTGTCCACTGGCTTCTCTGTGATTCCTGGTGTAACAGCCCTTTCAGGATCTCTATTGAGTTGTCTTTCACATTGAATAAGCTATGGAGGTTTGAATATAAAATGACCACCACTTCCTGTTCTTGCCCCATGCCACACCTTCTCTGCCATATGGACTCTCCCTCTGGTCACTTAAACACATCCTTTCTTCCTTACCTTGCTTTCGGTTGTGGTATTGTGTCACAACAGAAACATAACTGATGCTTCAACATTCTAATACAAAGAATCTAGCTTTAAAACATTAGAGAATAGGCTGGGTGTGGTGGTGCACACCTTTAATCCCAGCACTCGGGAGGCAGAGGCAGGCGGATCTCTGTGAGTTCAAGGTCAGCCTGGTCTACACAGTGAGCTCCAGGCCAGCTGGGACTAAAAAGGAGACCCTGTCTCAAAAGGAACAACAACAACAAAAAAAAAGAAATTGGAGAATCAACAGAAATGAAAATTCAAGAACTTACCAAAGTTCTGGCCTAGGACACAGACATTTATGTTTTATTTGTGTAAGTGTGCGAAGCTGAATGTGTTCTTGTACACCACTTGCATACAGAAGCAGCCTGGTGGCCAGGAGAAGGGATCAAATCTCCTGGAACTGGAATTACAACTGGTTTTAGACTGCCATTTTGAAGCTGGGAACTGAACCTGGGTCCTCTGCAAGAACAGTAAGTGTTCATAACTACTGAGCCATCTCTCCAGACTCTATAGCTCTTAACCTATGCATGATTTTGGTTTGAATTGAAGCTGACGGAACCATGTCAGATTTTGAGATGTCTGTTTCTTCTCCATGTGCATAGGGGTTGCCGAGTGGTGTGCCGAGAAACAAGTGATCAGGAGTGGACCTAAGAGGGAAACGTTTCCTAATTGCCATGCTTAGGATTCTCTCTGGTATTTCTTCCCACATTTTCATCATCCCAAATGCCCTCCAGGATTGTAACGCAACAGAATGATGATATGTTTCCCTTTCTAAGAATAAATGCCAATTCATGTTGACACATAATATTTGGATATCACTTGTAATTTCACCGAACACTTCCAGAGGACACTCACATACAGATGTTAGTTTAGTTCTATACATATAGTCACCCTCTTCTTGAATTTGTTACTCTGGTTCTGAGGAGGTTAGAGTGGGGAAGAAAGAGATAGCAGGCAAAGTTTTGTTTATTTTTTTTCTCCTAAGTATTGAACAATGATGTGTCAACATGCAATAAAACCTTAGGATAAGAACTAGTTCTCCTTTTGTGGCCCATTGAAGCAGTACTTGGGCGATATGGTATTGATATGGAAAATAACAGGATGAAGGAAGAACAGGCAGAAATAGCAGCTATTAAAATAATTCTCAGCGTGCTTTATGGAAAGGGTTCTCCTGGAACCCTGAGGGTTCTTGACCTATGAATGACACGGATTTACCTACCTTAAAGGTTAGCTACCGACTGGATGGAGCAGCCATTTCCTGGAAAATGAAACAACCCATACAACCACCCTAGTGATTTATGCTTGAAAAGCTAATAAAACTACAGGAGCCAGCTTCCAAGTTGGGCCACCAGGATCTCCATGTCTAAATATCCACACTCTGGTGTGAACTAAACCCATTTGGAGGAAGGCTTAATATTGTAATCAAAAGGACAGGACTGGAATGATGGACTCTGACTTCTGAGATGTATCCTGAAAAGAACAGTAGCTTCCATCTCTACACTCTTTAATGGCTCTCTCTGAGGGAAGCCAGAGGCCATGAAGACCCTCGAGAAGCCTTACAAACGCACACAGGGAGGAATGGCGGCCCCCTGCCAACTGCTCCATCAGCCAGCCATCCTGGGAGCAGATCTTGTCTAAGAAGGTTGCCAAGTGGCTGCAGTCTTGGCTCAAGTCTCCACTACAGGCTCCCCGAGAGTTGCTGTGTCATCCCAGCCTACTGGTAAGGACTCTTGACTGCAGAGGGTTTGAAAGTCATCATTCTTCATTGTTTATGATACTGAGTTTTGAGGTAAGTTATACAGTGATAAGTAACTAAATGCATATGAGAACACTAACTGAAAAAATCATGGACAAAGGAATGTATTCAGTTTCACTTCACCACTGAGATAAGAAAGTAAGATTTAAAAAACCTGTCAATTGAGAATTATTGCTATTTATTAATAGCTTTAAGGATTATTGAGTAAATCACAATCTTTTACATAATTATAATGTATAAGTATTCACTTTATTTAAAATAACTTTTAAGTCAGGAATCAGGGTACATGGCCTGTAATCCCAGGACTTGGGAGGTGGAAGGAAGAGGATTAAGAGTTTAAGGTCATCTTTGGCTTCAAACTGAATTTGGGGCACTACATGAGATACTGTCTCAAATAATTTTGGAATAATTTAAAAATATTAGGGGTTGAGTAGATAGATATTTCAGAATTTGAGAGTAAGTACATCCTCTGCTCTTGCAGAGGATGCAGGTTCAGTTCCCATTACAACATGCCCATTTATGACCACATGCAACTCAACTTCCAGGCCATACAACACCCTCTTCTGGCCTCTGTAGGAACTTCTCTATGTATGGTGCATGTCCAAAAATAAAAATAAATAAATAACTCATATATATATATATATATATATATATATATATCACATCATTGGAAAGATTAACATTGGTCCTATTTGGTGGATTTTATGTGATGATAATAATAATTGGATAACTATTTCAGTGTTTAAAAAACTGCAGGTCTGATTTTAGTATCATGTCATTTGAAGTGTGGTCATTTGTATATAGTTTAGCCCTTAACTGGCCTACCTGAATTAGTAATTTCTTTCCAACTTTAAACATGATCTTAATTACAGAGCAAAATAGCCTGCAATTTGATGCCTTATGAGAAAATTAGGCTACAAAAGGCCTAGGATTTCCTACCTAGATGTCGAACTGTTATATACATTATTATAAATGGTAATTAAAATTATATGAAGCAACAGGGGCAGGAGAGATGGCTCATCAGTTAAGAGCACTGAATGTTCTTGCAGAGGATCCAGGTTCAGTTCCCAGTACATACATGACAGCTAACAACCATTCATAACTCCAGTTCCAGGAGATCTGACAGCCTCTTCTGGCCTCTTCAGGCATGACATGCATGTGTTGCACTTAGACGCAGGGAAAACGTTCATGAACTTAATATAAAAATAAATAATGTGGGGCTGGAGAGATGTCCTAGTGGTTAAGAGTGCCGACCGCTCTTACAGAGGACCCGGGTTCGATCCCCAGCACCCACATGGCAGCCGAGAACCGCCTGAAACTCCAATTCCAGGAGAACTCCAGTTCCAGGGGAACCCGACACCCTCTTCTGACCTCCGAGGCATTGCACGACACAGGTGCATAAACTTGCATGCAGACAGTACATTTATACACATACAAAAATAAATAAAATAAAATAAAAATTAAAAAAAATAAATAATGCAAAATAAACATTTAATTATTGGCTACTAGTTTTCATTGTTTGTTCTTTGGTCTTTTTTGAGACAGGGCCTCCCTTTAGTCCCAGCTAGCCTGTAGCTTGCTATGTAGGCCAGGCTGGCCTTGAACTTACAGAGATCTGCCTGCCTCTGCCTCTGGAGTGCTGGGATTAAAGGCATGCACTACCGTGCGCAGCTGAATATTTTATACATAGATACAACTGATGAGCCACAGGCTGATATACCCAGTGCCGGCATTCACGCCTCATGTAAGTGAGGGTGAGTTTCTAACCCTGTTCATAGCTATCTCCTCATCTTCTACATGATGCTGATGGTAACAGAATCTGTCTCTGGGATTTACCCAGAGGATGAAACTGACTTGGCAAAGAGAAAATGTGAACATCATTGTTTACCTAAATCTTCTGATACTCAAAGTGACAATCAGCAATTAATAGATTTTAATTGCTTGATATCCTACGTAATATCACGAAATAAACTGGGAACAAAAATGATTTATTTAAATATTTTGCTTAAGCCGGACGTGGTGGTGCACACCTTTAATCCCAGCACTCGGGAGGTAGAGGTAGGCGGAGATCTGTGAGTTGAGATCTGTGAGTTCAAGGCCAGCCTGTTCTACAGAGAGAGCTCCAGGACAGCTGGAACTAAAAGGGAGAACCTGCCTCAAAAATAACAAAAAAAAGGAAAAAAAAAATAAATATTTTGCTTAGTTTTTCTAGTGTCTCAGTATGGAACACAAATTCCCTCTGAGAAGTTTCTCATCTTGTGTGGGCATTTAAGGGTAGCATGCCATCTCTGGACTTTAATTCATTGATAAGAACTTGTATGGGGCTAGAGAGATGTCTCAGGAGTTAAGAGTCATACAGCTCTTGCAGAGGAACTGAGTTCTATTCCCAGCACCCATGTAGGGTGGCTCACAAGGGCCTGTAACATTTCCAAGGCACTGTCATCTTCTGGCCTCCATGGATATCTGCATATACTTGCACATGAACACACATACACATAGTTAAAATTAACATAAATCTTTTAGAAAACCACTTGTGGAACAAGTTCTAAGGTTGTTGTAAATAATGAGTGATACAATAGAGGAAAAGGTAATGTGACTACTGGTTTACAGCAAGGTCAGAATGAACACTAAGTATTATCTTTTTTAAAAAATGTTATGTGTGGGCTGGAGAGATGGCCTAGCAGTTAAGAGCATCGACTGCTCTTGCAGAGGTCCTGGGTTTGATCCCCAGCACCCACATGCTCCAGTTCCAGGGGAACTCCAGTTCCAGGGGAATCTGACACCTTCTTCTGACCTCTGCAGCATTGCGCAACACGGGTGCACAGACCTACATGCAGACAGTACATTCATATAAATAAATAAATAAATAAATAAATACTAAAAATGTTATGTGTTATTTTATTTTAATTTATTTTATATGTATGAGTGTGTTGGCTGCATGTCTGTAAGTGTCATGTGTCACATAATGCCCATGTAGGTCAGAAGATGGTATCAGATCCCCTGGAACTGAAGTTACTCACCATGTGAGTGCTGGGAATCAAACAGGGTTCTCTGCAAGAACAGCCAGGGTTCTTTACTGCTAAGCCCTCTCTCCAGCTTCTTTTCTTTCTTTCTTCGCTCTCTATTTATTATGTGGAAGAAAAGGCACAAAGTAGAAACAAAGCAGGTGAGTTTATCTGGAAAGCATACAAAGGAGAGCATCACTTGCTCCATTTTGTTTCCCAAAGATGAGCAAAAATAAATAAATAAATAAATAAATAAATAAATAAATAAATAAATAAATAACACAGTGGGCTCCTGGTCATTAGTCTCACTATACCATATTAAACTGCCAGGCAGAAATGTCATACCTCCTATTCACAACAGCAAATATTCCTGTGAATAATTTGGAGGTATTCTGAAAACTCCCTGCTTCAGCTTATTAGGAAAAGTTCATAGCCCTGAACTGCTCAAAAAGAAGATAGTGGCGAACCATGAGATGTCAATTCTACCCCTGTCAAGAAGAAACAGGAATAGCTTTATAAGGTTAATTTGGGGTCTCTATAACTCTGTCAAAATAGTAGCATGTGAGAATTTGGAATTCTTAGGACTTGAAGAATGGCTGAATAGCTAGAAATCTAACATCGTTTCAGCAGCTGCCCTGGCTTGCTCACAGCTGTCCAGGAGCAAACTTTAAGCAAGCTGACAATTTCCAATCTTGATCTTAATGCACAAGGTAGTTAGTCTACTGGGTATCGTGTTTTCCTGAAAGCTTAATTTCCCCCTCTTTATTTTACTAATGTTAGTGTTGGTTGTTTAGAATATTTAATTAATGAGTTTGTTTGTTTGTTTTTTACAATCTGCTAGTGCCCTGGGGCTTTTAAAACAAAACACGTCATTTTTAAAAATCCAAACAAAATTAATTAAAATAGTTGTTGCAAATTATTATCCTGACTCACGACTGGGAATATTTTAACAGGCAAAGAAGCAGGCAATAAAATCACTCCTAGATTGTATTATGACCCTGAGACTGCTCAAAGTCTCTTTGTCCCTTGCCTAATGCACACACTCACAGAATGACTTACAAATACGGGTTTTTTTATTTTAAAAGTGATTGCAGTCACTTAGAGAGAAGAAAGTTAGAGAAGGAAGACTGGGGAAAAGAATGAGACTTAAAACCATCTGGGGAGAAAATAGACACATTCTTATTGACCAAATCTAGGTTTTATTTTTCTAATGATTTTTTAAATTAGTAAAAGAAGAAAGAAAATGCACAGGTATAAAAAGGGATTTTTCAGTAATTAACTTGACTCGTCTCTTTTTACCCAACTTCTCTTTAATCCATGCTCCTCTATACTATATGGATATCTCATTGAAGGGGAATGGTGCGTAAAAGATATAAGAATGCCCTAGGTCATTATTTTTATCCAAAATCCTCTCATCTAAGATGTATAAGAAGGCTGCATATTGGGTTTTAGCATCCCATTTTATAACTGAAAGTACTAGAGAAAATGAAGCTGGGCTTGGACATGGTTGCCTGGGACTGTATTCCATCTTATGCAAACTTGGTCCTTGATGAGACAAGAGTGACAACTCTACCCCCAGCCCCCAGACTTTCTGTTGTCTAGGCTACTCACTGCCAATATGGTGATTAAGCCTGCATTTAAAGGATTCTATATTTTTATTATATTTTTATTTTATGTGTATGAGTGTATTTCCTGCAGGTAGTTAAGTGGATCTGTGTGGGTCCGTGTTCACAGAGGGCAGGAGAGGGTGTCAGATTCCCTGGAACTGGAGTTACAGATGGATATTAGCCACCATGTGGATGCTGGGAATCCAACTCAGGTCATCTGGAAGAATAGCCAGTGCTTTTAACCACTGAGCTCTCTCTCCAGCCCCAGGATTCTATATTTTGATGAATTGTTTTCTTTAAAATTATTAAAATAACAAACTGGATAAGTTTGATAACTTGAATAACTTTGTTTTATTGTGTAGATCAGAGTTTAAATAAGGTCTCAATTTACACAGCATTTACAAGTCTGTTAAGGTTTTCCTTGTCTTCTATGGTCAGTTTAGACATTTATAATGCTTCAGAAAATGTTCAACCTGTCTTGTCAAGTTGACACCCTCAGGCTGTCCCCAATTTTTCTTTTATCTTTTTGAAGTCTGTAATAATGCTTATTTTGCCTGCACTCTCTTTTACTTAATTGACCTCATCCAGATTTGTAAGGTTTTAAAAGGAAATTCTTCCATGAATCCCTTTCTCCTTCTCTGTGCTGTACTTTATTTTCTATTTTATTGCATCTTCCTTCTGTTTACCAGGTCTGGGTATTTTGCTTTCATTTCATTCCAAGCTTCTTGAGTTAGATACTCAACTCTTTAATTGTGAGTTTTTTCTTCTTCTCTAAGAAACATTTTAGATGAGACATTTTCAACAAACTATAACATCTGCTTGCTCTGACAGGCTGGAGTGGGATATTTCTTGTTGCGTTGCTCGTCAATTTCTTACAAACATGGTCTCAGTGACAAATGTAGTCTCAGTGGGTCCCTGTTCTGCTCTCTTAACCTCCAATTTAATATTTCCTTAATTTTTATTGTGTTAATTAATATTTTCTGTTTATGTCTGTCATCTTGATTTTTCTTTGCCTCCAAGTCCCAATTATTTCTCTATTCCTCTTTTTCCTACTTCACTTTCAATCAATTACAACTTAAGAATTCTATTTATTTTCTCCTCTATTGAGTCGTTTTGGTTAAAATTTGTTGTAGTACTAAAGATACCTAAAGATGAAAATGTACATTTTTTCTGTTTGCACAGCCTAATTTAAGTATATAATATGTTCAATGTCATGAATAAATGAGACTTTAACCATATGAATCCATTTCTATATAAAGAAAATAGACTAGCAACAAAAGTAATAACGATTTATTATCTACAGTCTATAGTTCAGGAATTTGCTTATCATACTTAAAAATTCTTCTGTTCCCTGTGAAGTTTGATTCAAATGGCTGATTTCAGTTGAGTTCGCTACAGTTGGAATGCACAAAAAGGAAAAATGCCTTATTCTTCAAGGTCATACCAATGAAGTCTTTACTTATTCAGTAGACTAATCCAAATTTTATTGTAGCATGGAGCTGAACTCCAGAGAGAACAAGTGGACAAACCCTCAGGGTAAGGTCTTATGCAGCTACCTAGATGGTATTTTCTAATTTTTGAGAAATAAGTTTTGTCTTTGCATTATTTCCATCCTTCCCAGTCCCCACCAACTTTTTCAATGTCCCCAGTCCCTCTTTCTTGCCCTCTTCTTTGATTATTATTGTTCAATATACATCCATGCATTTATAAATACACACATTTATATAATGCACTGAGTCCATTTAGTGGTGCTTACATACCTGTGTCTATGGCTACTCATTTGGCATTAGATAACTTCTCAGGTAGTATATTAGTCAGGGTTCTCTAAAGAAACAGAAGCAACAGGATGAATGCATAACTATATACAATTTATTGATTTGCTCACGTGACGGAGCTCAACAGTAGCACCGAACTGGAGAGGCCGGGAATCCAGGGAACTGCTCAGTCCGCAAGGCTGGATGTCTCAGTAATCCGAGTCTAGTGCTGAGGGCCCAAATGGATTCCAGGAGATCTGCCAGTCTCGGTACACGCTGGGATCCGAAAGGTTGATCACAGCAGCAAGGCAAACTCACCAGATGAGAGAGAGGCAAGCCGCAGGAAGAAGGAAAAGGGACCAGCTCCCGCTGCCGTGGCCTTAAATACTGCCTGCCGGCAGAAGGTAACACCCACATTTGGGGTGGGCCATCCGGGTTGAGGTGGTCCAATCAGAAGACCCTTTTCTCTTATTTGTTCCTTAGTCCAGTCAAGTTGACACCCAGGATTAACCATGACAAGTCCACCCCTTGTCAACTTGACACCCAATAAATAGCCTCTGCTTAAATGTCAATTGCAAACGATGGCAGGGTCATAATTCCACCTAACATGTTATAAGTATCTCATGTGCAATAGCAAAGCATTATATCTTAGAGTAGGTGGTAATGTCCTTGAGAAGAACTTAGTCCTTCAGTATCTAATAACCTAAATATGACAACACTTAACACATATCTCAGTTGCACATTCAAAGGGGAACACAAGTATCCACTTAATATACATACATATATACATATATATATATACATATATAAACAAGCACATTCTTAACCAAATAGGACGAAGGTTAATATCTATTATAATCCACGTTTCTGCAACTGGTCCCGTGGCTTCAGCTGATATTTATGACTACCTTCTTCTACTACCCATTCTGTATTTCCTCCGCCATCAGCAAGCACCTCTGCAGGTCTTGGCTCTTTCCCTGGAGGAGTGACCCATACCTTCATCCCTGAAGGGTCTGGGCCATTTATTGTCCTGTCTGGTTTGGGTTGTTGGAGTTTCCCATTGACCTTAATCATAGGACATGGTAGCACCAGAAGGCGCCCTACAGCATCTCCTGCCTTCCAGACATAATCTTCCTTGCCCCCATTGTGGAGAAAAAGTCCAATTTCCCCATGGTAGTCTGGATCAATCACTCCTCCTACTACTGTTATTCCTTCCTTAGCCTGTTGGCTTAAAGGCAGTAGAAGCCCGAAGTGGCCAGGGGGAAGTCTTAGCTTCCAGTTCAATAGAACGTTTGCTGTATCTCCTGGCAAAAGCACTCCCCCCATTGGAGCCAAAACGTCTAGACCAGCAGAACGCAAGGTCGTGGGTACAGGAAGCAAAAATTTTCCTACTGGGTCACTAGGGGTGATAGTGAGTGGAATCATTCCCACTTCCACCCCTTGGTTCCTGGACCCATGAATTCTGGCTATAGGAGAAACAGTACCATATAGTGGACGCTGATTCAAAGCATATACTGCTTGCTGGAGAACCTTGCCCCAGCCCTCCAGGGTATTGCTACCTAATTGGCGCTGTAACTGTGTCTTCAAGAGGCCATTCCATCGTTCTATCAAGCCAGCTGCTTCTGGGTGGTGGGGAACATGGTAAGACCAGTGGATACCATGACCATGGGCCCACAGTCGCACTTCTTTGGCTGTGAAGTGAGTTCCTTGGTCAGAAGCAATGCTGTGAGGAATACCATGACGGTGGATAAGGCATTCCGTAAGTCCCTGGATGGTAGTTTTGGCAGAAGCATTACGTGCAGGAAAGGCAAATCCATAACCAGAATAAGTATCTATTCCTGTAAGAACAAAACGCTGTCCCCTCCATGATGGAAGTGGTCCAATGTAGTCAACCTGCCACCAGGTTGCTGGCTGGTCACCCCGGGGAATAGCACCATATCGGGGGCTCAATGTTGGTCTCTGCTGTTGGCAAATCTGGCACTCGGCAGCAGCTGTAGCCAGATCAGCCTTAGTGAGTGGGAGTCCATGCTGTTGAGCCCATGCATAACCTCCATCTCTGCCACCATGACCACTTTGTTCATGGGCCCATTGAGCAACAACAGGGATAGCTGGAGAAAGAGGCTGACAATCCACAGAACGAGTCATCCGATCTACTTGATTATTAAACTCATCCTCTGCTGAGATCACCTTTTGATGAGCATTTACATGAGACACAAGTATCTTCACATCCTTTGACCATTCAGAGAGCTCTATCCACATACTTCTTCCCCAAATGTCTTTCTCACCAATTTTCCAGTCATGCTCCTTCCAAGTCCCTGACCATCCAGCCAAACCATTGGCTACAGCCCATGAATCAGTATATAATCGAACCTCTGGCCATTTCTCCTTCCAGGCAAAATGCACAACCATGTGCACTGCCCGAAGTTCTGCCCACTGTGAAGACTTTCCTTCACCAGTGTCCTTTAGGGTTGTTTCAGAAATTGGCTGTAATGCTGCAGCTGTCCACCTCTGGGTGGTGCCTGCATAGCGTGCAGAACCATCAGTAAACCAGGCCCTAGTCTTCTCTTCCTCAGTCAACTGATCATAGGGCAAACCCCATGAAGCCATAGGTGCATGCTTAAGCCCAGGAGACATTGTAACAGGAGTGGGAACCATAGGCATTTGGGCAACTTCTTCATGTAGCTTGCTTGTGCCCTCAGGGCCTGCCCGGGCCCTGTCCCGTATGTACCACTTCCATTTGACAATGGACTGTTGCTGTGCACGTCCTACTTTATGGTCTGGTGGGTCAGATAACACCCAGCTCATGATGGGCAGCTCAGGTCGCATGGTGACTTGGTGGCCCATTGTCAAACGTTCAGTTTCCACTAAGGCCCAATAGCAGGCTAAGAGCTGTCTCTCAAAAGGAGAATAGTTGTTTGCAGATGAAGGTAGAGCCTTGCTCCAAAATCCCAAGGGCCTCCGCTGTGATTCCCCTATGGGAGCCTGCCACAGACTCCAGACAGCATCTCTATCTGCCACTGATACCTCAAGCACCATTGGGTCTGCTGGATCATATGGCCCTAGGGGCAGAGCAGCCTGCACCGCAGCCTGGACCTGTTGAAGAGCCTTTTCCTGTTCCAAGCCCCACTCAAAGTTTGCTGCCTTACGAGTCACCTGATATATGGGTCGTAGTAACACACCCAGATGAGGAATGTGCTGCCTCCAGAATCCAAAAAGACCCACCAGACGTTGTGCTTCTTTCTTGGTGGAGGGAGGGGCCAGGTGCAACAACTTATTCTTTACCTTAGAAGGAATGTCTCTGCATGCTCCACACCACTGAACTCCTAGAAACTTCACCGAGGTAGATGGCCCTTGAATTTTAGTTGGATTTATTTCCCATCCTCTCATGCGCATATGCTTTACCAACAAGTCTAGGCTAGCTGCTACCTCCTGTTCACTGGGTCCAATCAACATAACATCATCAATATAGTGGACCAGTGTGATATTTTGTGGAAGAGTCAGGCGATCAAGATCCCTTCTAACTAAGTTATGGCACAACGCTGGAGAGTTAACATACCCCTGAGGTAAGACAGTAAAGGTATACTGTTGGCCTTGCCAGCTGAAAGCAAATTGCTTCTGGTGGTCCTTATGAACCGGTATTGAGAAAAAAGCATTGGCCAGATCAATAGCTGCATACCAGGTACCAGGAGACATATTAATCTGCTCGAGTAAGGACACCACATCTGGTACAGCGGCTGCAATTGGTGTCACTACTTGGTTGAGTTTTCGATAGTCAACTGTCATTCTCCATGATCCATCTGTCTTTTGCACAGGCCAAATTGGAGAGTTAAATGGAGATGTGGTAGGAATCACCACCCCTGCATCTTTCAAATCCTTGATAGTGGCATTAATCTCCGCAATCCCTCCAGGGATACGATACTGTTTTTGGTTCACTATTTTCCCTGGTAGAGGCAACACCAATGGTTTCCATTTGGCCTTTCCAACCATAATAGCCCTCACTCCACAGATCAGGGAACCAATGTGGGGATTCTGCCAATTTCTAATTATATCTATCCCAATTATACATTCTGGGACTGGGGAAATAACTACGGGATGCGTTCTGGGACCCACTGGGCCCACCGTGAGTCGGACTTCAGCCAAAACTCCATTTATCACCTGACCTCCATAGGCCCCTACTTTAACCGGAGGGCCACAATGCTTTTTAGGGTCTCCTGGGATCAGTGTCAACTCAGAACCAGTATCCAATAGGCCTCGAAAAGTCTGATTATTTCCTTTTCCCCAGTGTACAGTTACCCTAGTAAAAGGCCTCAGGTCCCTCTGGGGAAGGACAGGAGGAAGGCAAACAGCATAACTCTTTGGTATTGTGACAAGGTCCTTCCTCACTGGAACCCGGCCACCCCTTCATTCAAGGGGTTCTGGGTCTGTGAACTGTCTCAAGTCTGGAAACCGGTCAACTGGGCGGGATTCGCTACTCCTAAAATCAAATGTTGACTTCCTGTCATTCGTTCTAGAGCTTTTCTGCTTATACAGATCAAATAAAAACTTAGTAGGCTTCTTATGTATTTGGTTCCTGGGAACACCATGATTAATTAGCCAGTTCCAAAGATCATTTCGGGTCATGCCATTATAGGTATTGTTTTGCCTTTGCCACCCATTATGATAATTACTGTAACTACGCTCATCTGGCCTTCTGCGATTCAGTGCTGCCACCTGACGCCTACCCTGAGGTCCTGTTAGACCTACTACGTGTACATTTAATTTATGCAAACGAGCCACAACTTCTCTAACTGTAAGATCTGGCATAAGAAATAGAGCAAAAACAAAGCTCTTCAAATGTTCTGGTGTCTCTCTCAGTACTTTCCATCTTATAAATTCAGTGAGTGGCATGTCCTCTGGGTCCTCATATTGTGGAGAATGTGGTTTTACACTTCGAATCCACTCGAGCATGCCCATCTGCCTGACCCTCACAATCCCTTCATCAATACTAAGCCAAGGAATATCAGGCATCTCTAACTCGCTGTTAGTAGGCCATGTTTTAATAAATACATCAGCCAACCATTCAAATAAACTTTTAACACCTTTTTTAACTGCTCGAGCTTCCATGTTAAACCTAGAATCTCTACTCAGTGGGCTCATATCGATAAACTCAGTATGATCCAATTTTATATTCCTTCCACCATTATCCCACACCCTTAAAATCCATTCCCACACATATTCCTTAGGCTTCTGCCGGAATGAATCAGCAAACTCATTAATTTCTTTAGTAGTATATCGCACCTCCTCGTGGACCACACTTTCTATCTCACCTTGAGGGGCTTGCTTAGACTTCAATCTGGTTATAGGTCTAGAGGCAACAATTGTTGGGCCCTGAGGGACATCAGCTCCCACTGGGAGGGGGGGATTAATTTCCTCAGGCAAGGGTGGGGAGGAGGGATCTGCAGGGTGTGGATTCTCTGCTGAGGGTGGGGAGGTTAATTCCTCAGATAAAGAAAATCCCTCAGAATCCGAGGGTTCAAAATCCTCATCATCATAGTTCTCCCACACATCTCCATCCCAAGTTTCAGGGTTCCACCCTTTCCCCACCAGTGCTCTCACTTTAACTGCTGACACTTTTCGTGGCTGGGAATTAAATTTGCGTTGTAAATCAGCCAACCGTATAATAAGGGCTCCAGCTTGATTTTCTGCTGCTTTAGCTCTTTGGCTGCTGGAGAGAAGATTCTCTTCCAGAGCACACTTGGAAACCTTTAAACTGTTGTTTCGAATCCGGAGCTGGTCATTTTTATCACCGAGCTCCATATTTTCGTCTAACAGTTTATCCAGACATGCTAGGAGCAACAAGGCAACATCATTATTTTCCTGATTTTTCTGCAATTTCTCGAACGTTTTATATATAGAGTCACTAAATTCCTTGCTTCTCACAAGAGGTGAGTTAGGTGAGTCAAATGGATCTATCTTCATAATTAGATCAAATAGTCTGCACCAAGGATTATCATTCCTCTTCATGCCACCAGGAGAGCCTTCAGTAACTCTAGGCTTCATTGGGTTGGAGAGCTGGCTCCAGAGGCTACCAAGCCCACTAAAGAAATTCATCCTTTCAATTCTGTTTCTCTAGAACCACTTCTGGTACCAAAATCTGTATTAGTCAGGGTTCTCTAAAGAAACAGAAGCAACAGGATGAATATATATAACTATATACAATTTATTGATTTGCTCACGTGACGGAGCTCAACAGTAGCGCCGAACTGGAGAGGCCGGGAATCCAGGGAACTGCTCAGTCCGCAAGGCTGGATGTCTCAGGAGTCCCAGTCTAGTGCTGAAGGCCCGAATGGATTCCAGGAGATCTGCCAGTCTCAGTACACGCTGGGATCCGAAAGGTTGATCACAGCAGCAAGGCAAACTCACCAGATGAGAGAGAGGCAAGCCGCAGGAAGAAGGAAAAAGGACCAGCTCCCGCTGCCGTGGCCTTAAATACTGCCTGCCGGCAGAAGGTAACACCCACATTTGGGGTGGGCCATCCGGGTTGAGGTGGTCCAATCAGAAGACCCTTTTCTCTTATTTGTTCCTTAGTCCAGTCAAGTTGACACCCAGGATTAACCATCACAGGTAGCTAGTCCCTGAAGAAATGGATTCTCCCTCTCATTTATTGCCTGCAGCTCTTCATCTTGAGGTGGGACCCTGTGATGTTTCCTTCATCTATCTTGGCATGTCAACTGGTTTTGTCATCATGTAGATATCCTTAGTCTACTATACTGGGGCAATTATTTAAATGATCATTAAATATCATACATTCATTCATGGCCAGGCCAGGAATGGATGTGAGATGTAACTGAATAAAGACCTTTTACTCAGTTAATTCATATCTTAAGATGCATTCAGTTGGAGCCATTCACACACATCACTAAATCTGGGGGCAATCCCTGTATGCATAAAGACAAGTATGCTACAGAATGTCTGTCATAATGCTAATATTCTATTTCTGTTGTTCTTTACTGCCATCTGAAGATTCAGATTTTCATATGCCGATGTTCTCTTTCCTTCAGAAGAGCTAGAGTTAATGCTTCTTAAATTGAAGATCAAGTAGGAACTATTTTAGTCAGTGTTTTTCCTATTTTGTATTAGTTTTATTTTACTTTAATACTTGAAGGATGTTTTCATGACATATAGAATTCTGATTGTATAGCTTACATTTTTCTACTAGCATTTATAAAATGTCACTTTACTGTTTCTTCCTATTTCTCTTTTGTAGTGTTTCATGATGGCTCTATTAGATTTGAAAGCTTAAGTTTTTATTTTGTTTAGTAAGTTATTTTTAATATAATACTTTTATCGATGTTTTGTGTATTTCATACACCATTCTTCAGTTCAATTTAGACGCATTCCCCCCTCCCTACCCCCACCCCATCCCAGTTCATGCACTCTGCCATCCATGTCCTGCATCTTTCTCTCAGTCTCTTCAAAGTTTTTCTCTGCAAAGGTTTATTGTCCTAGGCAGAATTCAACCACAGCAGTCTGTTCCTTAACCCAGTCCTCATGCTGCTGTGGTTCCCTCCCAACTGTACCACTCCAAAGTATGCCCATGTACATGTTATATATGTACCAGAATTATGTCCTCCAGGAATAAACTGCATGTTAACTCCAATATATGTCCAGGAGTTTACATTTTTCCCTTCAATTTTATATTACTCTAAAACATGAATATATACCCTCCACCCATATACATCAACTACCATGTCTGAAAATAAGTGGTAAGTTAATTCTAGGGTTCATAATAAGATGCATATTATAACATCACAGTTGCCTTCAGATTGAAAGTAATATAACAATAACATTGCTCAGCTTGTTGTTCAATTGGAAGATTTGGTACTAGCATCCTCAAATGAGGGAAACCATTCCCACTTTGTATTTTTGAGACTGTGTTACTTCACTTAGCATAATGGCTTCAAGTTCTTAACCATTACACCTTCAAATACTCTTCCAGCACAATATCCCTGAGTTCCATTTCTGGAATTTCCAATGGATGTATTCTGACTATTTTATAGTTTTTCTCTTGTCATGCCTTACTGTCATGTCAACATTGGTGTGGCTAGCCTGTCTCTAGGTTGCTACATACATTCTTTCTCTTCATTGTGTTTGAAGTGCTGCTCTAGTCTATTGTATCTGTCTTCACTTGTGCACTTGTTGTTATCTCTCTCTCTCTCTCTCTCTCTCTCTCTCTCTCTCTCTCTCTCTCTCTCCTTGCTTTTTGGAGACGAGTTCTTTCACTTTTACCTGGAATACACAGATTCTGCCCGAGATCCCAAGGGACAAATCTGTCTCGCCCTCCTCAGTGCTGGGGTTTACAACCTCCACAACCCCTGGCTTTGGAATGTAGATTCTTGGTTTCTCAAGCTCAAATCCTTGTGCTTGTGTGGCAAGAACTTTACCATCTCCCCCATCCACCTCCCTTACTCTAATTTAATAGATGGAAAGGCAGCTAGTCATCGCAGGAAAGCAGTCCCTTAAGAAACCTGATTGTCCTCCCTCAGCATCCATCCATGGTCTATAGCTCTTCACTTTGAGGTGGGAGCCCCTGGCATTTCCCGCATCCACCTTGGATTCTAGAGCTTCATTTTCAGTTCCCATTACCTCAAACATGATGTTGACATTCGGCAGTAATTTTTAGATTCCTTTATAGCAGTTTGTATGGCCTGATCTGATAATGCCAACAGAAGGCCATCTGTACAACTGCTTCTGTTAACTCTGTTCTGTAGTATAACACACATGTTCTTCCTTTTTCATCTGTCTCACTTTTGTTTAATTTGTGTGCTGTATGTTTTGCTTAAAATTAGCAGAGAATTGTAACTCTTACTGCCAAGCACGGTCATAGGCCTTCTTCTGTTGGACCACTTGTTTCCCAGAGCACTGTCAATTCCTCGTGTAGTTGAATTATAGAGGAGCTCTGTCACATCTTTTCTCAGATACTGCTCACTACAGTCTCTTCTAAAATTCTTTGAGGATGCGCTCAGGATTTCCTATGCAGTAAGGTCTGTGCTCCTAACACCTGTAATTTTCTGGAGATCCCTTTATGTTTTGGCCAAATCACATGAGCTCCTTGCTTTGCCAGCTTTTGGGGTAACTGGGGAGTTTTATTCTGTCTCAGCCCTCCCAGAGAATTTATGCTAGTGTAGAGCAGTCTCCACATACCCTTGGTCTGTTTCTCTTCCTCCCTGTCCCTCCTGGAAGCAGCTTTCCTACATGGTGTGAAGCCTCAAAATGCCTAGAAGTATTTTCCATAGATTTCTTTCCCTGCCACATCCTTAGCTAGCTCAGGAGTCCAGAGACTCAAAAGGCTTTCTTTCCATTCTCCTAGTCACTGTATGTACTAGGGCAGGGAGCCTCTGGTGACTTTCTCTGAGCTCTACATGGAGCGATGTCTCCAGACACTGTCCCCAGGGACTGAAGAAAGGCCAGTGGAAGTTAGAAGGAGGGTTCTCTAATTAAAACTCCTAGGAACCCCACCTATCCTGTTAACCCACAAGACACCCATTAATGATTTTTCAGAGTTTTAAAGACCGAGCCCATATTCGGTACCAAATTCTAATAACTTATAGAGGAAAGCTTGGCAAAACTCCTAATTCAATGGCCGGTCCTGAGATCTTGAGATATTCAAATTAATTATGGGCTATTTTTGTGTAACAGAACAATAGTGACTTTTAATGAAATGATAAAGTTGTTAACAGAAGGATATATTTATCATAATAACCAAACCATAAATAATGTTTGAGGTGAATTATAATACATAGGCTAAAACAGAAATCTGGAATTCTAGCCTGATATAAATAATTAGAGGAGAGAAGGCCAACTCTTAATTTAAAAACAGAACATCACAGGGAGACCCTGTCTTGAAAAGATAAAAAAATCATCATATATTTAAAATATATAATAAAATATATATTTAAAATATATAATAAAAATTTTAAATCATTTATTAGCAACCACTGTCACAATAATTGATTCAAGCAAAAAAAAAAAAATAAACAGGTGAAAGTTTGATGACTGATAGAAATTTACTCAGTCACAAAGAATCTCCCACCAGACACAAATTAATCACAACATGAAATCCCATAACTTTGTAGTAGATAAACCTTGGTCTAGGGCATCTTAGCTGAGTGATCAAAGTTATCATCCCTAACAATAGGGTAACTAGAAGCCATTTCTCACCTGACATTGTGCCCAGAGAAGGACACAGCATCATTTCCATGTGTTTCTGCCATAATGCAAATCCTGAATCTAATTATGAGGCAATATTGGAAAAGCCCAAACTGAGAGACATTTTCTGAAATAAATGAGCTGTAAGCTTTAAGAGTGCCAGGGACATGAAATATAAAGAAGAATTTGGGAAATGGTCCAGATTCAAGACATGGAAATTAATTGTATCATGTGACCCTAAATGTTATGATAAAAAAGTATTTTTCTATAAAAGACATCATTCATATAGTCCACAAAATTTGAATAAAAGCTTTATATTAAATACTAGAACTATATTAATATAAAGTCCTTATTTTGATAGCTGATTTGTGTGATACTGCAGTGACCTTATGTTTTAGAAACTAAAGTGAAGAGTCTGTAGATGGAGTCTGCATTCATATTGGTAAGATAGTTAATGTCCTTATAAATACTAACATTCATAAAGGTCAGCACTTGAGTTATATCTGCTAAGAACCAGTGATATAAAAGACTCACAACCAACCCCTAAAACGCATATAATGTATAGAACCAAATAAACAAAACATCTGAGCAAAGCGCCAAGAGATGGCAATCACAAGAGAGGCAGTCCCGTTGCCCTTCAGCAGACCAAGCCAGTCGTAAAAAGTTTACTTTCCGCACACTGCCTGGAAATGGCAATGATTTTTTTCCAGCTCCTGAATTTCAGTTATAACACAAAGAATTTACTAGAAAGATGTACACCTTACATGATTTGTGGCTCCTGAGTGACCGCAGGGGGAATGTTATCATAGATGATCCCATCATTTAAAATGACAGTTGCTCCTTTTATTTTTATATGTTAGCTAATACCTTAGAAATGGTTTCTTGTTCATACCTAAGGGTTCTTCTTATAAATGCTGTCATGAATCTTTTGAAATGCACACACCTGGGTTCTCAGCTGGAAAACATGAAATATTTCACCTCCCAGTAATAGTGCTAAACATTTGTATTAGACAGTAGGTTTGAAAAAAAAAAAACAAAAAAAACACAAGTTCATATTTTTATAATGTATAGTATATGTCAGTTACATTTGTAAATTGCTTGGGTTCAATGTCTACATGCAATCTGATGAAATAAACATCAACTGAAAATTAGGATCAGTATTTTAAAACACCTATTCAACTCTTTTCCATATCCAATGAGATTTTACCCAATATAATGGATCTTCCAGTTTGTTCATGATAACCCAAAGTAATTTATTGTTACATTAAGTACAATAATGTGTAAAGACACAAACACACATATCTCTTGAAATATTCAAATATAACAAATATAGTGAGGAGCCTTCAGTGATATGTATACCAGTGAAGACCGAATGAAGAGGGGGACTCCAAGACAGAAATTCCTATTTAATGAGAAGAATAAAAATATTAAGGGTAGAAACTGTGAAGTGCTAACTTCTGGATATGACTCAGCTATTGCACTTATGAGCTCACTGCAGCTGTGGTTACCAGCACACCTGCAAAAGATCAAGCCAGATAACATTCCAACACCTATGGGGGAGGAACTAACAAGGCCTTGCCCCAAACTGACAGTGGCTGGGGGAGGGGGAATCATTATTCTCAGTGCTCACTAGGAGGTCATCAGTGCTCCAGTGCATGGCCCTACACCACCTGGCACACACAGGCAACACTTATTGAATGTAGTTTGTTATCAAGCAAAAGGGAAGACAGGAAGTTGAGGGGGAACATGTGGGGGGAATTCATGTGGACTAGAAGGAGGAAACTGAAAGTGGGTATGATCATATTTCATTGTATATATGTATGAAGTTCTCAAAGAATACATTTTGTAAATGTTGTTTAAGGTCCTAAGAGCAAAGTGGATAGAGCACTTTATAGATCAAGTTCTTAAGGTATCTATCTGTACAACCTGTTGCCATACTAGGGCTGCAAAAATATACATATGCATATATACAAATATATAATTTATCACAATTTCCAACAAGAAGTCTCGTCAATATGTTTTAGCAAACTTCATAGGAATGTTTAATTTATCAGATATTTATTCAGTAAAGGTCAAAATTCTTAAAATAAAACCATGAATATTGTAATATATATAGATATGCAAAAAGCATCATACATGGTTTATCCAGAGAACATAAACCTCTGAAGGTTTATTTATGTAACTAGAGTTACATTCTAGTTTTTTCTCATAGTCTACTGTGAATTTTTAAGAAGAAATATTAAGCATGTCTGTGCTGGGCATAGAATATGTACTTAACACATATTAAGTAAGAAAGTTGAGTGATTGTCCTAATTCTAGGATATAACAGCTCTTTGGTTTGTCTTTATTTACCATTACATTTGTATCAATTGTTTCTGTAGCAAATGAGAAATTATTTTAGGGGGAAGTGAGTGTTACATTTTTGAGACTCATTTATACCTGTTTATTTAGAATTCTATACAACATTCCAAGATCACATGTCACAAATCATCTGCTTAGTCTGAATTTTAGAGACCTAAGTGACTTTTTGTTTACTTTCATTGTTGGTCTATTATTTGTTCATTTGTATACTTTATAAATCAGAATTAGTGGTAGAGTATACATTTTAAATATACCAGTTTTAATATACAGTTTGATGAATTGTAGTATAGTGTAAACATCATTCCATGTAAACTACACATGCACATAGGATCCACTATTATAGAACACTGATTATGATTTTGTTATTAAAATGTAGCTTTGTCTATTTTAAGTATTTTATGAATGAAATTTTACAGTAGCCCTTTTTGGGATCTGAATTACCTTTTCTGTTTTTCGTACTGTTTTTCCTTTTGAGAACTATCCATATTGCTGTGTATAGCATTTATACTTTTAAAATGTTTAAAGGAATTTTAGTTTATAGGAAAACTTAGAGAAAACATAGTTTTCATACACATTTATCTCCTAAATTTTCTCTTTTATTAGTATCTGGAGTTGTGTGGAATATTTGTTTCAATAGAGTAAACAAATTTGATACATCGTCTTTACCTAGAGTCCACATGCTATAGGATTCTTTCTCTTTCTTCCTCTCTTTCTCTCTTTCTCTCTTTCTCTCTTTCTTTCTCTCTTTCTCTCTTTCTTTCTCTCTCTTTCTCTTTCTCTCTTTCTCTCTTTCTCTCTTTCTCTATTTCTTTCTTTCTTTCTTTCTTTCTTTCTTTCTTTCTTTCTTTCTTTCTTTCTTTCTTTCTTTCTTTCTTTCTTTCTTCTTTTCTTGTACAATGTTATGCCTGCATGTATCTAAGTGCATTCATGTTGTACAGTAATTCCAGAGGAAAGAAGAGGATGTTAGGTCCTCTGGAACTGGAGTTAATGATGGTTTTTAGCCTCATGAGGGTGAAAGAGCAGCCAGTGCTCTTAATCACTGAGCCATCTCTCCAGCCCCTAGGATTTTTCTTTATGTTGTATATTCTATCATGACATGTATCCACTCATACAGAAAAGTTTCACTGTGACTAGTTTCTTCCTGTGTCTTCTCTTGTTCTTGGCAGCCATGTCTAAGACTGACCTTTTCCAAGTCTTCTTAGCTCCAAAGTTCCCAGAATATCATATAGCTGAATTATTTATGGGATTGTTAATTGTACTAAGAGATACCAAAGTAGCTGACTAAACATTATTTCTGTGTTCATTTATGAAGTTGTTTACAGAGAATATTAGTATATGATTCAGAAATCTTTGTGAAGAATGCTCTCACCAATGTTTCCTGGCATTAGCCAATGTTTTCATGGCTCACAGAAGTTTAAAGGGTGGAGGGAAGGAGAATTTTCTCTCTTTTTGAGTTGGAGTGTCCCTGGCATCCTACTTCTTGAACCTCTGGATTCAGATTGAAACTTAGACCATTGCCTATAGTGGTCCTCTGGTCTTCAACATCTGCAGGTTCCAGAACTATACTGGCCTTTCTTTACTTCACAGTATGTACCTAACTCTTGTACCCTTCCTTCAAACTAAGGCATTTCAGATCTATTTAAGAACTTCACAACCCCAGTGTTGGTGAAAATCACCCTTGACCTTGGTCTTAACCTGGATTGAGGAAAATAAAAAAGAACCTCGCAACCTACATTCCTATTATTTATTTCATTTGTATACATTTAACTTCTGTGTTTGTTATAAATATTACACCAAATCAATAATTTTGTTCTCAAAGCTTCATGATCACTTAAGAAAAAAATTACAAAATAGTCCATTCTATCCCACATCACATTCTAAATTCTTGCAATCTTTTTCAGCATGTTAGTCCATTTTCAATGATTATGGGAAGGCAGCAAGTGTGTTCTGTTCTCTCCATAAAAGAAGTTAGGATGCTTTCATTTTCATATAATCTCCTGGATACCCTAACACTGTCACATTCAATCTGCAAGTCTTCAGGCCAAAGGGTAAATAACTAAAGAATTGGATTTGTTCTGAAAAATGTGTGAGTGTGTGCGTGTGTGTGTGTGTGTGTGTGTGTAATGAATGTGTGTGCAGTGTGTGCACATGGACAAAGCAGCCAGTATTCAATGTTGGTCTATTTCTATTGCTCTCCAACTTTTTTGTTATTTAAAAATTTTATTGAAATTTTGAAAATTTAATATTCATTTTGTGTATTTTTACTGAATTTTGCATATTTCATTCAAAACATTTTAATCACCTTTATACTCCTTCCCCATCTGCAATGTCCCATAGCCCCCTCCACCAGATTTTGTGCATTCTGTCATTTATGTTAAGAGCTATAGAGACAAGTTACTGTCCCCTGACATCCCTCAGTGCTGTTCATCCACTGGGGTCTAACCAGCCTATCCAGAGTCACTCCCTGAAGAAAACCCACAATCTCTCACACAGCAGTAATCAGCTGCTGGGCACCACTCATCAAAAGTCTTCTTTTGCAACAGATGGAGACTATTACAGAATACAACTGGTCACACACAGAGAATAAGTGTCTGTGAGATCCACAACTCTAAGTGATACATCCACAATGGAACCTCTACACCTATGGCTCTTGGAACACAGTGAAACAACGGGTCGAGATGATACTAATGCATCTCTCAACTCTCAACAACAAAGCTTCCTCATGTAACAGACACAAGATTTCTCACTGACACTGGAGCTCACCTTCTGACTAAACTGTTAGACTAGCTGGCTGGTGAGCCCTGGGAATCTGTCTGTCTTTCTCGCACCACCAGTGCTGTGGTTAGATCAGCACATAGAGGTGTCCATCCAGCTGGTCCCACGGGTGCTGAGGATCTGCACTCAGGACCTCATGCCGGCAGGTTACTGACTCAGCCATCTCCTGCTATGGAACAGGAATAAAATGTCACAGAACAGTGGAAGCTCTAAGTTCAGGAGACCTCTTACATACCTGAAATTTAAGAAGTCTGAAACGTTTTTAGCCAATAACCTTCATTTTGGCTACAATTACTGTGATTTTCATGTCAGATTAATATTGTAAAGCAATATTTTCAATATCTTAGATTTATGCAGTTATTTATTTTCCTTGGAATTTTTGAGCAATGTTATATATCATTCCAAAAGAGAAAAAAAGTTGGCAGAAAGATCCATACATTTTAAACCTCACACAAAGACATTTATTGCTGAAATAATAATAATAATAATTCTGGACACATTTATTAGACTTTTTAAAGGAAAGAGCACATTTTCAGCATCTGACAGACTGGAGTTTAGATGTATATTGTTGGTAGTTATATAACTTTCTACCTGGCCCGTAACTTCTAGAAATATTGATGTCTATACATATTGCTCATATTGCTATTTAGATTACACACAAAAATACATAGGAAGTTCTTCATACTAAATTTGGAAAAGAGGTCCTCAGTTTTAGTTTCTCTCTTTACAAAATATTCTTGTAATAACAGCAACCAAACTTAAAGTTAGATTATTGTCTCTGTCAAAGGGCAGTGTCAGTTGGGGCTGGATAGCTGTTCTTGCAGAGTACCTGGTTCAGTTCCCAGCACCCACATGGTGGTTCATAACTGTTTGTAGCCCCAATTCCAGGGGATCAATGATCTCTTCTCACTTTCTTGGGCACCAAGCTCAAAAGTGATGCCCATACCTGCATGCAGGTAGACACTAATCTTTAAATAAAAACTCCTGTGATTTCATTCTAAAGTTAGTCCTTGTTTGTGTGTTTTTTCTTATTGGGGGGATGACTTCTTTAACTTCAGTGTGGTTAATTTGGAACCAGCGAGAGAAGTGTCTTATAACAGTGTCTCTTTTTTCTAAAGCATAAAAGCTTTAAAAAGCAACCCTCAACTGGCTAGCTACAAAAATTACACTGTTACACTGAACGCATTCTGTCTCATCACTGAGCGAAATTTGGATTTTCACTATCGCATTGCTGGTCTAAGTCAGAGCTGTTATGAGAAATCCAGCCACTGAAAATAGCTGATTTTCCATGACAACTTAAGAGAAAAAAAAGCACATTTTCATTTACTGTTCCATGGTTCTTATTATTGGGATGTATTTGGTAAATCAGATGACAGGATGAAAAGAAAAACACTCTGGTGAACATATCAACTTTCTAATATTTCTCTGATATCAATTCAACTCCCTTAAAGAATAAAGGCTGCTCTCATTCATACAGTCTGTTCTTGATTTCACTTTTTGTTTGCAGGCGATGGTGAAGGAATTATTTCAAAGTTGCATTCTTGTAGGAATGCCTAGAAATTCAAATTACTGCCTTTACCATTTCATGACACACAGTATCTCCTCTAACTACAAACCGTAGATAGGCCAAGGGGTAGTTGCAGATGATTTTGGCTTCTAGTGTTTTTGTTTTTATGCTCTCTGTTATTTGAATAATAAGGTGATAGGGTTAAGATACAATATCTTATCCCTTTGGATACAGATTCTGCTGAAGGTCCAGGATTAACTTCATGGACTACTCTGTTCATAATTGATAATCCATAGAATTATGGTTACTTTGGCACCAAACAAGATATGGATGATATCAAACAAATATTTAATAGAGATATTAATATTAAAATAGAAATTTTCAAATACAGTTAATAATTCCTGTAATTGATTAGTTTTTAAAACTTTGAAGAGTATAGAAAGTAGATATTAATTTCAAAATCCATGGACTATTTTATTTTTTATTTTTTGGTCTTTTCAAGACTGGGTCTCCCTGTAGCCCCAGCTGTCCTGGAACTCACTCTGTAGACCAGGCTGGCCTTGAACTCATGAAGATCTGCCTACCTCTGCCTCCCAAGTGCTAGGATTAAAGGCGCATGCCTCCACACCCATCTATTATTTTTAATAATTACTCATATATTTAACAAGTAGGGCTATAGATAAAAACATATTTTATATTTATAACTATGTGAAATGGAAGCAAAATTAAAAGAATAAGCAAATAAAGTGCTTAAATTTCTATTCAAATTAATAGGGAAAATTACAATAAAAGAAAACTGCCTTAAAAGTTGTAAGATGGTTTGTCATGGAGACATTTGCCATAATCCCAGCATTCAGGAGGTAGAGGTAGGAGAATCAGAATTTCAAGTTAATCCTTATCTACACAGCTGGGCTGTGCTACATGAGAGCCCAACTCAGGAAAGGAAAAAAAGGGAAAGAAAATTATGTGATCTTCTCAAATCTCTACTTGGTAACAAAATTTGATTAAACATTATTTCATGTTGAACAGGATAATAAAAATCAATATTTAGAGTTCAGTAAAAGATGTGAAGCAAAATATCAGCAACACAACTACAAGGAAAAATAATAATAAAAAAGAGAAAACTAATAAATAAGAAGATATGCATAACTCATAAATGATAAAGTACAGCCTTTTAATTGTACATGATAATTTTAATCAGAAATACATGTTCATTTATAAGGAGTAAACTTCTCAAAATAATAAATATCCAGGGAAGAAACTGTTAACGTCACCTAGGAAATATCTGGGTAAATATATTTTCCATTTTCTAAAGAAGTATTTATTTTCTGTATCCTATCATCAGCTCTATCTTATCAAATAGCCTAGAAAGGCATTTGAAAAGCCAGAAGACTCCTAATACCCATGCTTTATAAAAGAAGCTTCACTTGTCAATTGTTGACCTTATTTCCTGCGCAGCTGCTGTCTGATTTAGAAAGTCTTTTCCTATCCCTATGTCTTTTAGGTTGCTGCCAATATTTTCTTCTAACACCTTCAGAGTTTTAGGTTTCACATTGAGGTCATTGATCCACTTGGAGTTGATTTTTGTACAGGGTGAGAGGTAGGGATTTAATTTTATTCTCTACAAGTGGTGATCCAGTTTTGCCAACACCATTTGCTGAAGATGCTCTCTTTCCTCCATTGTGTCTTCTTGGCCCCTTTGTCAAATATGAGGTGGTTAAAATTGTATGATCTCAAGTTTGGATCTTCAGTTTTGTTCCATTGGTCTACAAGTCTGTTTTTGTGCCAATACCAGGCTGTTTTTATGACTATAGCCCTGTAATATAGTTTGAAGTCTGGTATAGTGATTCCCACCCTATATTTCTCTTTTTGCTCAGAGTTGCTTTGGCTATTTGAGGTCTTTTGTTTTTCCATATGAATTTAAAGATTGTTTTCCAAGTCTGTGAAGAAACTCTTGGGGATTTTAATTGGGATTGCATTGAATCTGTATATTAATTTGTGTAGAATGGACATTTTTAGTATATTAATTTTCCCAATCCATGAGCATGGGAGGTCTTTCCATCTTTTGATGTCTTCTTCAATCTCCTTCAGGGGTTTAAAATTTTTGTTGTAGAGATCTTTGGTGTCTTTGATTAGGTTTGTTCCTAGGTATTTTATTGTTTTGAAGCTATTGTGAATGGGGAGGTCTCCTTGTATTCCTTCTTCTGTTGCTTGTTGGTGTAAAGAAAGGCTACTGATTTTTCTAGGTTAATTTTGTATACTGCCACTTTACTCAAAGTCAATTGTTTCTAGGAGTTTTCTGGGTAGAGTTTTTAGCATCCCTTATGGACAAGTGGGCCCTCTTTAAGCTCAAAAGCTTCTGTACAGCAAAAGAAACAATCGGTGAAGTGAAGAGAATGCCCACAGAGTGGGAGGAAACCTTCACCGCTTATACATCTGACAGACCATTAACATCCAGAATATATAAACTATTCAAAAAACAAAGAAGAAAACAAATGATCCACTCAAGAGATGGAGTAAAGAGCTGAACAGAGACTTTCACAAATGAGGAAGTAAAGATGGCTGAGAGACATCTTAAAAAAGTGATCAACATCATTAACAATTAAGGAACTGCAAATTAAAACCACTTTAAGATATCATCTCACTCCAATAAGACTGGCTAGGATCAAGAAAACAAATGATACCAAGTGCTGGAGAGATGCATACACAACCATATTTATTGCAGCTCTTTTCACAATAGCAAAGAGTTGGAACTAACCCTAGTGCCCCACAACTGAAGTGGTACATCTGTACAATGGAGTTCTCTGGAATGATAAAGAAAGATAACATCATGAACTTTGCAGGAAAATGGATGGAACTAGAAGATATTATGCTAAGTGAGGTAACAGTCCCCCAAAAAAAAATGATGAATGGTTTCCCTCATTTGTGGATGCTAGTAAGGCAAACTGAGTATTATCTTATATTTCTCTTATAATCTTATAATAATCTTATATTTCTCTTTATCTAAAAGCAACTGTGCTCTTAGAATGTGAATCCCTTAATGGACTCTAGAATTAACCTAGTACCTGTTTTCAGACTTTATAATTTTGGTACAAGTGTGGAAGGTATGTTTGCATATTTTAGAACAATATAAAATTAAAAGGGAAAAATGTGGATCCCGGAATATAATTTGGAAATAACATAGTTTATTTTCAGGTGACATGATTTTAGTACATGTGTGACATACATAATTGCTTATGGTAAAACAATACAGATTGGAGGGAACAACAACAAAAGAACTGAGACAGGAAACTGACTGAAGCAGTAGAGTCCTTCCCCCCCCAAAAAAAATCTTTTGCTTTGAAAAACTTTGAAAAGACTCAGAGGGGAAACAGGACATGTATGGCAGACTGCATGAACTTGGGAGGGGAGGGGGGCATGGAGGGGGAAATGAGTCTGGATTGAACTGAGAAGTGATGGATGAAATGCACAAAACTTCAATAAAAGATTAAAAAAAAAATAAAAAAAAGCTTCATCCCAAACTAATAAAACTTTATAGGTAGTCCTATATAAAATACTTGAATTATAAATCAATACTCATATTAAGGAAGGAACAAATCATTTAGTTTCAAGGAAATACATTAACATATATATCATATAAAGAAGATGAGTAAAACATGAACCTTGTAATAGTTCCTTGTATTAGACCATCTCTAAAGTATTGATGTAACAACCTTAGAAGGAACATGATGATTGAAGATGAAATTTGGATTTATATCACAGCAAGATACAGATGATCTTTCCCATATTAAAGCCATGGATAATCTGACAGTTGGCATACCCTTCTGGCCCTGCCATTCTTTATCTTACCCTCAATAGTGAAGCCTCTCATCAGGGACAATGTCAAGGCAAGTGTCCTCTCCCTCTGGTAATCTGGAAAGATTTAGGGAGCTTGGCTTGAACCCCTACTTATCACATTCATGTACCTCCTTTCTACTGTTGTTTTCTTCAATAAAAACTTGAAGAGAAAGCAGCTGCAGTACCTCTGGCTTAACTCTTGTCAATGGTGGGGACTAAACAAAGCCTCCTAACTCATTGCTGAAATTACAATAGACAAAAGATAATGCCCACGCCTGGTACTTGCTCATAATGATAAAGTCTCCTTTCTCTAATCTCCTGGAAACTGCCAACTCATTAGACTCATTCTATTAAAATGAGATAAGTTCTTAATGTTCTGTCCAAAGCAATAAGGGAAAATATGATGACATTTAGCATGGAAATAATAAAATTATTGCTATTTTTAGATGAAGTGACAGAGAGCAAGAGAAACAACAGGTAAATTATTTAGAACTGCTTTGAAAGTACTCTGATTTAACCATATCAAAATAAATTTGTGAAACCCAAGCAGCTTGTTCTAATTGAAATCACCATTTTGAAGCATAATAAGATAAAATAAATAATTCAATAAAATATATAAAACTCACATGGATAATCTCAATTTAAAATTACAGTATTCCCCACATATCAATAGGAAGTTGAATCTCAGATTCCCCAGGATCCTAAAATCAATGGTGCTCAAGTACATGACTGCATCCATAAAATGATGCAGCATCTGCATGCAACTTATATGCATTGTCTCACGTGCTGTTAAGTCAAAGTGAGGTTACAATAATATCTACTACAAATGCCAAGGATATATAAGTAATTGTTATCCTGGGTTGCTTAGGGAATAATGTTAAGGAAAAAAAAACAGTCTTTATCTGTTCAACATTAACAGAATTATTGACTTGAGTAATTTAATTGAATGCACAGAGTTATACTCTATACATATTAATGGAGTATATAGATAGTAAAAGAGTATATATACATATTTACATATGCACTGCATAAATGCATACTATGAAATAGTATAAGTCTGAAAACTCCATATGCTAATTAAAACATAATTGAGGAAATACCCAAATACTCAATGAAATGGATATATTATGTGTCACAACTGAAGGATTTTTTATTTCATAATCTTAATTACAATTTGAAGTTTAACACTATTTCAATTGATTAAATCACTTAGAGACATTTGTTGTTGGTTATGTCTTTTATTAACTGGATAAAAATATCTTAACTAAAAGAGGTAAGAGCAAATACTGTTAAGAATCTGGGGGGGCTGGAGAGATGGCCTAGTGGATAAGAGCGCCGAATGCTCTTGCAGAGGACCCGGGTTCGATCCCAGCACCCACATGGCAGCTGAGAACCGTCTTTGACTCTAGTTCCAGGGGAATCCAACACCCTCTTCTGACCTTCGCAGAATTGCACGACATGGGTGCACAAACCTACATGCAGACAGTACATTCATACACATACAAAAATAAATAAAATTAAAAAATATATAAAAAAGAATAATCTGGGAATCTTTATAAAAGACTTCATGAGAGATTGTGATAAAAAAAAGGCAGTAAAAATGGCAATTAAGTTACTGGCTCATAAACTAAGAGACATAGATAAAACAAAAATAGTTTAAATAGAACACATACCAACTGAACAGATTCCATAGTACTATATAAATACTCTTAACATATTTTTCTATGTATCAGGAATGATACAGCATTAATATTTGTAGCCAGCTTCCTTTATGAGCATATTGCATTGCCTCTCATCTGATGCACCACACATCTATATTATAGCTAGGTAAGGATTCATTTCATTGTTGTGTGGCTGTCTACTGTCTGGTTATAGCTAACAAACCTGTCATTCATCAACTGATCGGCATTTGGAATAAGTATTTTGGTTTCTCCTTAAAAGCTCACGTTTCCATGTCCTGGTATACTTTATGAGTCTTCAATAAATACTTAAGCGTGGAAATTTTGAAGCATGTGACAGTTGTGGGATGAACCTCAAAAGAAAGCATCTCAACAGTTCTACAGTGTTCATAGCACTTTGCATTGGCAGCAGCAGAGCATGATGAGTGTGGTTCCTCAGTCCCTGTCCCTCCTTGCCAGCACTTGGCATCATTACTCTCTACTTGGGTCATGAGGGTAGGTAAGTAGTAGTATTGATTTTCATTTCAATTTGTGTAATGGTCAAAGATTTTAAGGTTCATTTCTTTTGTTGATTTGCTATCCCTACAGTTCTAATAAATATCTTTTCAAATATTTTGCCCATTTTTATTAGAGTACCTATCTTTTATTATTGAGTTTTAAATTTTTATTTCAGGATGGGAGAAGTTTTTTCACTTTTTATTAGCTCATATGTCTTTTAATTATTGAGCTTAAGTTTTGCTATAGCAGGCAAAGAAGCCCTTTATCATATATAATATAATTTTTAGATGCACTTTGCAGATATTTCCCCTCACCCTGCAACTTGTTTTAAATTTGCTATTTGGGGGGAGGGGGTGGGGACTGAATTTGCTTTGCTTTTGTTGTTGCTGTTACTGCTGTTTTTGTTTCATTTTGTTTTGTCTTGGTTCGGTTTACTTTGATATTTTGGCCACTGTTTCTGTAGGACACTGGCCCTGGACCCTGGACACCTGATTTTCCTGCGTGAGCTTTGTGAGTACTAAGATTATATCATTGTGTCTCTGTGATGAAGTGTCAGAGTCATTGATAGCTGCTAAGAGGGGAGCAGTTTCCTTCAAAGGTTTGACCACTGGTAGGTCAACCATGCTGCAGGGGAAGGACCCAAACCCAAGAAATGGATACAAAGTTGCCAGGGTTAGGGAGTTGGGTAGATCTGAAATGAAATGAAGGTAAGGAGTAAATATAACCAAAATATGTTGAATGAAATCCTCAAAGAATTAAGAAAAATATTGTTTTAAAAATCGCCTCGATGAAGCCCAACTTTTAATTTTTTTCTTTCATAAATTATACTATGCTTACTAGATACTTGCTTGAAACAATGCCTTGACTATAAAAGTGTGGATTATTTCTGAATTCCCATCATTTACATCGATACCACTTTATATTAATACATACCACCTTGATCACTGTAGCTTTATTGTAAGTTTCTAAATAAATACCCTAATTTTTAAAGTTTCCTTCATTTTGATATTTTCCTTGAATTTTTGTACATTTCAGGCAGAATACCTTAACCATCTTTATAAGCCCTCCCCATCCACACTCCCCTATATATCTCCTACCAGATTTCACACATTCTGTCATATAGTTTACGTTCTATCAAGTCAAGTTTGTATACTCAGATGTCCCTCAGTACAAGTTCATCCACTAGAGTCTACTCTCCCTAGATAAACTCTCATGCTTAAAGAAGACCATCTCTTCCTCACCCCACAGTAATCAGCTGCCAATAGATTTTTGGCTAAGGTTAGACCTTGCTGCCCATTTCCCCAGTTCTATGCCGGGTTTTTATCTGATTGAATGAGCATGGGTCTTGTGCAGGCTTTTACCGTTGTTGCAGGTTCATATGGCAAGTTCCCAGAAGCCTGAAAGTCTCTGTTTCCTTATGTTCATGCACCAACCCTGGCTCTTCCAATCTTTGATCTTCTCTTCTACAGTGGTTCCTGAGGCATGAGTGGGTGAGGTTTAATATAGGAACTCCATCCAGGGACATGCACTCTGCAGTCTCCTATTCTCTACACTATGGGCATCTGTGGCCTCTGTGTCTCATGGCAATTGTTCTGAATTCCAAGATCCTCAGCATTTCTACACAACTTTCACACCAAATACAAGTGACTCCAAATACATGCAAACGTTTTTCTTGACACTTTAGCAAAAACAATAAGCTTTATAAACTGCATTGAAATGCTGATTTTTTTACCTTTAAATATAAATAAACACCCAAAACTATGTTTGTTAGTCAAGGTACAGGGAGCAGAACCAAGAGTAGAAATATATGTGGACTCTTCATGGGAGAAAAAAATGGTGACTGATATCAGGAGATTTGAACACATTCATATGCTTCTACCTGACTGTTCCACCCTGTACATCTGCTGAAAGAAATAGACAGTCATGTAGTTGGAATTTAAGTATATTTGAATACTCAGGTAGGCTCTGAAGTGACTGAAAATCCATTGTGACCCATAGTTTAAGCAGCTGGAATCTGTGAATTACCACATACAGTAACCCAGCTATGGAAGGAGGGATGAAAAAATTTGAAGTACAATGCAGCAGGCTAAGAGGTATAGATTTTCCCACCACAGCAGACCAAATAGGCTCTGAGAAGAAATGCATGTAAATAGCCTGTGGTGATACAGAAGTAAATGGATGTATTCTTGTGTTTTTATAAACCTCCCATTGGAAGGGAAAATTCTACCCCTGATTATAATGACTAAAATATAATCTGAAAACCTAGGATCTTACTTTGTTATCTCAACAAGGATCATTAGAATTGTAGATAAAATAAAAACACTTGAACATGAAATTATTTTAGTTCAAGTAGCAAATTGCTATTGGCTTTCTACTGTACAATAAATCCATAGCCAACACCATTCTAAATGCAGAAAAACTCTACGCATTCCCACTAAAATCAGGAACCAGTCGAGGTTGCTGACTGTCCCTTCCCCTTTTCAGAAGCTTGAAATTTATGTTAGAGCAACAAGTGAAGGAAATTAAAAAGGTACTAATTGGAAAAGAAGAGGTTATTTCTATTTGCATATGATATACATAAGAAATCCAAAAATTTTTACCAGAAAAGTTCTAGAAATTATCAATACTTTTGGCAAACTGGCAGGATACAAAACCAATTTATAAAAACCAGTAGCTTTTTAATATACCAATAACAAACAAACAAAGAAAGAATTCAAAGAAACATGTCCATTCACAATAGTCTCAAAAAAAATATCTGGTAATAAACCTAGCCATATACCTTAAATGCCTCTACATTGAAAAATTTTTAATCTTTTTTTGGTCTTTTTGAGACAGGGTCTCCCTTCAGTCCCAGATGGCCTGGAACTTACTCTCTAGACCAGGCTGGACTTGAACTCACAGAGCTCTGCCTGCCTCTGCCTCCTGAGTGCTGGGATTAAAGGCGTGCACCACCGCACCCAGCTGATTTTTAATCTTTGAATAAAATGACTAACAAGGAAATTGAAAGATCTCCTGTGCTCATGAATTGGTAGAATTATTATTGTAAGAATGATCAACTTACCAAAAACAATTTGTAGATTCGATATAATTCCATTCAAAATCCCTATGATATTCTTCACGTAATTAGAAAAAAATAAACCTAAACTTCATATGAAATCACAAAAGACACCAGATAGCCAAAGCAATCCTGAGCACAAAGAACAATGGACATACCAACTCTCAAACAATATTACAGAGCTATCATCATAAAAACAGCATAATATTATCACAAAACAGATATGTAGATCAACAGAACAAAATAGAAGACCCAAACATGAGTGCGTGAAATTTCAGACACCAGTATTTGACAAAGTTTCCTGGAGCAGGCACTGGCAGAAGGAAAGCATCTTTTACAAATGCTGCTGCCAAAACTGGATCGCCACACATTCAAGTGAAGAGGAAGCCCGCAGAGTAAGAGAAAATCTTCACCAGCTGCACATCTGGCAGAAGATCCATATCCAAAATACACACACACACACACACACACACACACACACACACACACACACACAAAGAAAAAACCCTCAAAAGACAAAGAATCAAGAAAACAAATGACCCAACTAAAAAAAAAAAAAAATGGGCTATTTTTTTTAGTTGGGTTTTTTTTTATTTTAGAGAGCTCTCAAAAAAGAAATAAAAAAGGATTAAGAATCATCTTAAAAAGTGTTAAACATCCTTAGTAAGTAGGGAAGTGACAATCAGAACTACTTTAAGATTTCATCATATCCTAGTCAGAATGGCTAAGATGAAGAGAAGAAATGACACTAAATGCTGCTGAGGATGTGGGAAAAGGGGAATGCTCATTCACTGGTGGGAATGTACAGTGTACTCCAGGATGGATCTTCACAAATTATAAGGTACCAAGACAACCTGGTTGAGGTCATTCTTTTAGTTAATGGAACAGAATAGGGACATGATAGGAATAGCCGCTTAAGGGATTACATCAGTATCAACACTTGCTATCATAAGCAAGCCTACTACCCTTTTGTATGTGATAACATGTAACAACCTTGGTTATGTGAAGATTAGAAAACTTGCCCTTCTCTTACTAAAATATGTCCTCCAAGCTTGGAATGATAAAACTGTTTTGAGAGTTTTTGTATGGTTTGTTGTTTGGGGATGAGATAGTGGTATTTCAGAAACATGAATTAATGTCATGTTTGTAATGATCATACAACAACATCAGCTCATCTTCAAACAGGAAAGTCTATGCTCCTTTCTGCCTTTGTTGTTAACACTGCATGCCTCTAACCTGATTCCAGGGTAATTAGGGACTGAAAAGGTAATCAGGAATCAAGTGTGTTGAAGCTTACAATTGGGAGTTGTGCTTAAAAGCCTTAGACATTAAAAAAAAAAAAAAAGCCCCTCTGCATCCTTTAGAATGCTCCAAAAGTCTAATCACCAACTCAAGAGAGTAGTATTGCTGTGTCTCAGAGTGTGACTGTCAGAGAGAAGACCCAGGAAGACCCTGTTCATCTCCAAGTAAGTGAAGCTACTTTCATTTTGTGCTTTAATAGGGTCTGGAACCTACCCAGATGTGACTGAAATCATTTGCACATCCTAAATATATTGTATTCACTTCATCCCTAAACACCAATACTGTTTATAAGGCAGTTAGTACTTTATTTCATTTAGCCATGTAGAACAGGTTCTGCTTCTTTTCCATCATTATAAACTAAGGTTAAAGTAACTCAGTAATATTCTAAATGGGAAAATAAAATGCAATGAGGCACCTCCTTCAATTTTGATGCTTTAGTCCAAATGCTTCTGTCCTATTTCACTTAGCCAGTAATTGGACACATACTGATTCTATTAATATTATATTTATTGATAACTTAATGATAAAATGATTGGGATCAATAAATCTTAGTCAATTTTCCAGTCATTATAAATGCCCTCTTGGACATTATCCTAAGACAGCTCCAAGCATAATCAGTCCATTCATAGTAGTAACCCAGTTAAAAACTAGCTCGTTTAACTTTTTGGACTGTCTATTCTTGTCCTCCAAATGGACAAAGGGAACTACTATTTGGTCAAGCCCTGATAAATCAATAACTTAATGCAGTTAGTTACACTTACTTAGTGCCGTTAATATTAAGAGCTGGTAAGGGTTTCTTTGTATTTACTTCTTTATTCCCACATCAGCCATTACAGAACATTCTCATTTTCCACATGAAAGCCACGGGGGCCGTTTCACAGCACAGACCCAACAGACTGAACACCAAAAGATTAAGTGGCTAAGCTGCCTAACATTGCTTGTTTAGCTTTGCCCATAGGATTTGAATTTGCGCTACACTGTTGAACATCCTAAAATAATTTAACCACATCCCAAACACTGCATAAAGAAAGTCTGATCCATTTCTCGCCTCTTTAGATTGCATGTCCTGAGCAATTTCTTCCAAAGTAAATGCCATTTGGTTTGCATTAGAATAATCAGGACTATGGCTCTCCTTAATAAGTCTGCAATAATATGAAGTTATTTTCATTTCCAGACAGCACTGCACATACCTAAGAAAGCCTTTCCATCCCAGTCTGTATTTTAAAAATATATCCAACTCTATAATCTTATTGAGTATAGTGATTTGCACCCTGGTTTTATGATGATGCAAATCTTAATATAAGCACAGGTGTGAAAGAGAGGGAAGGAAGCAGCCCACTGAAACTCGTTTTTCATTTACAGCTTTGGCCTGGGTCATTCCAAGCATCCATGTGCTCATTCACCCTTTCATTCAGATAGCTAACAAGCATTTATTTAGAGTCCATAATACATCAGGGTGGATATTTAAGGCTTGGAATAAAATGAATTAGAGAGAGGCATGGTCCTTATCTTGAAAGAGCCCAGGACTGCTATGGAGAAAATAAGTCATTAATAGATCATTATGGAGAGTATTGAATTAGAGAGAGACAGCGAATGCTGCACTGCCGTGCATGGATTTTTCTAAAGAAAGGCACTTGTATTCAGAGCACACAAGAACTAACATGATCGGTGCACAGATTCTCCCTAAAAGTAAAGCTATTATGTTTTATTTAGAACCAAGTTGGCGTAATGTTGAGTTCATTATAAAGCTATTTTGGTGGGCTGCTATATACATATACTGAGGAAGCCCAGCGTAGAAGTAGAAATCTGTAACTATTTTGTAAACTTAGCAATTTCTTATAAAATAAGAAGCTTTACTTTAACATGTCTAGAAAATGTCCAGCAGAGTGGACTTATGAGCAAATAATGCATTTGGTAATTTCATTGTACATAGTAAAGTAGATTAGAAGAAGGCTTTAAAATGGAAAAGGCAGCTCATTAGCCTCTGATAGAGAGACCGTGAACCATGTATTCATGCATTTATGTTTCTAAAGGTCTCCTCATATCCAGAAACATGCATGCTCAAGGGAGGGCTATTGAGTAAATTCCTGTCTGCACAGCACGAGGATCTGAGTTCAAATTTCCTGCACTCACTTGCAAGCTGAATACGCACCTCAGCACTGAGGGCACTGCAGACTGGTGATCTCAACTGTGGAGGCAGTGGCAGGCAGACCCGTGACCTCACACTGGGGGCAGTGGCAGGCAGACCCGTGACCTCACGCTGGGGGCAGTGGCAGGCAGACCCGTGACCTCACACTGAGGGAAGTGGCAGGCAGACCCGTGACCTCACGCTGGGGGCAGTGGCAGGCAGACCCGTGACCTCACGCTGGGGGCAGTGGCAGGCAGACCCGTGACCTCACGCTGGGGGCAGTGGCAGGCAGACCCGTGACCTCGTGCTGGGGGCAGTGGCAGGCAGACCCGTGACCTCACACTGGGGGCAGTGGCAGGCAGATGTCCACTCTAGATGGCACACAGTCTAGCTCACTTGGTGAACTCCAGGTTCAGTAAGATGTCTTATTCCAAAGAATATGGTGGAGAATGATAGAAAAAGGCACCTTACATCAACCTCTACCCTCCACATATACACATGTGTATACATGTTCTTACATGTAGATACCCGTACATGTGTACACAAAGCATCCAGAAACAGTATACTTAATGCCATTATTTTTATAGGCTATTACCATAGAAGACTGATTACAATCTTTGAAATGAAAATACTTGGTTGGTTTATATATTTCAGGAAACAAAACAGGCTTATTAGATTGCCTTTACTTTTTCTTTGTGTGTTATTATTTCGAAAGCATCTTTAAAATACAGTGGGTCCTAGCACTTGGGAGGCAGAGGCAAGCAGATCTCTGTGAGTTCAAGGCCAGCCTGGTCTACAGAGTGAGTTCCAGGCCAGCTGGGGCTACAGAGAGACCCTGCCTCAAAACAAGACAAAAATAAATAAAAACAAACAAACAAACAATAAATAAATAAAAGTGGGGCCAGAGAGATGGTTTAGAAATTAAAGGAGCTTACAGCCAATCTGATGACCTGAGTACAATCCCTGGCACACAAGTGGTAGAAGAACAAGTTCCCTCAAATTGTACTCTGGCTCTGTGAGTGCATTGTAGCATGTACACACAGGCCCACGCTACATAAATAAATGTAACAATAAATTTAAAGATGCTACTTCTTTTGTTAACTTCTTCACCTTTCTCTATCCCAATATACATTTCCCTGCAAGAAGTAAATCCTTTAAAATATTTAGCATTGTATCATGATAGTTTAAATCTTTCTCTTTCTTTCTAAACAGAAACCCACACAATGAGGAACATTCTTTCCCATTCACTTCACTTATTAGGGAGATGTCAAGCAAATTCATTAGTGTACTACTTGAACCACATAGATGTTATTCTAACATACATACCAAGATTTCTGTTCTAAGTTAACAATTGTGATTTCTGACATCACAGCAGTGTTTTTGTTTCTGCTGTGTGTCTTTGATATTGGCAGGAATCAGTTCAAAGGAATGTGATGGAGCCTTCATTAGGGTACTGTGATACTCATAGACTCTGGGAATGCAGCCAGGGGAATCAATTGGTAAAGCACTCAAAGCAAAGGTGTGCCACAGTCTTCTACAGTCCTGCATGCCAAAGCTGACTGCTGAGGCATCCAGCCCCACACCTTTCCCCTCTTCTTCCTGGGGTTCGGTTTCTCTTCTTTCTTCAGGCCTGAATCACTGTCTTTATTCTCTTGCTTTCAGTGTGATATGTTATGATGTTTAGAGGTTTCACTTCAAGGTACTGCCAGGCTTCTTTTGCATCTGTGCATTTCTTAATCATGAGCTGATCCTGCAGAAGAGCCTGAAGGGCAGGCCAGGTGATAAGAATGGTAAGGTACTTATTTTCCACCACAAAACATTTGGCCCCGAGATATTCTTTGTTTGAGTCAAAGCAGGGCAGGCAGTTCGTGCCCTTGGGATGCGCAGTGCTGACTTTCTCCTCATTATTAGAACACAAGCCAAGCTAAAAAGAGTGTGTACTCTGTGAAGGAAAGAGTGTCAGCCCCTCTGGCCCGTGCTTTCCTGTCAATCCACTTCCCAGATCTAAATGATAGGAGGGAGGGACAGGAGGCAGGAAAAAAGGAGAAGCAAATTGTCTCACACAGACACTGTTTGGATTAGCTAATAAAATCTGCTAAGCTTTTGAAAATCCCTATCAAAACTCAGGCAATTAATTTTATCTCCATTTCTAATCAGGAGCAGTTACTATAAGTTTTCAGAGCAAAGACAGACAGAAAAACTTGGTGATGTTTTCAGTTAGTCATAGTTCGATTAAGAAATCACAGATTATCCATGAGAAGTATGCTAATCATATTTGTCAATAAAATATGAAACACTAACTTAGAGACTGCCATGGTACAAAATAAAGCATGGCACACATGATTTGGTTACCCTACTATCTCACAGACCTAAATGCCTTATGAATATTTTAATATACATGTATTTAGGATGCTCCAAAGTATTGTTATTTTGTCATGATTCTTTGTAATTGAGGGAAGACTTTTACATGGAAGTTTTAAAGTTGTCATGAGCTTCAACTGTAATTTAATTTAATTTTATGAAATGGGAAACAGAGAGGACAAATATTTTGTTCAAGGACCCAAAGCCAGAGGCTGGTAGATCTCTGTGAGATCTAGACCAACCTGGTCTGTATAGTGAGTACGGGCAAGCTGGGGCTAGACGGAGAGCTCAGAACCAAAGAGTCTTGATCTCAAGGAATCCCAAGATAACACATTTATCCAGAAATGAGAGTTTATTCCATATAAGTGAATGTACAACTTTTAAAAACAGCACATTTTTCACTAAATCACAGCAATGTATTATATCAAATAATAGTTTAGTGTTTAATATATAACTGGATTTAATAATATGTTTTATATATATATATTTAACAAATGCTCAAAAAATGAAAACCATATAGTATTAAATAAAGTTAAATTTGTCAAGACATTTAAATAACTGCCACTTTAAAACTGCTAAGAAAATAAATGGTTGTAATGAATTTCAGCAAGTGTGGTATACCAAAGATAAAGAAAAGATGCACTTGAAATGCTAAAATATAATTTCCTAACTTTTTTCTTTGCCAAGGAAATCTTTTCACTTGTGTACTAACAAGTCTTTCAAAAGTGAATACATATATATATATATATATATATATATTCTTGTTTTTCACTTCTTTCTCTTGTGGTTGACTGAACACTGACTGACTTCTTCAGTACTCACACAGCCATCAATTGGAGTAATGAGACAACATTTGCTTCAGAGATACTTTGAAAAGTAAATAATATACTGAGCAATGATTTTGAAAAGGGGGAGATTGTAAACCCTCTTGAAAGTGTTTTTCATAACCTGAAATGCAGAAGCAGGGAAAACAGGAACTTGATTGGAGTGTGTTTTCAGGTGACACTTTAAACAAATAGGTGCTGTGCAATGTAGAAGAAAAGATTTCAGTTTATCACATAGTTACCTTGAAACCCAACTGCAAGTTTCTACAGTTCGGAGGAAGACAGTGAACCATGAGAGCTAAACAAACCCCACAGAGAGATTTTCAAATTAAGTTTTGAAAAGGTCAAACAGCTATGCCATCTACATTACCCACTCTCAAGACCCAGGGAACATCACCGAAAAGAAGGTGGAAATGTTTCACAACTTGGAGAGTAGACGGGAACCCCTGGTAACTGCAGCTACCTGCACAGCCAGCATAAGGCATGCAGATTATTTCATGTGTGATTTAAAAGATGAAAGGGAAAGACTGGATTTGAGAAAGAAAACTGGGGGGGGGGCATAATGAAGAAATATATCAAGAAGCAGAGAAAAGTTATCAAAAAACCCATTAAAAAAACCATTTAAATTAAAAAATTTAAATATAGGCTAATCGAAATCTTCACATGCCACAAAAAAATAAATAAATAAAATGACTGGCTAGCTAAAATACGAAGAGGGATGAAAGGAGGCATTAGACAAAGGAAAAGGATCCTGAAATTTGCTGGGAAACTGTTGCCCAGAGCAGCTCTATTTCTAACTAGCATGGTATGTAATGCTTTCTTAGCTCCATGGCAGGAAGCAACTGGCACCGGTCCACAAGAAACACAGTAGTAATTAGCCACATAAATAAAAGCTAAAACAAACCAATTACAGATTCCTATTATTGTCAGTCTTATTTTTCAGGTCCATAGGGAAAAAGGTTCTCAGTGTTCCAATCCCTAAAATGCTTATCCTAAAGGTTAAATAATTCACCTGAAACACAGTTTTCATAACTAAAACAAAATTTGTGGATTTGACAAGCTACTTATTTAACAAAGTTCTCCAAGAGAAAAAAAAAAAATCCAGTATAGGCATACATGCGGCTCTGAAATTAACCTTCATCCTTCTAGCCAAAGTGCTCCCCAGTACTGGTACTGCAAAATGCTATTAGACAGATAATTTCTTGTGTTGTTTTCAATTTTATGCAGAGGTAATTTAGTTTCTTTGACTTTCTCTATAATGATGCTCCCATAAGCTTTTCACATTGTTGCCTTTAGATTTTTGGTTTTTGTTGTTTTGTTTGTTTGCCAGCAGTCAAATAGCAAATGAATACCTTAAGACAAATTCCATGCTGTCACCCAGTCATTCAATCTGACAGCTCCATTCTCATGTCTAGTTCTCTCTCTCTCTCTCTCTCTCTCTCTCTCTTTCTCTCTCCCTTCTCTTTGATTGACTCGGCACAACTGCAGACACAATAGCCTCTGACCAAAGGGAATAGTTCCCTTCCAGAATTATTGTTTTGAATTCTATACACAGTTAACTGTGTCTCACTGAACCTTTCCAATATAAACAAAATATTTGGATTACTTTCAAAGTAATAATGCCCTAAGGCAAATTTTAATATAAAACTCAAACTTTTTTTGCAACTCAGCAGAAAAAATGTGCAAAATATTTAATGCTTGACAGAATGACCAGGATCAATTTTTATGGCTGTACCGGGTCAGCCAGTATCTTATCCAGTAAGCAGATTGTCGAGTTTTTGTTATTTTGTTTTAAATCCACAATTGTATGTAAGGCAGATGCATCATTTGTTGTTCAAGATCAATTCTTATGGACAAAAGAGGAGGCTGCACCCTGTTTCCCAGCCAGTTTGGGGAGGGATCACTGCAATTTGCTTGATACAATTCCAGTTTACTTTGTGGTAATTTAAAAACATCTCGAGGCTGGAGAGATAGCTCATCTGTTAACAGTTCTGGCTGCTCTTGCAGAGGACCCAGTTTGTTTCCCAGGACACACAGTGCAGCTAACAACTGTGTATAACTCCAGTTCTAGGGTACTCAATGCCCGCTTCTGGCCTCCACGGGCATTGCATGACATGAGTGTTCTTAGTTAATGCAGACGAAATACTCATACATATAAAATAAAAATAAATCCAACTTTTTTTTAAAGACTAATTTAAAAAAAATTTTTTATTAATTTTATTTATTTCTGTATGTGTATGAATGTAGTGTCTGCATGCAAGTTTGTGCACCCATGTCGTGCAATGCCGCGAAAGGTCAGAAGAGGGTGTCGGATTCCCCTGGAACTGGAGTTCTCCTGGAACTAGAGTTTCAGACGGTTCTCGGCCACAATGTGGGTGTTGGGGATCGAACCCGGGTTCTCTGTAAGAGTGGTCAGCGCTCTTAACCACTAGGCCATCTCTCCAGCCCCATAAATCCAACTTTTAAAAAAATATTCTGTACCCCATGGCTTAAGCCATCTGCTAAGATTCATGATATCCAGCTCTTAAATTCATCTCTGAATAACTCAAATTATGACATCAGAAGCTGATGAAAGACTGAATGTTGCAGAGAACTTTTCCCTTCATCGTTCTCATTATTCAACTAGAATTGTTATTGAAATATAAAATAATAATGAGTAAGACAGTTTGGTCTTGACTGTCATTGGTCTTTGAAAGGAATTTCTACCAATCGACTCTTCTTAAGGATGTTTTTATCCTACAAAATCATTGACAATTCAGACATGGGAAGCTGTCTGGAACTTCTCAGCTTAGGTGCATTTGTCAAGGCCTAGAAAAGTAATGGTTAGTAGACTCAGCCAACTTATGTCTTTTCCTGCTAGTTGCAGCTGCAGTCTCTACCTTAGCAATCGGGAAATAAGACATCTATAGTTCTTTCAGCACTGTGTCTACTCTTTTTTATTATTATTATTAATTTTATTTATTTATGTATGTGTATGAATGTACTGTCTGCATGCAAGTCTGCACCCGTGTCATGCAATGCCGCGGAGGTCAGAAGAGGGTGTCAGATTCCCCTGGAACTGGAGTACTCCTGGAATTGGAGTTTCAGACGGTTCTCGGCCGCCATGTGGGTGCTGGGGATCGAACCCTGGTCCTCTGAAGAGCGGTCGGCGCTCTTAACTGCTAGGCCATCTCTCCAGCTCTGTGTCTACTCTTAGACAAAATGAAGGCAAGTTTCTGGATAATATAACAAAGAAAACGCTGAAGTGAACAAAATAGGTGTAGCATTCAGTGGAAATACAGGGAAGATGATAGCATTGCTGGAAGAAAGCACTGCTTTATTCCTAGGTTGGTTCAGAAATGTTGGCATGAGGGTTTGAGCCGGCATACTTTGTGCTGGAGTCATCGCTCATTTGTTAAATGATTTGTGGTGAAAATCACATTTCTTTAACCAGCAGACTTTTCCTTCTTACACTTAACTTGGTTTTATGTATATCAGACCCTGTATCTCATTGTCATTTAAGGAAATAGCAACCTTTATGGCAAAAATCTTGAGTCTAAAGTCCACCATTGAGAATTACCTCTTTGACATTGGTCAAACTGACCTTTCCAAGCTTTAATTTTTTTTAACTGCAAAATGCATGTAAACTGGGTTAATAAATGAAGTAACTAAAAAAATAAAAAGTTACTATAAGCATAGAGAGCCCTCCTCTCTCTCCTCTCTCTTCTCTTTCTCCCCGCCCCCGTGTGTATGTGATAGTTTAGAATAGCTATCATAAAGTATTTAACAAATCTTACCATGTCATTTCATCATTAAATTTGGAAGGCATCTTCTTTATTTTAATAAGGTAGCTGGGGCTGGAGAGATGGCCTAGCAGTTAAGAGCGCCGACTGATCTTTCAGAGGACCTGGGTTCGATCTCCAGCACCCACATGGCGGCTGAGAACTGTCTGTCTTTGACTCCAGTTCCAGGTGAATCTGACGCCCTCTTCTGACCTCCACGGCATTGCACCACATGAGTGCACAAACCTACATGCACAGTACATTCATACACATAAAAAAGTAAATAAAATAAAAAAATAGACACATCCAGTCTATTGGTTTTCCATAAGCATATCTGCCATATGCTGTGATAGTATTTGGGAATGAAGGACCCAATTAAATAAATCCCTATGTTTTAAAGAAGATATATTTATTTAGATAAATGTCTGTTTGAATAGTTGACAATCAGGAGAAACAGAAAAGGCAATGGCTTATATCAAAACGATTATATAGAATGCATAGCTCTTGAGTTTCTCCTATAAAAGGTGTAAGGATCAGGACGAGGGATACAGCTCAGTAGGAGAGTACCTGGCTAGAATGTACCATTGAAGGGCTGGGGGTCATGACTCAGCTGTAGGGCACTGGTCTAGCATGCACAAGGTCCTAAGATCCATCCCAGCACTGTTAAATAAATAAGTAGAAACAAAATAAAGGAATTTTCCAGTTCAAGAAGAGGGCTATTTCTTACCAAAAAAGTGAGCAGTGAATGCATCAAAGTTGTCTGGGAATGCTCTGGAGTGTGCATTGTTCTTATTCTATGCACTCTGCCCTGGTAGATGACCTGATGACTTCAGCTTTCCTGGTGGAAAAATAAAAAAATAAAAACCTTTCCATATCCCATTATTGTTACTAACAATGGGATTTCAAGTCCACAATTTGGTTAATAATGATGCCGCTATCCATCAACCCTATGATCACTGGCTATCAAGGATTGTCACCTTTATTTCCAATAATGGATTTGGGGATATTTTATCTCTGTTCATTCTGTTGCTTTTCCCCAGCATCAGCCAAGATGACATGACCACATTAGCTGACTTTTAGAAATTCCACACTCGATTCTCCTTGTGAAAAATGCATCAGCATGCATAAAAGACTTCATAATCCCGTTTCTCTGCTAAATATAAGAACAAGCAATCCAAATATTTCAGCCCTTTACTTCAAGATCTGCTAAACTGGCATAAATATATTGGTCCTCTCTTCCTTTTTATTATTCCAAACAAGCTGCCATTGGCTTAGTATATAGATTGCTTTCAAACAAAACATTAGAGGTGGTCATCAGTATAGATCCTGAAACCCAAATGCCTGGGTTTGTCTTCTGATTTAACAACTATGTAACCTCATGACTTCAGATAATCACTATATCCCTGGCGTCCTTATCTGCAAAATGGTAATAATGCCTTTCTCATGGGGATTAAAAGAGCCTGGAATAGGTGAGTTAATACAGGCAAATTATTTAAAAAGTGGCTGGCTCGTGATCAGCATTCAATTTGTAGCTAATACTACTGCTCCCTGTTCAAAATATAAATGTTCTATATTTATATTATTTCAAATGATTTTCAAATGAATCAGGATGATTTTTAAATGATGCATGAATATGTACTTGTTTCGAAAAAGGCAAGCAATAGCTAACTAAGCACATGAAGTAGGACAGTTCCCTCCTTAATTTCCAACCCTCAAAACAAATTTTGGGTGGCTGTTTAAAAGGTAGTCTCTGCCTCCATGTTTAGACATTTATTTTATTGAACATAAATCGGGTGTCACCCCATGAATTATTCTAGAGTTTCATTTATTTTTACTTCATGTGTTTTCAGATAACTTTTCATGATAACATATCAAATTTATTCACCTAAATAGACTTAATGTTCAAGGCCATTTTCTGATTTCTGATGACACAATGATAGAGAAAAAGAAAAACTCCATATTAAATATAAGCTCACAAACTGGGTAATCTGAAGCTTATTCCTGTCCAGTAATACACTTCAGAACATAAATGAATATCAACTAAGCTGTTTCACCACTCCCCTGTTGAAAAAAATATGAGTAGTTTTTCAGTTCTTTGCTAATATAATATTAATGACAACCTTTCTATTCATGTACTTATGGGTTTTTAATTTTTAAGAGAGATTCCAAGAAGAAGAATTATGGACTTATAGTTTTTATAGACACTATCAAATTATCTTCCACAATTTTTTGCCGATTTACCTTATTCAGAGTCCTCGGAACATGCTCTATCATTCTCTACAATTCAATTGGATGTCTGGAAGACAGAGAAGAGGCAAGGACCCTGTCCTTGGCGATGGTGAACCAAACTAAGATGAATTTAAATCTTTATGGAAATCTACTCATGTGTAAGCTAATTAAGAAATATAATTTTAAAAAAATTTTTATTTATTCTTGTATGTGTATGAATGTACTGTCTACATGTAGGTTTGTTTACCCATGTCATGCAATGCCACAGAGGTCAGAAGAGGGCGTCGGATTCCCCTGGAACTGGAGTTAAAGACGGTTCTCAGCCGACATGTGGGTGCTGGGGATCAAACCCGGGTCCTCTTCAAGAGCAGTCGGCACTCTTAACCACTAAGCCATCTCTCCAGCCCCCAAGAAATATAATTTTTATAAAGGATCTTGGACACAAGTACTGTTCTAGTTTGTCTTCCATTGCTGTGACAAGACACTCTGACTGACACCAACTTGGGGAGGAAAGGGTTTATTCAGTTTACATCTCCTGGGTCACAGTTCATCACTTAGGGAGCCCAAGGCAGGAACTCAGGGCAGGAACCTGGAGGCAGGAGCTGAAGCACAGGCCATGGAGGAATGCTGTTTACTGGCTTGCTCCATGCCCAGCCTGCCCTCTTATACGGTACACAACAACCTGCCCAGGGTGGCACCACTCATTGTGGGCTGGGCCCTCCCACATTGCTCGACAATCAAGACAATTCTCCACAGATGTGGCCACAGGCCAATCCAATGGAGCCAATTCCCCAATTGAGGCTCCCTCAACCCCCAGGTGTGTCAAGTTGATACCAAAGCTATCCAGCACAAGTACTATGCATGGGTGGCAATGCATCTCCAAGGAGACATAGGTTATTAAATTGGAATCTCCGTGTCAGATATGGAATATCTCCCTGTGAGTCAACCCCAGAGGTCTCTAAAACAACACAGGGGATCACCATTGCTCTTTGTTACCCACCACAACTAGATTGTGAAACACCATTGCTAAAGAAACAGCACATAGAGAAATCACTCTCAAATTGCCTGGGAAATATTTTCTCTCTCTGTAGTTCTTCCCTGCTCATAGTTCAGAACTACGACCCTCCTCATAGTTCAGAAAGGTACTATGAAGACCACTAGGGAAGAAAGGACTTCAAGAATCTTACTAAGTGTTAGACCCTGCATATTAAAACACCGACCTGCCAAGAAAGATATATCCACTCATGCCACAGTGGCATGGCAATAACCAACCACTTTCTGATTAGATCTGAGGCCTGCTTCACAGGAAGGAATACATACTTGGCATTATGAGGCTGATCAAATATCTTCTTTTATTTTGGTCCTTTTTTATTTTATTTTATTTTATTTTTTTGAGACAGGGTCTCCCTGTAGCTCCGGCTGTCCTGGAACTCACTCTGTAGACCAGGCTGGCCTTGAACTCACAGAGATCTGCCTGCCTCTGCCTCCCAAGTTCTAGGATTAAAGGCATGCACCACCACGCTCAGCTAGGCTGGTCAAATTTTTTTTTTTTTTTTGGTCAAATCTTAAGGGCTTGGAAGGTCATAGGCCCTAGTGGACATGTCATCAAACTGCCTTCTAAGTACTGATGTTCATACTCACAGATTAGTGCTTCTCTTCCTGTTGGCCAGAGGAGCTTCTTTAGGCAGTAGACAGAAGTCCATCAAGACTCCTGTAACTGGTTAAAGTGTTGAGAACAAGTGATCTTAGAGTGATCAGCCTCAAGTGATGGATTTTTATCACACAACTCCCACCTCTGTCAAGACTCAGAGAACATTAAGGAAGAGGAGTTGAAAACAATGTGGAGTCCCAGTACCTACATGATAACTAACAACTGTCCATAACTCCAGTTCCAGGGAAACTGATATAGTCTTCTGCTTCTGTGGGCATTGCATGACACAAGTGCACTTATATGCATAGAGGCAAAATACTCATACAAACAAAAAAATAAACAAATGAATAAATAAGATTTTTTTAAACTGCTAATTAAATGGACACACGACAATGGGAGAGTGGTGCAGAATGGCTTTAAGGGTCTGGGTTATATCGCTTAGTGAATGCTGGCACCATTAATACAGAGTAAGAAAATTAGACTTGAAACAGCTTCATAGAGAAGATCATGAGTGTAAAGTGTGTTGGACATGAAGATGTAACACCTGAATGTGACTGTGCATGATCGTCTGCTCTAGGAAAGTATGGAAGAGGACCCGGCTCATGAGAAGATTATGAATTCAATTTTGAAGAAGTTGACGTGAAGGTGAAATATCCATATGTATATACAAATGGTCTAATTAGATATATGAGCCTGGAGCTTATAGGAAATGACCCAAGGAGGGAAAAAAATGCAAGAATCATTACCATACAGGCATGTTGAGTCCATATGTATAGATGTATTCTGGGAGGAAGCTGTGACAAGGAAAGAGCTGCATAGAAAAAGCTGATGAATGCCCCTGAGACGTCAGTTAAAGGAGAGTTCCCAAGGGTGAAGGAGAGCAAAATGACACAGAACAGAAAACCAACCGGTTTCCTTCATGTCAAGCAAAATCTATTCATGATCTTGAACATTGCTGAAAAAAGGCTGATCACGAAAACAGAAAATACTGTTGATTTGTTTATGTGGCAAGGACCTCTCTGCCGGCTCACTCAGTTATTCCTAGTCTAGTACCAGCCATCTCCTCCAAAAGTCCCTGAAGTCTGTGCCCCAACTGTGTTTCCAAAAACTTCTGTTTCAATTTCCATATTCAAGTGTGTTCTCAGTTTTCCAGTCTGGTACCACCTTATCTCTGCTTAAAAAATCATCCACAGGCCAGGCTTAGTGGCGCACGCCTTTAAGCCTAGCACTCAGGAGGCAGAGGCAGGCAGATCTTTGTGAGTTCAAGGCCAGCCTGGTCTACAGAGTGAGTTCCAGGACAGCTGGGGCTACAGGGAGACCCTGTCTCGAAAAGACCAAATTATATATATATTAATATATATATATATATTATAATATATATATATATTCCACATGATGGAGAGTATGGCTTCACAGTTAGAGCAATGGCTGTCTAGCAGGACGGGGTTTGGTCTGTGACACACCATAGGCCCTAGTGGACATGTGGCTAATAACTGTCCTCCAGTTTCAGGGGATCTGACAACCCCTTCTGACCTCACTGGATATGCATGACACTGGTGCACTTAAATATATGCAGCTAATACATGTAAAATAAAAAATAATAAAGAAAAATATGTAAAACCTCACCTAAAAGCATTCTCATTCAGAAGATTTAGAACTGTCCCCTTACCTGTTTAGTCCATAAGCTGGGTATCTCAGTAGTCCCCATTTTGGATTGAAGGTATGGAGGACTCTTGGAGAGACAAGAGTCCTCAGTTCCATATTGGAAGGTTTAAAAAGCTGTGTCTCATGTCTTTGAGGAAGTGCAAAAGTGGTGGCAGCCACAGAGTAGATGCACTTGCCAGTAAGAATCGAAAGTCAGGCAAGCAAGTAGTACTTTCTCATTTTTTTTTTGTCTTTTTACTAAGATCTCAAGTTTTTTTGTCTGCAGTACAGTTTCTCTGGTCTTACTGATTTATTTATATCTGGTTGTACTTTCCTTTTGTATGCTTAAGGCCACAACAGTTAGCTCAGATTAACCAAGGTTTTTGTTTTCTCAAGGTCAGTTGAGGATCTGGTCCTCAGGGGTCTCTCGGGGTTTTTTGGGGGGAGGAGGGTGGGAGCGCCTTGCTCCTTTCAGCTCGTCATCCACCAGTTCCATCCACTAGAGGACAAAAGTAGATCTTGCTAGACCAGGCTTCCTTTTCTGAAGCATGACAGACTTTTCTCTTTATAGACTGGCACTGGCTGAGTCCCATTAGTGGAACTCCAAGACCTCCTGAACAGGAAGACTGGTGACCACAATTTGCAGAGACATTTTAAGAGATCCTAAGCGGTTAAGAAGCACCGACGATCTTGCAGGGACCCGGGTTCGATCCCCAGCCCCACATGGCGAAGCTAAGAACCGTCGGTAACACTCAATTCAGGAGAATCCAGTTCCAGGGTGATCTGAGACCCTCTCTCCTGACCTCGCGCATTGTCAAAAAAACACCACGGTGTTCACATGACTGCAATTCAACCAGTACATTATCACTACAAAATAAAAAAAATAAAAATATTAAAAAAAAAAAAAAAAAAAAAAAGATGCCCCGCCATGCATAATCCCCTAAGACTTGGTTGACCTCTGAGGGCAAGGAACAAAGTTATCCCTTAGACTGCCATTGTTGGACTACCTAGACTATATCATGGAGGCCAGTACAGGGGTATCAAGACAGGATACATGCTTACTGGACTTCATTTGGGGGACCATGGGAAGGAAAGACCCCTATGTGGAGCTAAAGTGCAGGATTGATGGGTGTTTGGGGTTGCCAAGGAGGAACCTTCGAGCACTTCCTTAAGGAAAACATGACATCTTTTAGGAAAAAAAAGTCCTCCAATTCAAGTAATATGTGTATATATGTAAGCATATATTTATATATAACTATGTATATATACATATATATGTATATATACAATATATATACATATATGTATATATATGTATATATACAATATATATACATATATGTATATATACAATATATATACATATATGTATATATATGTATATATACTGTAGCAATACAAGTTGGCAGGAACAAAACAAAAGAACTGAAAAAAAAAAAAACTTTGGGAAGACTCAGTAAAAGATCCAGGACATGTATGGCAGAGTGCAGGGACTCGGGTGGGGTGGGGGACATGGAAAAGGAAGCAACTCTAGATTTGACTGAGAATGATGTATGACTTATGGAAAAAGTTTAATAACAATAAAAAAAGAATTAGAACTGTCATTACAGGTGGGCTTTATGAAGCAAAGACGTTCAACAGAAATTTATAAAATGCCAGATCAGAGACTGTCCCCATGAAAGGAGAGGAGAATATGAAAATAAAACCTCAATGCATTAATTCTGAAAGTCACATGCCTACTGATTTTCCCTGAAAAGAAGGCTAGCAATGCCCATGTCTTAGGTACTTTGAGAGCAATTTTCTGTAAACACAACTGTAATCACATCACTCTTACCCTTCTAACTACTCTCCTGTATGCAGGACACAAAACTCACAACCTCTGGCAGTATTCTCTGCTCTCAAAATAAATTTCAAATTCCTGGATACCATATGGAAGTGCTCAAACTCAGGGAACCCAGCCAACCCATGTCTAGTGTTCACCCAGCACATGAGCATTATGAACCCTGCACTCTACTGGACGGCTGATGTCCCATGGCATGCCCGCCTTGGTTCCTGTCTTGCCCTGTGCTGTCATTTCCAGCTGGTAGAGGAAAGGCACCTCTGCCAAGATCCGGACCAAATGCCAATTTTCTCACCAAATTGTTCCTACTCTATTGAATGGTCATCCATTTACTGGAGTTTTCTGTTTAATCGCCTCAAAGATTAGAGTCTAGCTTCAGAGGTGAAGAGATCAAACTGATTCTGACTTTTAGCCTGATGGTGTCTAGCAGAGGTCTTCCTTGGCACATGTACTTAGAGCTCAGTAAATATTTCTGAAGTAAAAGTTGTAATTAAACTTGGTATGACCTTTCTTCAGATGGAAGCATTCAGTGAGCTATGCCATATGAAGGGTACTAGAAAGTTAGGCAAATTTACAAGTTTTAATCTTAACAGTCTTCATTAAGTTGAAAAACAGCATTATTTTAATTTCTATCACCGACAGAAGTCTCTGTTTGGCTTCCATTCCTTCTCATGGCGAGTAGAATAATTCTCAAAACCCCAAAAAAGACAAGTTATGTGGGGTTACCTTCTTTCTACCTTTAAAATTTGCCTTTTACTTTTAAAGAGCTAAAACTCAAAATTAATTTGCCTCCTCTTTAAAATAATTATGTGCTCAAGAAAACTTTGGGAAAAAAGCATTTCTATAGAAGAAAAATATTCAAAATTCATAAAATAAAGGACTCATTTTGTACGAATTATTTAAATTTTGAAAATACTAAAGGGCTTTTAAAAACACATCTAAGAATGTTCTTTTTAAAAAAAAAATAATTCTCCAAAGGTACCTATGGATTTATTGAAATATTTATGATGAAACGAAATCCTCGGGCTTTATGTTGGTGGCATCAGAAAAAGGTTGAGTGATAGGCAGGATCTGATCCTTGGGGTGAATTATTAAAAATATATTCTTTACAGATCAAGAATCGAAAGATCAAGCAGACAGTTCAAAAGTTGAAAGAGATTAGATAAAAGATGGGCTGTGCAGAAGAAACCAAGGAAGACATGAAACAAATGCTGAGATGGCCACAGAATTTTATTGCATGATCTATGTGTGTCAGAGAACCTATGGGTTTTAAAAAGAGAATATTCGTGGAGCTAGAGAGATGGTGCAGCAGTGAACAGCAAGCACTGCATTTGCGCAGGGCCGAAGTTCGGTTCCAGCCACATATCGCGCAGCTCACAACGGCCTGTGATTCCAGCTCCAGGGGAACCAATGCCTCTGGACTTTGACACCTGCACTTATATGCATATGTGTGTGCGTGTGTGTGTGTGTGTGTACATACATATATATATATATATATATATATATATATATATATATATGTACCCATAAGAAGACTCATATATATATAATTAAAATAATACAATACACAATAGAAATTAAATATTTTGGACCTGATTGGTGTCAAAAATTAAATTTATAATTATTCTATATAAGTAGCCAGATATTTGTTTAACACTACCACTTCTAATAGTAAAATAATTATCTAGTATTTAGATCATTTATCAAAGTCTCTAAATCTGATTTCACTGAATCTGCATACAATCCCCATGAGGAGAAGATACTATTATTTCCCATATTTTGGAAAAGATTAAAAATATAGATATTTCATAACCTAAAATTAAACACAGTATTTGGCAAAAAATAACCTAGGTACAGATATGTCTGGCTATAGAGTTTAATTACCCTATATTCTTGCTTCCTGGTTTATCTAAAATACCCTAATAAGAAGGTAATGTACCACCAGGGTTTTATGTCCATGTGACACTGCTCTATCATTGTGATAGTCCCTAATTATTCACCAACACAGTCCATAAATATTGTTGTATAACTATCATAGTTTGTGTGTGCTCCAGAAGATGTAGCTATGACTCTGCATGAAGAATAGTCTTCATGTCAAACAACTCTGTCTAGTATAGGACACAGACAAGTCAACGTGTATTTATGACATCACAGATAAATAACAGCATGTCATCACTGAAGGAAAGCCAGACGGGATGGGACGTACTGTACACCTGTGTCTCTATCTGTCTCTGACTCTCTCTCTCCTCTCTCTCTCTCTCTCTCTCTCTCTCTCTCTCTCTCTCTCTCTGTGTGTGTGTGTGTGTGTGTTTGGAGGGAGTATCTAATTCGAAACCTGCATGATAAAGACTGAAATTCATCTGGATAAAGGCAGAAAGACTAGTGCTCAGGAAATCACAGAGTTGCAAAAGAGGATTAGACATTCAGATAGCTGTGTGAGTGGCCTGCAGTGTTGCCAGGAAGGGCAGCAAGTAGAAAGTGACCCAGTATGTAACTCTACTGACACCGTTCATTGCAATTGTATAAAAGGCTCTCTCAAACCAAGAACTCCATTGCACGACACGGGTGCACAAACCTGCATGCAGAGAGTACATTCATACACATACAAAATAAATTTGAAAAAAGAATATATGTGTTCTATATATGGAATCTACATGAGACAACTGATTTATAAATCACACATGGCAGGGTCTAATCAAGAGGGTAAAGACCTAAAGAAGACCACATTTAACTCTTTGGGGGCACATGAGCTATTTAAGAGGACTTAGGCTTGACTAGAAACAAGGGACTGTGACCCCTGAGCATTGTTCAGAAAATTTTATTATGAGATATTCAAGTTAAAGAATGGACCAAATGCTAGAATTTGAAATTTCTTCATTTAGTTCTTAATTCACCTCAGAGATTGTTATAGATTATACAGTAAGTGCATATAATATATCATATATCATATACACTATACAAATAAAGTTTTCTACAGGGTAGTAAACAATAATAAAATTATTAACTCAATCTGGTAGAAGCCTGTTTACCAATAGTGACATCTGACACACCACAGGCCAGGCAAAGTTCAATTTCCATTTTAAATCCCGTTTTCATCCTCCCTGTTCATAGTCTCCTTGATACTCCTGCAATGTGACAGGGAACACGGTTTCATCTGGGGAAAGTAATCAATTTCTCGATGTAAATTGTGATTTACACACTTCTCTTCTTCACCTCTTTCTGAATTGATTTGCTTCTAGAAGCACCAGGACATGTACAAAACACTGTTTTGCTTGATTTAATAAACACTTAGAAAATGGTTTATTGAATAAGCTGTGGACCCAAGTCCAGCAATCCAGAAAGAGGGTGTTGTCTTGCTCTGTCTCTGTGCCTTGTTACTATGATCCTGCCATACTTTGGCTAAGGACCCTCATGGTTAAATGACAAAGGGATTCCTAGGTCAAAAATGAAGCTAACCTTTGTCAGCATTCTGACCTATTAAACTAGAAATAAGAAGATGTGCAATGGGGAAAGGCTTGAATTTATTCTATTATTTTATCATTATCAAGCAGCACAAACTATCCATTTACCTTATTGTAACTTGTGTTCAGGAAGCACTTGATTTTGGCTCCAAAGTTTGGTTTATTGATGTTGCAGAATTCAGAGTGAGTCATTTCCAAAAAAAGGAGTACACAAGTAAAATGGTTTAATCTACTTTTACCCCTATATTAATGGAAAAATCAAAATCATACTTTTAATTGTCATGCAAGACAAGATACTGTATATTTCCACCAAAGAAGTAAATGTTTAATGATTAATTTGGGTTTATTAAGAAAATCGTTAAAGGCAAAGGAGTGAATTTTTATCACATATTTTGTGTTAGGGGTACTGCTGTTAATCACTTCACTTAGATCTCATTCTCCAAAATAATATGTTTATTTAAGGGCCAAAGACTTATGGAATTATACTACTATCTGTATTTTGTTGAATAGCTTTCTGCTCATCAAGACTAGAACACTGCTATATTTTCTGTCCTGGTAGACTTTGGTGGGTTATGGACTCTGAATAATCACTCTAGCTCTTGGATGAATCTTTCTGAATCTAGTCAACCTGGTAGGCAGCAGATCATCACAGAAGGACCACAGCTGAACGAGGACTAGAAAATCGTGCTGTACTCACAATCTTCTGTCTTGCAAAGCTTTGTAACTCAAAAGCAGAGCAATGCCACAGCTAGAGAAGGCCAAAGAGAGTCTACATACATGAGCTTCTATATGCATGAGCTTCTACATGCATGAGCTTCTGCCTCTTCTTTTCTTCACAGATTTCAAGCCAGGTTCCATAGGTAGTTGTTTCTCTGTGAAAGCTGTGGTGGTTTGAATGAGTGTCCCCCATAGGCTTTAAGTATTCAGACATTTGTCTCCAGTTGGTGGCACTGTTCTTGGAGGTCTTAGAAGGTGTGGCCATGCTAGCGGAAGTACGTTATTGGAGGCAGGCTTAGTGAGTTTAACAAGCCTTGTGGTCTCCAGTTGTGCTCTCTGCTTCCTGTGTTCTTTGCGAGATGTGACCCTCGGCTTGCTGCTCCAGCTCCAGCCGCCATGCCTCCCGCCACAGTGGACTCTAATTCCCTGGAACCGTCAATCGTAAGCTCAAATAAACTCTTCCTTTTTTTTTTTTTTTTATTGATGTTTTGTGTATTCATACATCATTTCCAATTCAGTTCAGGCATATATCCCTCCCTTCCCCCCACCCACTCCTACCCATCCCAGATCATGCATTCTGCCGTAACTTTTCTGCATCTTTCTCGTTTTTTTGTTTTGTTTTTGTTTCATGTAAAACCAATTTGCGAGCAGTTGTGTCCCAACCCACACAGCTCATGGGTCCCACCATCCAGCAAAAACTCTTCCTTTTATAAGTTCCTTTGGTCATGGTGTTTTATCACAGCAACAGAAAAGTGACTAATACAAAAGTTTTCACTCAAGTTCCTGTTCTTGGAAGAAATAACTGGCAAACTAACCTGGTATCAAAATTCTCAAAGAACACTTGGCTCAGAATATGAAGCAGAATCATTACAAGAAAAGCTGTCTTAGGAAATAAAGAAGACAACAACAACAACAAGAATAGAAAAGACTGCATCAAAGAAGTGACTGAAATGGTGAACTTTGGCTCAAAACAGTCAACTTCCACATTGAGAATTTTGAGAAAGACTAAGAAAAAGATGAAACACATGTTTGGCAGAATGCATGATCTCTGGTGGGGTGGGGGTGTAGGGAGGGGGACAGGGTCTAGATTTGATTAGTAACATAATCTTGTACTATATATACATATATATATATATATATATATAAATTTTTTTTAAAAAAGACAAAAAAAAAGAAGACAGCTAAAAAGAAATAAAGAAGAAGGGCTGGAGAAATAGCTCAGCAGTTATAAGCACCAGCTGCTCTGATTGAAGACCCAGGTTCAGTTCCCAGCACACATATGGCAGTCAACAACTCTCATAACTCCAGTTCCAGGGGATCCAACACCTTCTTTTGACTCCTGCATCTGATGTACTTACACACATGCAGGCAATACACTCATAAACATATAATAAAAATAATAAAAAAAGAAAAAGAAAGAAAAAAGGACAGTGAGAATTAGATGCCTCAGTAGATAAAAGTACATGACAACCTGGATTCCATCCCTGGGACCCACATAAAGGGAGGAGAATTCTCTCTCTCTCTCTCTCTCTCTCTCTCTCTCTCTCTCTCTCACACACACACACACACACACAAAGTAATAAAAATATTTTAATATTTTAATAAAGTACAATTTCGAAAGTAACATACCCACATTAACTTATTTGTATGACCTTGGGGCACAAATTGAGCAAAGGCTTTCTGCCTTTCCTTTTTCCTTTTTGCCATTCTAAGATGATTCTCTTTATGAAAAGTGTTGGTGGTCTGCCACTTATAAGCAGAGTTTTCCTTCTACGCTTTCCTCATTTTAGCCTCAGAGTTAAACTGTTGTGCTACAAAGGGCGATAGCTTAAGAACTCCTACTTCAGTGCAAGTTCATCCACTGAGGTCTAGTCAGCTTATTTGGAGTTCCTCCCATTAGGAAGATCAGTGTTTCCTCATACAAATGACAGACTGTATGAACTCCGGTGGGGGAGGTTTGTGGGAGGGCGCCAGTGGGGAGGGGGTACAAAAGTGACTAAGACTGAAATGTTCTGTATGAAATACACAAAAATTAAATTAAAAATAAATAACAAACAAAAAAGAAAACAAACCAAACAACAACAACAAAAATAACTCCTACTTCTAGAATTTTAAAAGGACGGGTATGCAAACTCTCATCACCTAAAGATTCTATGACTTTATCGAGTTACCTCATAGATTTTTAGCTTCATTTGTCTTATATCTAAAATAGAGATAAGTATGTTATTCAAAGGATTTCAAGTAATATAGTCATTTAAAGTACTTGAGACAGTTCATGACACAGCAGAATAGATTATGTTAGGGAGGATAATAATTTCAATACCAATTTTAATCAGAGATACAATGATCATAATTACTAAATAAAAACAGGAGAATCCTCTTCAAAATGTTTTAAATAACTATCAAAGTTTCAAATTCATTAGCAAATAGGATTATTCATCTTGCATAGGATTTTGGTAGAAAATCATATTATGTCATGAGTCACTCCCTGGGCATGATGAAGCCTTTCTCTAATTATCCAGAACAAACTTCTAGAAAGACATACACTGGGGAGCGCCATCAGGTTAGCTTGGCAGTAACTGGAAGTAATTGCTCCAGAGGCCTGACATGATGGCTGAGACCCTGCTGTGGTAAGCCACGTGAGCTCTACAGAAGCCTGGCGTCACCAGAGAAGACTGTTCTACAATAGAGGCTGGGACACTGTAAATAGCATTAAAATTTGGAAGCATCTTTTACTTGAATAAAGGGAGATCTTGGTGCTTTTTGAATAAAGCACAGTCTTTGACTGCTGGACCTTTATGTGTGTGATGACCCACCTGAAATAACAGGGTTTTCTTGTACGATGAATCCCTGGATCTCTCTTGTGCCCTCAGAGCTCACCTCAATCACACTTTGCAATTTGCTGGCATGCAAAGTAGATGTTTCTTGCCACCCTAGAATCATCATCTGTCTTCAGGTTAGAAATGAAGAGTACTGGATTTGAATCAAAAAGCCAGATTTGAAGTTCTGGGCCCAGCACTTCTAATCTCTGTTTATGACTTGGGCTTCTGATCCATCTTCTCCAAACCTAGATTTTCTTTTTCAGGAATTTCTAATTTTAATATCTCTTCTGCCTAGCTCATAAAGTTGTTATGAAGATGAAATAAAGGAAGTAGGCTTGGAAAGAAATTTGTAAATATTGAGTTCTTTTATAAAGAGAAGTTTTATTATTACTATTTAGTCATCTCAATATTAAAACATTGTACATAAGAACAATATCTTAGTAGGGAATTTTATTCTCACTTAACTTTGAGGGATCTCACAGGTGAGTTATTTTTCTAGGGGCATGATACTTTTGTTCCTCGTGGTGCTCACATACTAGTTTTGAGATTGAATGGAGATAATACAGTCTATACAAACTCCTACTGAAAACTTCTAGAGAATTTGGAAAATGTACTTTATTCTGGAACTTGCTTGCAATAGAATAACACCAGTAACGCCTCCCAATGCCCTTTAATTTCAAAGGAAATAATGCCGTCTGTTTACTTTTTAAATTCTTAATTCTTTTTTTTTTTTTTTTTTTTTGTGTGTGGTGTGTGGTTGTGTGTGTGTGTGTGTGTTGGGTGTTTTTGAGACAGGTCCCTTGGAAGCCCCAGCTGTCTTGAACTCACTCTGTAGACCAGGCCTGGCCTGAATAAATTTTTAATTCTTTAAGTTGTGTGTGGTGTGGTGTGTGTGTGTGTGTGTTAGGCAGGTGTCTGTGGTGTCTGTGGAATGGGTATTTTATCTTCTAAAGATGGAGTCACCAGATGTGCATGCTAAGACCCAAACTAGGGTCCTCTGCCAGGCAGCATACAGCTGAGCCATCTATCCAGCTCCACATCAAATATTTAAATGTTTCTTATTTAAGCATATTATTGTGTAGTATACTATTTTTTTCCTTCCTTCAAACATGAATGCTCCTAGTCCCTTCATCTCATGGAAGACCAGAGCATTCCACACCAGTGCCCTATCAGGGGAAAGGACAAGAGGAGGAAGGATGTGATTTAATCTTCATGTACAAAAAATAGCCATTATACATAAGGCTGACCTAAAACTTTAAAAAATATTTTATTTCTTCCATGGTTGAATTATGGAATGGGATTCATTGATACTATAATAGTAACAGTTAAGTATTTTGAATACTTCACTGTATAGCAAGAACATTGATGATATCCTCACATTGGCTAGGACATTCAACTCAGCCACAGTTCTGTAATGCAGTTAGTATAAATTTCCTGTGACAGGTGGAGGTCCCAAGTAGGGGAGATTCTCACGATTCACCCGGAGATACTCACGATTCACCCAGTTAGAGGTGGATCCAAGAGACAGTTAGTCAACCAAAGTCTGAGACCACATTTCTAACTGCCATTCAGCAATGTACTAAAAATAAACCTTTATGTACACAGTCACTGTATAATAAATAGTAATGTCGTTACAATGCAAAAATGTATTCGATTTAATATAATTAAAGGTAAAACATCCACAATATCGCTAAATAATTAAAAATAGTTAATTAACAATCATTTAGAAGGAATTCTGTAGTAGAGCCTTTTAGTATTTTTCAGGAAAATTATAGAAATTTTCCATATAAATAAATACTTAATACTTGAAGAAAAATCAGTCTAAACCACATTTCCAATAATATAGTTAGACAATTTTAAAAATCTATATATTTCAAGTGAAATTATAATGATGGTCAATATAGAGGAATGTTTTCTCACTTCTATGATAAATAATGTGCATTAACTCTGTGGAATTTAGGCCCATATTATAATAGAAATGAAAGGTAAAAATAAAAAACACTGGGGGAGGAGTGTCCCATGAATTAATACTAATGGCTTTCACTATCCAGTGCTTTCTGGAAAGAAGTTACTGAACCTGATGAGGATCTAACCAAAAGATTCTGGGCCATTGAGTAAATGACATTTTAATAGCTTTCAGTGTTCCCATGTAGCAAAGTAAAATGGCAGATATTTGGTTTGTTTAATCTATACCCTTCTTGGTCCACATCAAGTAGTTGTTTGTATACCGGCTTCTTTGGGTCAGTTGCATCAGCTCTTTGGATTATTATTGAATAATATCTATTATCCCCTTGCATCACTGGGTGACCTCACCTGCTCAGGAAAACTAGAAGCCTTTTGTTATAGAGAATTACCACTCACACTGAAAAAAAAATGATTGAATTTGTGCTCTGAGCTACGGTCTGATTCATAAATTTACAGAAAACATCTATTTATTGAGAATGTCCATTTCCAAGTCTGGAAACATGATTTGGTCAGAGCTTATTGTCAGTAGCTTAGAATGACTTTCAATAACTTAGTAGCAAAAAAGAGCACTCACACCAAGCTGTAATAACTTTGGGCCATTCTCGTAGAATCTTGCTACACAAACATTGAGCAGTTTGCAGTTTAAGTGTTCCTTGATTCTTCTAAAAATAATACAACTAGGATTTATGACACAGTGCTGTTTTCCTTTTTCTTGTTTTTTCTTTTTTTTCATTTTTTTATTGATGCTTTGTGTATTTCATACATCATTTTCCGATTCAGTTCAGGCATATTTCCCTTTCCCTTCCCCCCCACCCCACCCTACCCCATCCCAGATCATGCATTCTGCCATAACTGTCCTGAATCTTTCTCTCAGTTTTTTTTTCATTTTTTAGCAATAAATGATAATTTATGAGTACAAGCATCCTTCATGCAAAACCAATTTGCAAGCAGTTGTGCCCAAACCCACCCAGCCCATGGGTCCCACCACCCAGCAGGAGGGGCTTGTATGTTCAATCAAGTTGATCAAATGAGTGTCCAGACTATATTGCTGTAGTTTCACCATTCACCCCAATCACAGCCCTTACACTCTACCACGCCACCTCTTCCGCAGATTGTTCCCTAGGCTCAGAAAAGGGGCACAGGTGGATGAGAAGCCAAACAGTCTATTTTAAGAATTTTATTTCTAAACTCATTAGAATAATATTCCTATTTTTCCAGGTAGGATTCACTCACTTCTAATGACCATGTAAGAGATAACTCTTCATTATAGTGCTTCTTGCAAAAGTATTCCACATTTCAAATAACTCATTTGGAGGGGTTATTATGACTTTTCCTAACACACAATGTTAGGAAATGTGATCATTTTATATTCTTAAGTCAGGCAAAGAAGCGTATGCCAATTTGCATGAAACAGAAGTTTTAGTTAAGGAGAAATAAAGTGGAATAATGTGCTTAGTTTGTGTGGACAAATATTGTGTTCTTCATATTCTTTATGATTACTTTAATTGGTTAGTCTGCTATTGATTCCAATGTTTCAAAAGTTGTCATGGCTAGTCTTGTTTTTTTTTTCTTTTTTATCTAAAAGTGTTGCTATGTACTATAATTTTATTTTGAGATGCATAACTATGGATCCCCCAAAGTTGAAAGACTGATGATAAAATGTTGCAGAAAAAAAGAAAGAGTAGACATTTAGTAGTATCGCCTTGGTAAAGTGCTTATTTTGCAAGTGCAAGGACTTGAATTCTACCCTCAGAATCCAATGGCTTGGTGGCAGGGTGGGGAATGCTTATAATCCCAGCTCTGGTGGGTGCAGAGACAGCTGGATCCCTGGGTCTCACAAGGCCTGGCAGCTTGGCCAACCTGGCCAAGTCCACACCTGTAAGACACTTTGTCTTAAAAGAAAAAGGTAGTGCACAATGCCTGAGAGTACTTGAGGAATAGCAACTCTCTACACATGTACATACATATACATGTACATGGACAACTACATTAAGGTCCACACACATATACATGCAGACCGGAAACACACACACAGACACACACATACAATTAACTTCCACCATGCTATATTTTATGTACAGAATGTATTTTCTTCCAGATGAACTTACTTTCAAATCTATGAAAATTATTTGTTTGATTTGTGTTTGAAATTCTTTTTTTTTTAATTTTTTATTTATTTTTGTATGTGTATGAGTGTACTGTCTGCATGTAGGTTTGTGCACCCGTGTCATGCAATGCCGCAGAGGTCAGAAGAGGGTCTTGCATTCCCCTGGAACTGGAGTTCTCCTGGAATTGGAGTTACAGACGGTTCTCAGCCACCATGTGGGTGCTGGGGATCGAACCCAGGTCCTTTGCAAGAGTAGTCTGTTCTCTTAACCACTAGGCCATCTCTCCAGCCCCTGAAATTCTTTATAAGTTTCCTACTACATGAAGTAATTTTTACTCGCTTTTCGTTTGATAGTTTTTTTATTTCATATATTCACACATGATATAAATGTATTTATTTTTATTATATTGTCATAATTTGCAAACCTTTGATAAATTTCAAATAGCTATTATTTATATATCTATTAATGGTTTGGAAATTTAGATCCCATTATTCTTTCCTCCATCTTCAAACCATTGAATTCTTCAATTGAGTAAAGCGGAAGCACCATGTTGCCCCTGACTTTTTTAACTATGTAGTAAGGATGAATGCTACTGAGTCTATCCCATGCTTCAGAGCAAGGGTAAAATAATGAATAAAATAATTCACTGCAGCTCCAGCTCCTCAGAGATGGAGTGCTATGTAAATCCATGGAACCGCTATAACATGACTTCAATACAACAAGAAGGAATACTCCAGTTTCTATATGAAAATGGAATGTAGGAACAATACAGTAAATTTCTATGGTTGGCATTGTCAAGCTAGTTAATTTTTAAAGTATTTCAAAGAGAAGAAAATTTAAAAGTTAATGATTATGTATGCCTCAAATTTATCCATAAGCCAAATCTCCTAGAGACATGGTTTATTAGGAATCCATTTTACTATGTATCAAGCAAGATATACTGATACATAAGTCTATAATATATAACTGTAAAAATGTATATATAGTTAATTCAATGTGTTCTTTAACAAGAATTTCATCTCTGAAAAAAGAATTGCTCTAAAATAATACAGAAAATAAATGCTTAGCAATACCAATTATTTTTTATGCAAGAATAAATGAAATGGTTTAAATAAGCTGGACAAATTAAAAATTGTTAAAGAAAAAATTTGAGAGAAATTTCAAGAAATCCAAGACTTCAGTTTAATCAAGATAAACAGTATTTCCTCACTGTTTAGAACAAAGAATAATGTTATTTTTAAATGCAACCAATAAAGAAAAATCAAAATTATTTCATTTTTTAATTCTATGTGAAGCAAATAAGAAGAAAGAAAAAAAAAAAAACTGGAGGAAAATACTATCAAGTAACATCCAGACAATAAGCAGTAACACTGTTTCATGAATATCTCCATACTGATGTGGAAAGCCTACCAACAGTGGAGATAATAACTCTACTAGTCTTTACAAATGGTCAGTTCCTTGACATGATTAAGTAATATTCAGTTTATATAATGACATGGCTGCCAATAGCACTCAGCCAATTAACATCCATAAATTGGATATGGAAAATATTGAAAACTGCTGCAGAGTCCTATCTAATAACATCTTAGTATTACTGGGGTTCAATAAATTATCTTTGAAAAGAATCTGATATCTTTTAGCTAACAACCCTCTGTAACTGCGGTTCCAGGGAATGGATCCAACACCCTCTTCTGACCTCCTCGGGCATTGCACAACACAGTTGTACTTACATACATTCAGGCAATACACTCATACTTAAAAAAGTAATAAAAGATTAAAAATCCATTCTAATTGACAGGCAATATCACAGGGCATATTTCCTTAATCTTACTAGTATTTTTTTACACTTTCCATTGCTATATGAGAGTGATCATTTATTTCCTACCTCAGAGGACAGATGGAAAAGAATCTGAGAATAGATATAAAAGTAATTATGATTTGGAGGTGGAAAAAGGAGGAGATTCATGGTTATTTGCAATATTTACATTACATCAGTGACAATTCTAAACTAATAAATGGTGAGAAATTAGATAGGCTTTATAAAATATATCCCCATACCATTTGTATACACATCCCTGACATACGGTCCCAGGAAAAAGAAGGCCTAAATAAAAGAAAATATTAACAAGGGATTTCTGAACTAAAGCAAGCAGAAAGCAAATCCTTTTGACTGAAGCAGGGGAAAGAGTACCATGGAGAAAAAGTTTAAATTATTGGACTGACTTATAAGTGGAAAATAAAAGATTAGATGGGTTGCTAAGGGATCTGAAACTTATCAATGATTTGAGAGGAAACGTACAGATCACAAATGAAAAATCAACTCCCTGATATGACTGCAGCTCAGAAACAGAACCTCAGGGGCGGGGGGGGCTGAATATGGTTCCTTGACTCCACCGTGAAATGATGCTTATGATCCAAAGGAAAATCATGCCCCACTATGAACCAGAGAAAAACAACTGTGGTACTGACAAGTCTCCAAACAGGGTCTTAAAAGGAATTTTTGGCAAGAGGAGGAAGTTGGGGGTGGAGTTCCTGTATTAGAGGGTGTGGGCTAATCGAATCTATCAAGTTATTAATTTGTTATTTCAGATGAAATGCATTGGGACCATACTTCCTGGAATATTTTAATTTAACACTAACTGTAAACAAACCCACACAGATTGTGTGAAACCATAGAGTTAGATGGTTGAATTTGGGCATTTTCTTTTGCTTGGAGCAGAGATCCTCTAACACAGTGGAAACTAGTCATGACCATAGATTTCAGGAATTCTGGTTCAGATGAGGTAGACTGTGGGATGCATAGCTGGCATCCTCATGATCATAAGCAAGTGCCACCTTTGGAGGCACCTGTCTGAAGAATTGTGTCCTATTTCTTTAAGCATTCTAAGCGTGAATAATATTTTCCACCTGATCCTCCAGGCACACCCATGACCTTTCTCTCCAGCTTTAAATGATAATATTGCCATGACTTGATTCTGGAGGTCTCCCCTTATTCCAGTATGTCAAGTGCAGGATTTCCTCAGAATTCTAGCACTTGCTTTGTTTGCTGACACTGCCTTTTTTAAAAACATGTCATACGTCGTACATACTGTTTTTTAAAATAGTTTATTCTTCACTCTTTAGTAACTCGATGATGCCCTTCTTGATTACCTCCAGTTGTCCTTGCACCTGCTTCTTCCAGTTGGTGTTAAGCATCTTGAGTACAGATAGATTGAGGCATTTGAAAAATATTAATTTAATAAATATAAGGGTTAGAGAGATGGCTCAGAGGTTAAGAGCACTTGCTATTCTTGCACAGGACCTGAGTTCGAGTCTCAGCACCCAAATCATATAGCTCATTCGTGTCTGTGTCTTTAAACCCAGCTCCATGTTATCCAGTGTCCCTTTCTGGCCTCCACAGGTACTCACACACATGCCTGCACACACAAGTACATAAATATAAAGGGTAATAATTAGTTACATAGTGATTCTTATTCAGCAGCTCAAGATTCCTATTACACCAAAGGAAGGGAGCCTTAGATAAAAATGTGTAGATGTTCCAAAAATGACACTGCAATGTTTGCTCAGTTTATGCTGTACACTGAGATACCAGAGGACCTGGAGAACAAAGTGTCTGTGTTTTACAGAAAGGTAAGAGGACTATGAAGAATCATTTCCCAGTATCTAGCTACTGCATCAGGGGATTGCTAGACTGAAGAGAGCTGCTCTGCTGAACAGGGCAACTCTTCACTGTTCCTTTGGGTGGCCTTTGTAGGGTGGCTTGGGACATAAGAAATTACACCCTAGACCTCTCACCCTAATGCCTAATATCTTTGAAGGATCATTCTGCAAACCAGGCTGAGGCTCCCATGAAATCTTCCTTGTAGCTGTATTTCTCCCTCCACTCCAAAATGCTTATTTTTCCCATCCTCTACTGCTGTGGGTCCCAAAGGTAGTGACTAACATGAAATAATGGCTATGAGTCTGTTTCCAGCAGAACCCAACCTGTACCACTGATCAAATCTATCTTTGTGCCTAGAATGTTCCTTGCCTTGTGTAAGTACATGCACATTGTAAGGAATAGTCAATAAACATTTATTTAGTGCTAGTTCTAGACCTAACAATAATACAGAAGTTCTTCTTGGTAAAGATTTCATCATCTCAATGTTAGTAGGTGCTGCTTGCACATTCATGCCTCTAATCCCAGCTTTGGGGGCATTTCTTTATCCTATCCAGAATAGCTACCTTCCCACTCTACAGGTCCCAAATACATTTTAATGCTCTTGGGCTATTTCTGTGCATTTAAAAGAAAGCATATAAACATGAGTGACTACACCAATATAAGCTGACTTTTATATATATATATATGGAAGAGTTTATTTGAGCTTATGATTGACGGTTCCAGGGAATCAGAATCCACTGTGGTGGGGAATCATGGTGCCCGGGGCTGCAGCAGCAAGCCTAGGGTCACATCTCAAAATGAGCACAGGAAACAGAGAAAGTGACCAGAGACCGCAAGGCTTGTCAAACTCACCAAGCCTGCCCCCAATAACGTACTTCTTCCAGCATAGCCACATCTTCTAAGACCTCCAAGAACAGTGCCACCAACTGGAGACAAAACGTCCAAACACTTAAAGCCCATGGGAGACATTCATTCAAACCACCATATTCCACTCCCTGGCCCCCATAGGCTCCTGACCATATAAAATGCAAAATGCGTTTAGTTCAACCTTAAAAGTCCTGATAGTCTTTACCAGTCTCAATTCTATTCAAAAGTCTATCGTCCAAAATCTCTTCTGAGACACAGGCCAATCTCTTAACTGTAAGTTCCTGTAAAATCAAAAGGAAAATTATATACTCCCAACATACAGTGGAACTGAATACACATTCCCATTCCAAAAGGGAGTAATAGAGGCATAGTGAGGAAATACTGGACCAAAACAAGACCAAAAAACCAGCAGAGCAAACACCAAGTCCAGTAACTCCATGTGCAACTTCTGGGACTTGGCTTCCAAAGGGCTTAGATGGCTCAGCTCTTCCAGCTTTGCTTGCAACACACATCTCTTTCTTAGGCTGGTACCACTTCCTGTATGCAGCTCTCCTTGGCAAATATCTCACAGGTCTGGCATCTTGAATGTCTTCTTGGGGTCTCCACTGCCAACCAGGCTTCATATTCACAGCTTCATGCAAGGGCCTATCAGGGCCTTCTTTATTCAGGGACACCCCTTCTGCACTCTGCCTGGCCTCTGCAGCTCTCTGAAACCATGGAGGAAGAACTGAAGACCACTTCACTCTTGCAAACTTCATGCCTCTAAAGCCAGCACCACGTGAATGAAATTGCCGAGTTTGGCTGCAAGGTCAGGATGGACTCTCTCCTACTTTAACCACATTTGCAAATTTTCTCTGCCCTGGACGTGCTCCAGTAGAAAAAGCTTTCAGTATTTTCCTTTCAAAACTTGGAGGCTTAGCTGGGTGTACTGAAGGTACTGATTCTGTTGTTTACTTGTAAATCTCGAGGCCCCTCTTTAGTCACTTTAATCTCACCTTTCCCATTGTTTCCTTGTAAATAGCTAGGCCTCTCCTTAATCACTTTAGTTTCCTTATCAAAAGGAAGCTCTCCTTCACATGCCTTGGCCCCACCTTTAATCTTCCTAGTGCAGATTTCAGATCCAAACTGTACATTCGAATTTCTTTCTGCCCCATCTGCTCTTCTTCACTGTAGATCTGCACAATATTCACCATCAATAGCCACACCATTTCTACATTAGGCTGTCTTGAAATATCCTCCACCAAAGACATTAGTCCATTGCTTTTCAACCTAGCATCAGGCAAGTATTTGGGCTGTGGGCAAACTGCTGCCAGACTCTTTATCAAAATATCCCAGTTGCTGCCTACGACTTTATTTTCCTCTGGAACTACATTTTTTGCAGCAATGCTTTCTTCCAGGCTTCTACCAGAATGGCCCCTTAAGCTCGGCTTACAGCAGTCAACAGCTTTTCTAGCCCAAAGTTCCAAATCTTCCACGTTTCTCCAAACATCCACATGATCAGGTTCTTCACAGCCAACAGCCCACTCTCTGGTAGCACATAACTGTATTAGTCACTTCCCTGTTGCTGTGATAAAACCACCATGAGCAAGGGAACCTATAAAAGGAAGAGTCTACTTGAGCTTACGATTGACGGTTCCAGGGAATCAGAGTACATTGTGGCGGGAGGCATGGTGGTTGGGGCTGAGCAGCAAGCCCAGGGTCACATCTCGCAAAGAGCACAGGAAGCAGAGCTAAGCTGACTTTTTTACAGTCTAGACGCTGAGACACCCAAGAGCAAAGTGGTAGCACAGTATGTTTGCATGACTCAGCATCCATCCCAGGGAAGATGGGAGACAGCAAGAATTCCAGAAGAGGGGCCTAATCTTCTAAACCCTTTGTTCAATGGTGCTCATCTATTCCTAAGCTCCACTCACTGGACAGGAACATATCCCAACATGATCCACTTTCCCACAATGTCATATTGCAGTTTAAATTTCCAACATGCAAATGATGAAGAAGACTCTCAAATCATAGCACATATCTTTGCACTTATTTTTTAGTCCATAGCACATATTAAAATGCAACATAACTCCTGAAATTATATTTTGTATCCTTATTCATCTATACACAGATGGCAGTTCATCAAAATGGAACTCTTTTTTTTTTTCACTCTTGATAATACATGTCTCTTATGGTCCCCCAGATCAATGGAACATAATTGGAGACCCAAATGTGAGTGCATGAAATTTCGGCCACCTGATATTTGACAGAGATCCCAAGAACACACACTGGAGGACAGACAGCATGTTCAACAAATGGTGCTGGTGAAACCAGATCACCACCTGTAGAAGAATGGAACTAAAACCTTATTATTCACTTTGCACAAAATTCAACTCCAAACGGATCAAGAACCTCAAAATGGAACACTTGATTGTTCACATTTTAAAAATACATAGTAGATGAAGTTTTTTTGTTTTGTTTTTGTTTTTTTGTTTGTTTGTTTGTTTGTTTTTTGTTTTTTTGGTTTTTTTTTTTGGTCTTTTCCAGACAGGGTCTCCCTGTAGTCCCAGCTGTCCTGGAATTCGCTCTGTAGACCAGACTGGCCTTGAACTTACAAAGATCCGCCTGCCTCTGCCTCCCAAGTGCTAGGATTAAAGGTGTGCACCACCACAGATGAAGTATTTTTTATAAGATCACTTTTGTCACCTAATTTCTTAGATCTTAGTCTCCAAAAAAGTATTCACTTCTTACAATGAAATCCTTTAAAGTGGATAACAGTTGTACTAGTATAAAGCATGGACTGTGTTTGTTTCATGGAGGAAAGCAGACAGTTGACAAATCCTCTGAAGAGCAGAAAGCAAGAGAAAACTCTAATATGCGAAATATTATTTAGCCAAATTAGCAGCTTTGCCACAAATGATGAGTGCAGGAAATGATGGATCACAATGCACTGTAGGTTAAGGCATTTAACAGTGTTGTATGACATTTAATTCTGGAGGGAGAGCTTTTGAAAAATCAGTGTGAGGACTCCCACTGTCGAGGCTGCAGCTGCTCCGTGGAGGGGCAGTAAGATGTTCACCAGAATTCTGAACTCTGTCTAAAGGCCCTCCAAGCCTGTGAACTCCCTGCCGTTTGCCTGTTAGCCTCCTGTCTGGCAGAAAGACTGCAGCCGCTGCGCTGACATCCATCACTGTGAGTTCCAGTCCACATGCTCACTCAAAAGCAGCATGTTGGAGCACTGGACAGACGTTGTCTCTTGGGTGGCTAGCACTTGAGGGGAGGAGGCCAGGATATTAGAACAGGCAAGTTTTTCTCCTTCAGTATGATACCATTTATTTAAAAGATAAACATTCAAAACGTTATTTACAAAATACCCTGAGAAAAGAATGTAGTGAAATTCTCCATAGGATGGGAAAGGAAGAAATTATTTAGGGCTAGGATTAGTGAATGAGAAAAGAGAGAGAGAGAGAGAGAGAGAGAGAGAGAGAGAGAGAGAGAGAGAGAGAGAGAGAGAGAGAGAGAGAGAGAGAAGGAATAATCACTTAAGGGATATGCAGATGCCCACTGGTAAAATTGCTCTTCACTTCCCAGTTCACAGTGGAATATATCAGGCAACTGAAGCAGAAAAGAGTATATAGCAACAGAAGTCAGTCATGGAGCTGTAGAAAAGTTAGCGAGAGAAGAAAATATCACACATAAATAAACGAAACCAAACAAGAACTTCCATAGGTAATAAAGGGAGCTATAGTCAGTGTGAATATCAGAGAAAAGAATCCACAGATAGCAGAAGCCACATCTACTGTGTTCCTGCAGCCTGATGTTAACCCTGGCACACTGTGAGGAGTCTGCTGCTGCCTTCCTGTGCATCTATGCAAATGGAGGATGAGAGACTTCAAGCCCAGTAGCCAAGGTGGCAAGAGACCCGGGTCATCTGGCTGCAGGTCCTTTATTGTCTCAGCTTCTACTGGTTTTTCTCTCACACAAAGGTCTTCACACCTGGCCTTCTCAGACAAAGTTACTTTTGTGCTCTTAGGATTTTCCAATCTGATATGGCTATTCCATACATTTGAAATATCCTTCTTCTGTTCTTTGTATTCCAGTTCCTATTCATCCTGTAGAGGTGGCTGTTTGGGACTGGAGAGATGGCTTAGTGGTTAAAATCACTGCCTGCTTTTGCAGAGGGGCTGGGTTCCGTACCCAGAAGCTTCAGGATGCTAACAACCATCTGATGGGATATGATGCCCATTTCTGACCTCCATATGCATGATACACTTACACCCACTACATGGATAAAATTACACACATGCAGGCAACACACTCATACATATAAAATAAAAATAATAAGTGGCTGGAGAGATGGCTCAGCGGTTAAGAGCGCCATCTGCTCTTGCAGAGGATCCAGGTTCGATTCCCAGCACCCATATGGTGGCTAAGAACCGTCTTTAACTCCAGTTCCAGGGGAATCTGACGCCCTCTTCTGACCTCCCCGGCATTGCATTACACAGGTGCACCAACCTACATGCAGATAGTACACTCATACACATAAAATATAATAAATAAATAATAAAAATAATAAATAATGTATATGTATTTTAAAGAAGTGGTTGTAGTGTTTCTTTCTCAGAAAGAACCTTTCAAATACCACATATTTAATAACATATGTTAGACTAGATAGGGATTAGGATATTGTATTTCACTATTGCAAATGTGAATTTTGGATAAAATTGTCTATTTCTAAGTATACATATCTCTATACATAGATATGCACATATGTATATATTTTGTAAAAGCATCTCCAATGCAATGTTATGGACAGACATACTACTAATAAGTAGTATTCAAGTTTACTCTGTGTCTTATTTATCAACTTTCCCTCTGCCCCCTTTAATCTCTGTCAATTAGGTCTTCTTATCATGATTTGTGCTTCAAACCATTTCTCTTATTTCAGTGATGTTATCTGAGAGATATTATCCAATTTTTTCTCCCCTAAATAGCACCCCCAAGCTCAGCACTGGAACTCTGATAGCTATAACTGCAGAGGATTATTTTATATACTCAACAGACAGACCTGAATCATGGGACCTTCTCTCTGGTGGCATCTGAAAAGCAAAGAATTGTCACAGTGTGTATCATAGGCATTTTTATGTGAAGAAGCCAATCTGAATGATCAGGCTGTAATATAAGCAAATTCCACCAAATCACAGTCCCTTTTCTAATTTTGGTAGTGTTCATCACTTCTTCTCTATCCTTAACCATGTCCTCAGTAAGACTGTTGACATTCCACTGTGCTTGATGGAAGTGTAAATATAGATCCCTCAGGATCTGGATATGGCTGTTGTTTCCCTTAATGGAACAGAGTCTTGATGCTGAAAATATGGTACACCATGTTGTTACTGGTTCAGTCCATGAATAAGAATTTCCAAGCCATGCAAGGATGATTTAGAGATCCTGTATCTTGCCAAAGGCTTCACATCTCCAAATAGGCTTTTGCACAATGAGGTGTAAAGTTCATGGGCTGCTGTTGCAGTGAGCTTTACATAAGCCACCTCCAGGAACTGTTCAATAGCCAGCTCTGAAATTCTAAATGGCCAAGACCCACAGTGCAGCTGTCAACTTCGTTTAAAGAGGCTGTGCTGTTTTTTTGTGTAGAAAAGTAGAGAGGAAAAGGATAAATGCATTTTATATTTTCTTCTGAAATTTCAATGATAGGAATCATTGCTTTTTTAAAGATTTTGAACTATAATGGAGGTACAAAACACACATGTTTAGTGTTATATTTTATACATCATGATAATATAGCCATGATGCCATGAACATAATCAAAGTACTGGGCAGTCTTATGACCTCAAAAAAATGACTTGCACTTGTGTATGCATGTAAAAATACTATATGATCAAGCTTCTTAAGTATTTATTTATTATTGACTTGGTATGCCAAGGATGTGTGATCTTCCTGCCTCCAGTTCACTACTGAGATTACAGGCATGGACCACTCCACCCAGTTTTATTCCATGCTGGGGAACTAAAACAGGACTTCTTGGATTCTGGGCAGGCATTCTAGTCATTGAGCTACATCTCTAGTCTCTTTTTATATTTTAGAGTTCACACTAGCACAATGTTAACTACTAGTGTAATATTGCCCTTATAAGTATGTAAAAGACAGGGAAATTGTCTTACAGTAACACCACTATTTGAAGAGAGGGAAATTTTTCATATATAAAAATCTAGTCCATGAATTATCACCCAGAACATTTTAAGCTTTTTCTTGTCCATGTGTACAAATGAGTGGCTTCAAATACTAATGTCCTGGCATAACCTTTGTTGCCTCCTCAGTGACTATTGGACCTCGCTTTATGCTGGAAATTCTCTAGAGTGTCATATTCCTCAATTTCTAGTAGGTGCTTCTGTCTGACCTATGGATCAGCACAGCTCCATAAGCAAGCTGACTCTAAACTCTAGTTTATTTTACTTGGAATTGGTACCATGGACACAGGGGTGCCAGTTGGGTCACTGGAGATTGCAGAATGCAATTACTTGCATGCACCATGTCTCTTTGTCATATTTTATAAGCAGCAAAATTAATACTTGTTCTATCTCCTCATGTGTTTTTGAGAAAAATGACATGAATTAATAAGTTTAAAAGTATGAGAGCTGAAAGTTCTAGACCACTATGTAAGCTTCATAAGTCTCCCTGAACACAATGCCAACTTGTATTATGAGACATCTATTTAGAAAAGGTAAGAACAAATATATAAATCTAAAGATTCCAATACAAGCTAAGGGTAGAAATTTTTTCCCAAAAAGCCATTCATTCTTCTTAAAAAGATAAAACTATTTGAAAATTACATAGTATTTGATTTCTTTTCAGATCTGAAACAATCACCCATAACATTGTATCTGTCCATAATTAGTATTAGAAATATGTCATTTATCAAATGCATGCTGGCTAAATTATCAGGAGTATTTCAGAAATGTTGAACTGTGTCCAAAATTTTTCCACTTAATAAACAAAAATTAAAGGTTGGGCCTCTAAAATATAAAATATATCTAAACTTGGTTTTTATTAGGTTTGTGTGAGAAGTTGAGTATTCAGTGTTTTGCTAATAAACCACAGAAGAAGAGGATCCCACAAGAAAATCCCTATGATGAGTTTAGCAGAAGCATTCACAGTCCTCAGCATTTCCTTAGAAAGCTTGTAACCATGGACCCAGCAACTTTTCACTAATAAAGAAAAACGTTCCTGGTAAATACTTGACTACAAGAAATTCTATGATAAGAAAATAAACAGACCAAGTTGGATTCATACCAGAGATGCAGGGATGGTTCAACATACGAAAATCAATAAACATCATCAAACACATAAATGGAATGAAAGACAAAAACCACACCATCATCTCAATTGATGCTGAAAAAGCCTTTGACAAAATCCAGCATCCCTTCATGCTTAAAAGTCCTAGAAGGAATTCGATTGGAGGGATCATTCCTCAATGTAATCAAAACCATATACAGGAAACTCACAGCCAATATCATCCTAAATGGGGAAATGACAGAAACATTCCCTTTAAAGGTAGGAACTCGGCAAGGCTGCCCTCTGTCACCACTCCTCTTCAATATAGTGCTTGAAACATTTGCTAGAGCAATAAGGCAAGAAAAGGAAATTAAAGGAGCACTAATTGGAAAACAGGAAGTCAATCTATCCCTATTTGCTGATGATATGACTGTTTACTTAAGGGATGCTAAAAACTCCACCAGAAAACTCCTAGAAATGATTAACAGCTTCAGCAAAGTGGCAGGATACAAAATTAACCTAAAAAAAATCAATGGCCTTTCTTTACACCAAGAACAAGCAACTGGAGACAGAATTCAAAGAGACCTTCCCACTCACAATAGCCTCAAAAACAATAAAATACCTAGGAACAAACCTAACCAAAGACACCAAAGAACTCTACAACAAAATTTTTTTTAATTTTTATTTATTTTTTTATGTGTATGAATGTACTGTCTGCATGTAGGTCTGTGCACCCGTGTCATGCAATGCCGTGGAGGTCAGTTGAGGGTATTGGATTCCTCTGGAACTGGAGTTAAAGACGGTTCTCAGCCACCATGTGGGTGCTGGGGATCAAACCTGGGTCCTCTGCAAGAGCAGTCGGTGCTCTTAACCACTAGGCCATCTCTCCAGCCCTACAACAAAAATGTTAAACCTTTAAAGAAAGAAATTGAAGAAGACATCAGAAGATGGAAAAACCTTCCATGCTCATGGATTGGGAAAATTAACATTGTAAAAATGTCCATTCTACTGATACTCTTGTATAGATTTAACGCAATCCCAATCAAAATCCCTAAGAGTTTCTTCACAGGCTTGGGGAAAAAAAAGTCCTTAAATTCATTTGGAAAAACAAAAGAATCCAAACAGCCAAAACAACCATGAGTGAAAAGAGCTACACAGGGGGGAATCTCTATACCAGACTTCAAACTATACTACAGGGCTATAGTCATAAAAACAGCCTGGTACTGGCACAAAAACAGACCTGTTGACCAATGGAACAAAACTGAAGATTCAAACCTGAGCACATACAATTTTAGCCATCTCATATTTGACAAGGGGGCCAAGAAGACACAATGGAGAAAAGGCAGCATCTTCAGCAAGTGGTGTTGGTAAAAATGGATCAACACTTGTAGAAGAATGAAATTAAACCCCTACTCTCACCCTATACAAAAGTCAACTCCAGATGGATCAAAGACCTCAACGTGAAACCCCAAACTCTGAAGGTGATAGAAGAAAAAGTTGGCAGCAGACTACAAGACATAGGCATAGGAAAATACTTCCTAAATCAGACAGCAGCTGCACAAGAATTAAGGTCGACAATTGACAAATGGGACCTCATAAAACTCAAAAGCTTCTGTATATCAAAAGAAACAATCAAGGAAGTGAAGAGAAATCCCACAGAGTGGGGGAAAACCTTCACTGCAGAAACATCTGACAAAGCATTGATTTCCAGAATATATAAAGTACTCAAAAAACAAAGAAGAAAGAAAACAAATGACCCACTCAATAGATGGAGCAAAGAGCTGAACAGAGACTTCACAAGTGATGAATTAGAGATGGCTGAGAAACGCCTTAAGAAGTGTTCAACATCACTAATCATTAAGGAAATGCAAATCAAAACCACTTTAAGATACCATTTTACTCCAATAAGACTGGCTAGGATCAAGAATACAAATGATACCAAGTGCTGCAGAGGTTGTGGGGAAAGGGGAACACTCATCCACTGCTGGTGGGAATGTAAACTCGTGCAGCCACTATGGAAAGCAGTGTGGGGAACCCTTGAAAGACTTGGAATGAACTTGCCACCCGACCCAACCATACCACTCCTAGGCATGTACCCTCAAGACTCACCCCACTGCAGAGATACATACACAGCCATGTTTATTTCAGCTCTCTTCACAATAGCAAGGAGCTGGAACCAACCCAGCTAATGAGTGGATAGAGAAAATGTGGTACATCTACACAATGGAGTTCTATGCAGCAGTAAAGAAAGACGACATCATGAGCTTTGCAGGAAAATGGCTGAAGCTAGAGGACATCATGCTGAGTGAAGTAACACAGTTCCAGAAAAACAAACGACAAGTGGTAACCCTCATCTGTGGATGCTAGTGCCAATTGCCTAGCTCTATTTCCTGTGCATGGCCCCTTGAGCTTTTGTCCAAAGCAGTTGGGAGTGACGCATATTGGAAACAACAACAACAGAAAGGACTGCATCAAAGAGCTGACTGAAACAGTGAACTTCTGCTCAAAACAGTCAACTTCCACATGGAGAATATTGAGAAAGACTGAGAAAGAGATGAAAAGCATGTTTGGCAGAATGCATGAGCTCTGGTGGGGTGGGGGATGGGGGGGACATGGGTCTAGATTTGATAAAAAAAATATATATATATAAATAAATAAATTTTTTAATGTATAAAAATGAAAATAAACAATCCAAGCAAACCATCATTATCACATGGCTGAAAGGATTGTACCTCCAGAAGAGCCCAGTAGGTCCTTCAGGAGGGATCCAGAAGTTCCTGTCACAGGAGGTGACAGTGCCATGTTTTGTGTGCTAGTGCTTTTGGAGAATCTGCAGTGGGACAGGTGGAGACAGATGACCTTGACACAATGAACCTGAGCTCTCACAAAAGCAGACTCAGTGTGCATCTGCACCTTTACATGCAGCAAGAGTTTTTAAAGAAAAAATGTTGAAGCAAGCTTACAGAATAAGGATATCAAAAAGAAATATAAAACTGTATAGAACATGTTTGTGTTTAGGGTGTTATTAGAAAAAGTCAAATTTTACTCTTAAGTGAATATTTATAAGTAAAAAAGCTACATCAATGCTTAATTTAGTACTAATGAAAGAAAATTATTTTCTCAAGATTAATATAGCACAAAGGTGGAAGCAGTGTTAAGAAGTTTACAGTTGTGTGTCCTTGGCCTGGCCCCACACAGTCTTTTTTTTTTTAATTATTTTTGTATGTGTATGAATGTACTGCCTACATGTAGGTCTGTGCACCCCCCCACACACAGTCTTTTACCTTCACAGCCTTCCTTACAGCAGTGCCCAATTCTGCAAGCTCCCTTCACACTGAGTGGCCTGTTTATTCAGTCTTTATTATTTTGCACCATACTTTAACTGTACCTGTTCTACCTTTATCTGTGTTTAGATATGCAAACTTTCACCCTCATGTTACAATTGCCCAGTAAAGCTCTATAGGTATGTAATCTATAAGCAATAGGTGGTAGAGCTACATGATCTGCATAGCTTAGTTGAGCAGTCGACTATCTATACCATGTATGACTGTATTCATATACCATATCTTTTCACCCAAGGACAAAATTACCCAATGGAACATTTCTTAAGCATGTGTATGTATATGTATGTATCACCTATAAAAATAGTAATGCAGACCAGACATAGTAGCACACATTTGCAATCTCAACACTCAAGTGTCTGTCAAATCAGGAGGGTGAAGAAGTTCATCTTCACTGCATATCAAATTTCAAGCAAACCTGGCATAGGAGACCCTATGCCCAAAAGCAAAACCAAAATGAGTAACTTATTGGTTTCTTCAGCAAATATCAACTGAGCATCTATTATATATCACTCTTATATTGAGTATGCCTTTGACTGAATAGAAATGAAAGAGCATTTCTCAAAGGGCTGATGGTCAAGCCAAATGCTCGAAATGTGCAAATTTATATATAAACAAAATTTCTCAGTGGTTCTTTCAAAATTATTGAGACTTTTGCATAAGATTATAGAGAAAGGAAAAACTTGGAGTACTTACAAATAGAAACAGTTCAGCAAAACATAATATCCTAAGCTATATTATAAAGTGTTAATTTAAATGTAGAGAACTTGACTCCTTTGTAAAATAACTGCACCAAAGGAAGCCATGGGGGGTAAATTGCTTCTACAGTATATTTCCGTTTTAAGAAACTAGAACTGTTAAAGTGTCATATTTCTTTTTAAAATTATAATAAAAAAGTTAGTGTCAGATATTCTTCATGAGTTAAAAATAATGAACAATAATATAAAAGTCATCAGGACATGAAAAGCAGGTGATGGAAAATGGAAATTTCCAGAAGAGAATATGCATCATCTATGAAATGCCATCACTTGGTTTCATTTTAAGAAATTTGGTCATATTATCTGAAACCATGCCTTCTGGAACTTTTCTTTAATATAAACGCAACAACCTGTTCTGTACTTTTTGATTCAAATCTTAAATTAAATTAGTCTTTTGAAAGACTGGGGAACTTCAGTTCATAAAGTCATGCCTTATGTACTTGTGGACCCAATTTCACCTCTTCCTTTAATTTCTCTAAATAAAAATGCTTAAGAAGTCGATTCTTAGTTTCAAGTAACATGTGAACCAGGTAGTAATACCTGTCTGTTATAAACAACTCAATAAAGAGATGAGATATTATAAATGACTTACCAGTCAATGTCAAAAACAATATAAAAACCCTAAGAGGTGACATTTCCTCATGTACCTCTTCCAGAAAACATATTTGGTCTTAAAACTCCTCTCCTCCTACTTGGCTTCTGAAAGAAAGGCAAATATAATTTTAGTGGGAGTTTCTCAAAGACAATAATCAACCTCTAAATCATTCTAATTTATTTTTCTCTTCAGCCCATTGAATTACCCTTCAGCCATTAATAAAGGTCCTTGTTTCCTTCAAATTTTGTAGGAGTTTTTCAGAAGAGACCTCAGTTTCTCTCTAACATTACTTTTGTCTTTCCTCTCTATGCCTTTTCTCTCTACATTCTCTAATACTCAGCTTGAATTGTCTTTTTTTTTTAAGATCTAACAATTTGATCTCATTTTTTCCTTCAGGGTTATGACTTTGATGTTATTCTAATAAATGACACTGTGGACTACCACTTTTGCTTTCTATAATCATTTTTATGTTGATATTTTGGCAAGTGTTTTTGAGACTTTAGTACTTGATATCACAAACTAAATTGAAAGCACTACCAAATCTCCAACTCACCATATCCACTTTGAGTTTATAATCCACTGTGATGGTCAATTTCATCAAGTTGAGGGTATTTAGAGTCAAAATAGGAATATGCTCCTGGGCATGTCTGAGAGTGAGTTTCTAGATGAGGGACATGGAGGCCGGAGGACTCAGTCTGAGTGTGGACAGCACTATTCTGTGGGGTGGGATCCTGGACTAAATAAAGCAGAAAGCATTCATCTCTTCTGCTTCCTGACTGCAGACACACTGTGTCTCACACACAGTCCTGATGCTTTCACCTCCTTCCATGATGGACGGAACCCTGGAACCGTGATTCAAAATAAATCACTCCTTCCAGAAGCTTCTTTGGTCAGGGCATTTTGTCACAGAAACAAGACGAGCAGCTAATGCTTTGCTTTTGCTCAAGAAAACACACAGATGATCCACCCGAGTTCCAAATCTTGAGCCTTCTTTGATTTCTCCTGCACCAAGCAATGATCCAATTTCAGAGCTCTTGTATTCAATATTTATTTCAGTAAATACCACACAATTCGAAATAAACAATTCAATTAAAAAAAAAAAACTTGGCTGGAGAGGTGGCTCAGCAGTTAAGAGCACTGGCTGTTCTTGCAGAGGACTGAAGTTGGTTGCCAGCACCCAAAGGGCAGCTAACAACCATCCATAACTCTAGTTCCAGAGCATCCACCATCCTCTTCTGGTCTCTGTGGCCAGCACAATAAACTCACTGGACAATCATTTTCTGCCACTTTGCATGGAATAATGAAATATCAGCTAGAAACCATAATTACAGATAAGAGTGTTCTGTGTGGAAGCTCATAAAGTACACACACACATCAACTCCAAATTAAACCAGTTAGATTACAGAAGAGTGTGGCACAGATGGCAGCAGCATAAGGTTTATAAAAACACAAAATGCAGTATTTCTAACAAACATACTTGCTTCCAACTTTTTTTTACATAAATAAGTTTTGAATAGTTTAATGTTTCCCCACCAAAGTTTCTTTCAGCAAACAAACAGCTTTTCTTCTTCAGGCATCTCCCAAACCTAAAATTATGTGTATGAAATGTATACTACAGAATCACCAAAATTTCTATAATTATTATAGATTCTGTATCACCTCTGGTGTATAACCTTTCCTTAATTTTTTTTTTCCTAAAAAAGTTCTTACTAGCCCTTTACCTGTTTTGTTCTTTCTCTTAACCATTCATTTGGTGGGGGAAGAGGGATGTATCTCAAGAGCAGCACAGGTGACTTTCTTTAGCTCATACCTAACTGTATATTACATAGGATTATGTTTTATTGCAAATACAACAAGTAGCCTTGAGTCACTTGGCTGTTTCAGGGGTTGTAAAAGTTCTCCCTCATCACATACTGACGTTTTGCAATGTTTACCATCATGTGCAAATTGTATTTCAATGACATGTTGATCTCCAATAGAGATTTGTCTTGGGACCCCAGACATATGATACTTTTTGTTCATGTACAGCTAGTACTTGGTAGAGCTTCATGGAGACGTACAAGTCTTTTGTTGGTTTTGGAGACGTGCAGAAACCAGATACTACATAAACAGAGGTGCTCATTCTCCACTGCCCCTGGTGAGCCACTGAAGGTATGCAGTAGAAGAGAACGCCAGTTCAGAGCTGGATAGAAGTCTCTGATAAACTATTAAGACCCCTTTTCTCAAGACATGTATATCTACTCCCAACTTAAACACTAAAGAGTATCTCTTAAGATTTTTACTTGTCTTTGAGTTCTGTAATAATAAGATAAGATTCCAATAATAAAAGATCTTGCAAAGAATCTTCTATTGCCAATAGCTTTTTTCCAATAAAATATTTTATTGAAATTTTTGTGTGTTTAATACATAATTTTTCAGTTTCAATTGCCTTTACACCTGCTTCTCCCTTGGCACCCTCCCGCAGACCTCTCCCACCCCTCCACCCTCCGGAGTTCACACATTCTGTCATTTGTGCTAGGGTCCATTGGGCCAAATAACACTCCCCACACACTCCTCAGTGCCCGCTCATCCTCTGAGCTCTAGTCAGCCTATCCAGAGTCCCTTTCCTAAAAAAGCTAGGGCTTCCTCACCTCTGCTGCCAATATTTCCTCAGCCAAGTTTGGACTCTGCTACCCATTTCTGCAATTCTGTGCTGGGTTTTTGTCCAGCTGAGCTTGCATGGGTCTTGTGCATGCTGATACCAATGCTGTAAGTTCATATGAACAGGGTCCCAGGAGCTTGTAGGATTCATTTCTGTTTGCTCCTGGATCTTACAATTTTTCTGCCCTCTCTTCCGCAATGTTCCCTGAGCCCTGTGTGAGTGAAGCCTGTACGTGAAACCACATTCTGTAGACTCCTAATCGTCATGGTTTGGCCATTCAGGGCCTTTTGGAATCCTGTTCTCCTATTACATGGAGAAGTTTCCTTAACAAGAGTTAAGAGGAAGTTAATGCTTTCTTGGGTCTTTGTTCTGTGATGCTTGGTGCTTATGTGTAGAGGTTGCATTGTAGATGTTCCACCTAGGCATGAGCAATTCACAGACCATGTATGTGTATATCTAGTTGTGGGACTCTGTACTATTCTCATCTGGTGCAGAGTAAGCTTCTTTTCTGAGTGATGTCTGTGATGTTTGTTTGTAAATATATGGATACTTCTTTTGTACTTAGTAAGATGTTACCTTAGCCTAGGGATGAGTCGACTTTGGAGATTTCTCCAAGATCTATGACCTCTCCAGTTGTGTGCATCTGGCTATGTTTACAACACCACACATGAGTTTCCTCCCACTGAGTGGGCTTTAGGTCTGATGTTATATGCTATGCTGGTCATTGACATTGATATCTGGTCTTGAGGCTGATGTTAGACATCACTGATTGATGTCCTCCCATAGTGGCTTGTATAGTGCTCTCCAAAGCTATGAGAGCTAGCCTTCAGGGGAGGTGGCTTCCAGGTAAGATCCAGCTCCATTGTTCAAGAACCACTCTCTGAAGTATGTCCTGTCTTCGGCACTAGTGTCTCGCCTCCAGGTTCTGGAAGGCAATCAAGGGCTGTGATGGTAGCCTGTGTAATTTTGGGAGTCTCTTGTACTCCCCTGGCCAACAACTCACAGTAAAGTTTCTCCTGTCTGGTATTGTTTCTTATTATGCAGTCTTTATCTTTGAATATGGACTCATGTAGAAGTATTGAATGTGTAATTTGTCAGTATATTTTTAGATATGATTCTCTCGGGTTTTTCCCCTAACAGGACATTATTTATCTCTCCTCTCTCCCTTTACCTGTCTAGACCTCCTTCCATGCCCTTTCAATTTAAAGCATCCTCATTTCTCCTATGGCCCCCACTGCTCTTGGACTCCTTTTTTCCCTTTATCCTCACCCTTCCTTCTATAGCCCTTCCTCTCCCCTCCCATTTAGATACCCTGATTTTATCCATTTCTCCCTGCAACAGCTTTAACAAAACAGGCCTGCATTTCTTGAGTAAAGTCAGAAGTGAAAATGAAACAAAACAAACCTCCCAGCCCAGAATCACTTTGGAACTATGACAGAACAAGTTGCAACGGTTTGGAGAACTTACATATTTTAACTTCAAAGTTTTATAATAATGGAAGAAATATGTCTTAATAAAGTTTTCAAAACTATACCACAAATACTTCCATGTTAGAAGTGTTCTTATAGTGGGCCTAGGTAACTGTGAGCCCTTGCTTGTAAGCATGAAGACCTGAATTTGATCCCCAGAACCCATCCTTAGGAAGTCAGACACATGATGGTGTATATTTATAATCCTAGCAGGAGGTGGAGACAGGCAGATGGATCCCTGGGGTATTCTGGCCATGTACCTAGCCTAGTTGGTGAGTACCAGAAGAGTGAGAGAGCCTGTGTCACAAATAACAGAAGGGTGGCACATGTAATCATACCCAAGGTTGCTGTCCCCTCTACATGAACTTACACACAGACATACACCACACACACACACACACACACACACACACACAATTTTATTATAGAAATGTATGTGAATCTGGAGGACATTTTAACATCAAGTTCTCTTCTGGTTTTCATTGTTGGGAAACTGGTGGAAAAAAAAAAAAACCTAAAAGGTAAACTTACATTTTTTTTTCCCAATCAGTTAAGTTCAACTTACATTTCAGTGTATTTACTTTATGCCAGGTCTCCTTCCAAGAATTAGAAACATGTGAACAGGAGAGTTCCCACTCCTAAGCAGTTTTGAGTGTAGTGTGAATGAGAGATGGGAAGATCTCCACACAGTAGAATATGATGCTGCTGCTAGAGAAAGATGTACAAGCAAACTGTGGTTACCAGGGATAGCTAGCTAGTTTTCCTAGCATAATCAGTGGGCTCAAGACTCAAGGGAGAGATCTTGCCTCAACATATAAGGTAGACAACAATTAATATAGATGCTCAGTGTCAACATCTGGCCTCTGCATACATGTGTACTAACATGCTTACCTGTGCCCATATGCATGTGAACATGCATGCACATATGGAAATACACTACATGTACATAGACATTCAAAAAAAATGTCACTCCACTTCAGAAAGGAAGATGGTTCTGAGAAGGAAAGAAGGAAAGAAGGTTGAAGCAGGATGCAATGAGACTGGGATAGCAGGAGGGGAACATCTAGGAAGTGAGATCACATGCCGAGTGTGCAGGATGACCTGACATTTCTCTATCACAGTAGCTCATGTTCCCTGCTTCCTCAGCTTTCCAAGTTGAACATATGCTATCTCCTTGTTCACTCAGAGAGGCTTTGCTAGATAATTGTAAGGATTCATGTGTCACAGTTTACCTTGACTTCACACTTTGACTTTATTATTCTGAATTCAATGAAGGCAGTTTGACCCCATGCTAGTGACTTGCCTTTCAGAAGTTGTTCAAGCTAAGTATTTTGATTGTTTCAATGTGCCTTTGTTTTTGTGTGAGCAGAGCAGACTTAAAGAGCCCAAATTGTGTATTTTACTGCAGTTATATGAAGAATAGCTTATTATTTGGAATTACTTTCTTACATACCAATTAGCACACAAATGAATTTAAACTAAGTGAGATATTTACACAAAGAAATGCACTACCAATCTCTGTAATGTCTTTAATATAGATACATTAAGAAAATTTAAACCTAGCTAGAGCTTTAGAATGATAACTATTTTATCTCTTTTATTAAAGACCACCAGGAGAACTAATAATTGAAGTGTTATTTGTAACAGCCTCTGTTTTGGATCTAAATCTCATAAACTTCATATTATTAGAATTGACCATTAATTTGCACTGCATCAATTGAATTTCTAGCAGCTTGGCAATAGAATTAAACTACCTCTAGGCAGGATTTATAAATAGACAATTATGTACCCTTCATGTATATAATTGATGTTTTGTATGTGATAACAAAATATTATATTATCGACTTAGAACTAACATACTTCATTCTGAATGGTTGCTCTGATAAATGTAAGCCTGCTTTATCTTCATCCTCCTAGTTTTTATAATCCCTTACAGAACTCAGCACTATCAATGTAAAATAAGTTCTCAAAGTAATTGTGAAAAACTATAGTATTTGGAGATGCAAAATGAATAGATGTCATTTCCCACTCTCTGGAAAGAAGAGAGTACATTCTCACCCTCTTAATAACTTTGTGCAGTGTTAAGTCCCCTTTGCTAACATTACAATTCTTTCCAAATGGGGAGATTTTTCTTTTAGATTTGAATGTAATTGAGACTTGTAAGTTAAATTTAGATAATGCAAATGAAGAGACACAAACATTTTTGAACAGCTAATCCTCACTGGGCATTGTTTGAAGTTAAAGTACTGTTCATAAGTGATAGATCTTACATTTCAGAAAGACTGAAAATATACAAGTGATCATTTATCAGCAGAAATGATGAGCTGTGTAAAGGGCATAAATCAGCTGAAATGGCCTGGGTGCTGCAAGCCTTATTTTATGTAGGATGGATAGAGATGGAGTCATGGAGCAGGTGCCTTTTGAGCTCATCTACTAATGAGAGGAAGAGATCCAAGCAAAGAACTGGGGGAAGAAGGGAGCTGGGATGGAGAAGAGCAAATGCCAGACTGAGAGCAGACTTAGTCTCCTTAAGGGTCATACTGAACAGTGTATTTGAAGTTTTGTGAACATCAGAAAGAAGAAGGTTCATGAGACTGGAAGATGTTGACTGAGCATGGGTATGGTTGCAGTTAGATCTGCAAGTCCCCAGTCACAGTACAACGTGATTTCTTTTTTTTTAATTTATTTCAAAATATATTTAAATTTTCTCTCTTCTCATAACTTCTACCACCAAAGTCCCGTCTAAGCCACTAGAACCTGTCACCTGGAATTTTACAATAATCTCATAAATTATATTCCCACTTTCATGCTTGCACTCTGTTTCCAATATATGAGTCACTGGCCATCTTAAAACCATCTGTAAGATCCATGGATTGTGCCTTTGGGAGAATAAATAAAAGATACTCATTGAGAGCAGATATATTTGAAAAATATGCCCCATGTGGGCAGAAGAATTAAAAAAAGAATTCCTGGGATTTAAATCCTTTTGCTAAAGTTTCAGTGCAGCACACAAAGCACGAAGCTCCTAGGTGCCTTCCCAGACAGTCTCTAGATCAATTTCCCGCTTATTATATATTTTTAAACTCTATCTTCTATGAACCCATCAGAGCTTTAGTCACATGAGACCATATAGTTGGGTATTTTGTTTACTGCTTTCCTTTCAGCTCCAAAAATAATCCTAGCACAGACTGTGTTCTTAATAAATAGGTGGTACCTTGAGCATCCACCAGCTAGAAGAAGGGATCTTTAAGAAACAAGGCTGTAGCAAGAGAAGCAGTGGGGGACCAGTCACAGTAGGATGAGTGATGTCTTTTGGATGGAGGTCACTGTGGAGAAAGGCAGTGGTCAGACTTGGAACCTATTTTGATTTGTAGAGCAGGCACCGCTAATGGAAGACCTCCTTCGAGGAGGATTTCCCAGGGTTCGATTTGAGGACCTAGGAGAATGGATATGCCATTTACTGAAATGAGAAGTTCAAAAAGAAACGAGTGCAGACAGGTCTAATGGGGAACAGACGAAGGGCAGGTGTCTTGTGTTGGTTTTATTTCATTTCCCTCTTTACCCTCTTGAAAGCCTGTACTCATTTACATGGTCCAAGCTAGATTTGATCTTCCAATATAGCCAAGTGTACTCTCGATTTTCTGATAAACTTGTGTCTATCTCCTGAGTGCTAAGATTACAATTACGGACCATCACTCCTGGTTTATGCAGCAAATCAGAGACTGAGTCTAGCGCTTTGGGAATATTCAGGGAGCGATCTACTCAACCATAGCCACAGCTCTCCTTTTCTGAGGAAAAATTATCATTACTCCACTTTCTCTTTCTCATTTTTCCTATCATCCTCATGAATTTGGGCTCAGAAAAATCTTCATCACTTTAGTATATATGTCTGCATTTTGAGATTTAGTGCTTTGCCTTTAAAAGGTTGTATCATTTAGAATTATTTGAACATGGAACTTTGAGCTCTAATCTAATTTTGCCCAACCATTTACCAATTACCTTAAAAACCTTGGTTTATTTATATGATAGCTCCTCCCCCACATACATAAAATTTTCACTTCTTCATATACAAACTATTTACATGTGCTTGAATATGTTTCTCAAATTTCTTCTTTGTTCTGTTAACATAGTTATCCTTTCCAAAGTACCATATTCTTTTTACTAATTTAGTTAGATTATCTCTCATTTCCCTCATTTTCAGAGTTGTGTTGGTTATTCTTAACCATTTTTCTCCCTAATAAATCTCTTTAGGATTCTAATCTGTTTTTTACATCCCAACCAAATTATCTTAATCAAATAATGCAGTCTTTGCTTCCCTTTCAAGTTCCCTCTTTTTCCTCTTGAGTTTTCTCTGTGGACTAATACGAGCTACTTAGGATTTGCCTCTCTTTGTCTTGTGCTTATATTTACTTTCTGAAATGTATGTTTATCTCTGCCTAAGGAGCCCTCTGCTCTTCCTTCTAGACTCCTAAGAAGGCAGTGCCTCCGTCAAGCTCAGTTTAATGATTCTTTCACTAGTGACTTTATTACATGCTTCTTAATATAGAGTAATCTCTTTTGTTGTTGGTTTGGTTTGTTTTCAGTTTGTTGGTTGGTTGGTGCCAAAACCTGGGATCATATTGTAATTCTGCCCTTCATTTTGAGTCTCTATACCCTCCCATACCTCCTGTCACTCAAGAAGAGGAATTCATGTTTTCTGAGTGTCTAAATAAATGTGCCAAGACTGCTATTTTGTTTCCATCATCCTTCATTTTTCTTGATGAAAATGTTCCCATCCTTTTTTAAATCTGTTTTTCTTATTATATTTATGTGTATGAATGTATTGTCTGCATGCAGGTCTGTGCACCCGTGTCATGCAATGCTGCGGAGGTCAGAAGAGGGTGTCGGATTCCTGGAACTGGAGTTCTCCTGGATTTGGAGTTACAGACGGTTCTCAGCTGCCATGTGGGTGCTGGGGATCGAACTTGGGTCCTCTGCAAGAGCAGTTGGCACTCTTAACTGCTAGGCCATCTCTCCAGCCCCAAAATATTCCCATTCTTTAAAGTAGTATTTTATGGAATGCTTTGCAAATCTAGGAAGCCTTATTTAGAACTTTCTCAAGCATGACCTATTAACTGAGAAGATGTCAAAATTGTACATGCACTCCTAAGTATAAGGAAGGGATAACTGGCTATTTTTCAGGTGATGGTTGGGGTTTTGACTAACAGAGGGCATATTACTGTTAATCAAAACACTGAACCTGTTTTAGTTTCTAAGCAGCTATGTCACACTATGACTTCCTGTAAAATTTGTAATCAATTAAAAACTCAGGAACTCTTCATTGAAATGCTATTTTTCTATGTCCATTCATTCTTATCTAAGCAATTCAAATGCAAAAGTTTACATATACGTATTTAAATTTGTCTTCTTCATTCATTCTAAACTATTGTGAACACAGTAAATTGACCTAATCATCATGTGTTATATCTTCCACAAATGTGCAAATTTGCTAAGAAAATTTCCTGTTTTTTGACTTATCAGTCTAGAACTGTGTGACACTGTTCTGAAGACTTTGGGGTCTGACTGACTATTCATCTATACTATATCTCCCAAAGGACTTTAAGCATTTCACAGGAGGTTTTTCCCAAAGCTGTCCTGCAACCTAATACACCTGCCTTCTTATAATCTCAATGAAACTTTTTTTATACTTGGCTTAATAGTGAGGAGGATTAGCAAATCTTTGATCTGAGTGACATTTCTGATACATTTTATCACTGAACAACTGTAATGAAAACCAGCTCTGGTGTTGTATCTGTGACTCTTTCCATTGTGTCTTGTTTATTTAGCAAAATGTTTTCAAGAACTGTAGCTTCTAAAAGCCACATTATCCAGGAAGAAAGCATGCACTGGAACCCAGTTCCCTGAGAAAGTCCTGAGCCCAATACTATCACCTAGTGCCAGGGAAAGACCTACACTAGTTGTTTAGGACTATGCCACTTTAATAAAACAGTACCCATGCACATGAGTGGTAGCAGGGTCAGTTCCTTTCAAAGTCCATGGTTGCTGGGAGCAGGAAAGGAATAACAGTAGAAGTTGCAAGGTTGGATATGCCCCCATCAGACCTGGTATAAGGAAACACAAGCACAAAGAAGCACAAAGACGGCGAGTGGTCAACTGAGATAGTTTTAATCTCTCTGGTCCAGGTAATTTACCAAAGCATTCCAGCATGAATGAAATTTACAATCTGCAAATGTTTTCTTATATGGGACAAGAGGAAAAATCATTCCAAGGGGAAGAAACACTATTGGATCATTGTCACATTTTATGGGCCAGCATCTAACTATTTTTTAAAGACTTCTTGATGCAGTCCTATTTTTATAGTTTGTGGGAGAAATGTATTGAAATGTGGTGGATCTGTGACCATGTTTTCTTTTCTTTTACTATAAAAGCCCTGAGGGGTAGTGTGTTTGTCTGAGCAAGCTGTCAGCCAATTAGAGTTTACTGCTGAGGAAGAAGCTGAGAAAGTTAATTCTGCTCCTTCAAGGCATAGTTAGAAAGGAAATATGAATCTTAAGTGGTGAATGTTATTTCATCAACTGAGAACCAAGAGAGACTAGTTAGTCAGGAAGAAGCAAGGACCATTTTAATGGGCTCATTTAAAGAAGAATCCCACAGCATACACAGAAGTCATTTCTTTCCTTTGGCCTGAGATAGAGGAAGAGAGGGAGCATTAATGAGTTGATCCTGACATTTAGAGACCTCTTCTTCAGTATGGTGCTACTGATAAGAATTGCTATAATTTAAAAATCACTGCACTAGAAATCAGGAGCTCCATATCCACTTCCAATTCTGGTGACAATTTCTTAACCTGATCTGGTCTTTAGAGTCTTCCTAAGTAATAGAGGGTAATGATGACTACAATGGATTCCTTAAAGCTGTGGTGGATTATCTATTGAGAAATAAACAAGAGAAACATAATAATGCACTTTACTTTCACTTGTTCTGTTTAATGTCATTGAACACTGGTTCCTGGTCTTTAAGGTGAGAAAGCCATCACAAATCATTTATGTCATGTCATGTCATGTCATGTCACGTCATGTGCAGCACTCTGTGCACCTCACTGCATCAGCATCACCCAAGGACGTCTTCTAAAAGCATATACCCTGATTCCTCCCTTCTGTAAGCTTCTGATTTGGTTTGTTCAGGGTAGGAGAAAATAATCTGTGATTTTTAAAAAATCTCCCTAGATTATTTTGGTATTCGGAATTAGTATCTATTGATTTCATCCAACTCTTCTACTTGGAAAGTAAGAAAAGAAAATTGGTCTGATATGGAAAAAATTTTTACTTAGAAGTAAATTATAATGCCTCAATCAATTATCTAGGAGGACAAATCCATAACAATACTGAGACATTGTACAGACCTTATATGGATGCTAAAATAACCCTGCAAATTTTAAGAGGTGAAAAAATTCTATAAATTCTCTTCTCTGGGGTTAGTAATTTAAGAAATATATTTGACCAGTTGCTTGGAATCATTAAGAATGGAGAAAAGAGACTGAAATTACCAAGTCCTATAAGTAGCTACACAGGACCACTGTAGAAGCTTCTGGTTACAGGGCTGAGTCTTTTTTCACATAGAACAGTCTTCTAGGGGCACTGATTTACTCTTGTTACCTTAAACAGAGCTCAGTTGCTCCTAAACATATAAGGCTCTGGAGATTGACTTGAAGGGGTTGTCTAACATGCTCTTCTGTCTGTCCAGCTTTACGGAGGAACTTCCCTCAGGCTGCATAGCTACACTGGGCACTCAAACTGTATCCTATGTCTTATCTTCAAGTGTAGTTTCATATGAGCATCTCATACTTTCTAGTGCCATTCTAGTTAAAAAGAATGAGCAAAGCTCTTTTCAATTAATAAATGATCCAAGTCTAAAAGAGTCCAAGTTATCTTTCCACTATCATTTAGTGATGCTGAGCAGTGGTTTATACTTGCAGAGACACGTAGGTAATTTATAAGAGCTCTGTACCCAGGGATGATTGTCATAGGAATTTGTGAGCCCAGGGAGGTACAGAGTGCTAGAGGAAGGGCCAGGAAAATAAGAAGAGCAATAAAATTGTCATAATCTGGTGAAAGTTTTATGTCCTATATCTTTAGAATTATTATGGTATATTCACATGTGTTGTTACATGTTTATGACTACATAGTGGTCTGTTCATTCACTAATAATCATGTTGGCTTTATGAGGAATATTGGGCATAAGAAGATAAGAAACATGATCCCTATGTTTCAAAGTATATGCAGACATTTCCACTCTAAGAATTGATAAGCAAAAATGTAAGCTTATAATCCACAAGTCAAAGGAGAATTATACTGAAAAAATAGAAATAAAAAATAACTTCTCCACAAAAACTTGAAGTACATGTATGACGGTGATAACATGAAGGGAAACAGCAGAATTCTCCCTCTATTTCAAGAGAAATTCTGTCTCTCAGGACAGCTGTCTTCATGCCAGTGTCTTAAGAATCTCCTATTTTCTTACTTCAGATAATGAGAGGCAACTAGACACTGAAGAGTAGAAAAGCAAGCCGGTCCATGTGTTTGTCTTTCTCCTTTTCCAGGCAACTGCGGGTGGGCTGTGACCTTTCACTGATGACCATATGGTTAGGGAGCTCTCCCCAAGTCCAGGAACTATTCTCGCCCACTAATAGTCTCAGTCTGAGGAATGGAAATGGTTCCAAGAGTTATCACCCTTGTCATATAACATAGTTCCTTGGCACTTTTCCTAAACTTTCATTGCCATTTTATAAGAACCTCCCATAGTAAACCTTCTCTAATCATCCCATTTGAGCACATGAAGATTGATAAATCAGCTTTGTGGAACCTTGGAATAAAGAATTAATTTCCTTAAGCCTCAATTTCTTCACGTGTAAAATGAGGAAGCAACAGCTGTCCATTCTATGTTATAGACCTGCGAGAGAGTTTAGTGAAATGATACTAATTTTTTTTTTTTTTGGTCTTTTTGAGACAGGGTCTCTCTGTAGCCCCTCTCTGTCCTGGAATTCACTCTGTAGATCAGGCTGGCCTTGAACTCACAAAGATCTGCCTGCCTCTGCCTCCCAAGTGCTAGGATCAAAGATGTACACCACCACACCTGGCTGAAATGATAATAATTTTTATCCACCTACATAAACATTTCTAACTTCAGAAAGCTTAAATAGGAAATACTGTAATATTGGGTACAAACATTAATTCTTGCCCTTGCTTCAGATAAGAGACAATATCTTGAGGAACAGACTTCATGCACTATATCCTGTGGTGTTCAAAATTCAAGCAATGTTCTTACAACAGTGCATACTGTGCACTGTAGGCCCACTGTGTGCATCATGGGAAGACTTTGAGTAGAAAAGCCAGGTTGGCACAGAAGAGATGCCAGACTGGATGCCTGGCACTGAGTAAAAGAAGCTGCAGCAACTCAGACTGTTCCTTACAAAAGTAACACAAAAAGCCCATCCTTTATGACATCTGGGAGACAACATCCCAAACAAGGTAAAGAAACGCAGTTTCTTCACTGTGGATAACAAGCCCTGCGTGGAAACCTGACAGCTACGAGTGGATGTGGATTGATAGTGAAACCACATATCCACATTCAATAAATATCTGTTGAATGTTTCTGTATATTAACCTTGTGCTGAGTTCTTTAAAATGTGATATGCATCCACTGGTGGGTACTATGACTCAGAATCAAGAGGAAACTAGTAGATTTGGTTTCCCTCATCCTTTAGACTACTTTGCTCTTTTTGTTTTGCACTAATGCAAATTGGTAGGAGAAAAGAGACTTTATGTTCTTTTCTCAAAATAGAGAGCAGTTGTGACTTAAGTTCCAAGACATTTGGTTCTGATTCACAGCTTTCTAGGAGGTGAGAGAGCTGACTGAGCTCATGGGATACTCTACTCCATCAACAATTTTGTCTCTTTAAGTTTTGTACATCACACTAAAGTTGCAGGCCATGCAAAGAGAAATGCTTTTGGTTGGTGGGACATGGGAAGTGGAAGTCTACAAAAGAACACTGAATGGTCCTTCAAGTATTTCCTGAACTATTTTCAACAAAATCACAAGTTAAGCAGACCAGTAAGTACAAGCAACCTGGAAATTTAACCAGAAATATCTAAGATCTATCCACCTAAAATGAGACTGAACTGCCAAATATCAGAAGCAGGAAATCCTTGGTACCACCAGCACATGCCTAAAAGTAAGGAAGTTTGAAATACAGTAGCTCTGTAAGGTTATTTTAGTTAGGAGAATAAGAATTCACCCAAGAGCTGGAACCAACCCAAATGCCCCTCAACTGATGAGTGGATAATGAAAACGTGGTACATCTACACAATGGTGTTCTATGCAGCAGTAAAGAAAGATGACATCATGAACTTTTCAGGTAAATGGATGGAACTAGAAGCGATTATGCTAAGTGAAGTAACACAGTCCCAGAAAAATAAATGATGAATGGTTTCCCTCATTTGTGGATGCTAGCACCAAATCCCCAGTTGGAAGGCAAGCTGAGCAATGTTAATACTATATTTCTTTTTATCTGAAAGCAACTGTGCTCTTATAATGTGAATCACTTAACCAACAGGCTCTAGAATTAACTTACCTCTTATTTTCAGACTTTGTAATTACAGTATATGGGTAGAGGGTATGTATTCATATTTTAGAGTAATATAAAATTAAAGTGAAAAATGTGAACTCCTAATCATATTTTGGAATTAATATACAGTTTATTTTCAAAGGTCATAATTTTGGTATATATGTGATGTACATAGAGGCATAATTTAGAGCAATACAAATAAATGGGAGGGAACAACAACAACAAAAGGACTGGGTCAAAGAACTGACTGAAACAGTTAACTTCTACCCAAAACAATAAACCTCTGCAGGGAAAAACTTTTAAAAGATTGAGAAAAAGATGTAAGAACCGTCTGTAACTCCAATTCCAGGAGAACTCAGTTCCAGGGGAATCTGAGACCCTCTTCTGACCTCCGTGGCATTGCATGACACGGGTGCACAAACCTACATGCAGACAGTACACTCATACACATACAAAAATAAATAAAATAAAAAAAAAGATGTAAGACATGTATGGAAGAATGCATGAACTGGGGTGGGGTAGGGGGCATGGAAAGGGGAGTGTGTCTAAATTGGACTGAGAAATGATGTATGAAATACACAAAACCTCAATAAAAATATTTTATCTAAAATTCACCCAGATTTTACTTTTATTCTTCCAAGTTTGTTCCAGCATTTTTTATGTGTTATTAAGTGGAGTGGAGAAAGCCATGAATAAAATGTTATTACTTAGAGCAAATCTATTGTGTGTGGCTCAATAAACTGGAGGAAAGTTTCTTAGGCAGTGCCCTAAATTCGGTGAAATTTGATGATTTATTGAGATCTTCAAACACAAACTAGGAATAGTATATAAAAAGGCTGTGGTCAATAGCCATATTAATCATAGACATGTTGACTTGCTATAAGTATTACATAAATTTAACTTTTATAGGGTGTCTCACACTGCAGCATCCTTCAGGGATAAAACATATCCCCTGTTGGTTTAGCTTCAGTTTGAGCCAACAAATGCAGCACAAACCAGTATGAACTCATTCTTGACTAAAATTAAGCTACTGAGTACACATACAAGTGAGGAGTATTTAATATATGCATGCTAAGAAGTCAGGATTCCTGTTCAGGGATCTTCACTTACAGAAATAAGCCTTAAACTTCCTTCCAGCAGAAAACAGAATTGCTTTGGATACTCAGGAAGTTTGAGATTTCTCTGAGCAGACTGTACACAAGGTTTCTGAATCTTGTCTTCATGAACTTAAAACAGAAACTTTTCATTTTTCAACCATGAATACAGAGACTATAAATTATATATTGTCTTCTCTTCATCAGAAAAGTGATTTTTTTTTCTTTTGCCTTTCTCAGATGTATCTCATCTGTGATAAAGCAGAAGGTAGCTAAAATTATACAGAATATACTTCTAGGCTTTTTGGATGAAATTTCTATAGAAAGCCAAAATAACTAGACCCCATGTATTCACATTTAATCATAGAAATTGATATATGAGGGGTGGAGGGATGGCTCAGCAGTTAAAAGCACTGGCTGCTCTCCAGAGGACACGATCAAATCCCAGCACCTACATGGCAGCTAACAATCATCTATAACTCCAGTTCCAAGGCTTCCAGTGTTCCAACACACTCTTCTGACCTCTGTAGGCACTGCACAACATGGGTACAATTACATACATGCAGGCAAAACACTCATAAACATAACATTAACAAAATGAAATACAACAACTTGGTATAACAAAGACCTTAGAGCCCTATCCTTTCTACTTGACAGATATGAGAAATGATTAGAAAACAAGAGACAGAATTTCAGTGCATTTAATCGACAGATGTAGCAAAAGTTTCTGAGCATGGCACAAGGAATTTCTTATTCCTCAAGACGGGAATAAAATCAATACTTCCCTTGTTTGCCACACAAGGTTGCAATAAGAATCTAAAGACATCCTTTGGTGGTAAAAATGCTTTGAATGCTATAGAGTACTTACATAATGCCTCTTCTTTTCTTCTTCAAAAGTTCAAAGTGACAGCTGCAGTTCAGGTTTTGGGGAGAATTGTGTAAAAGCTGAAATAAAGCATACTGGAAGGAGGCCTGTTTGGCCACACAGCCCCATTTTCAGCCCTGTATCTCTAGAAGGATGTAAAATGACTAATCTGGTCCAGGACATCTATGACCATGCAAAGTGCTGTAGAAGAAGGACGTAAAGTGACTGACTGATGTGGGTCTAGGGCATCTAGGACCATGCAAAGTGTTCTAGAAGAAGGACATAATGTGACTGACTGATCTGGTCCAGGACATCTATGACCCTGCAAAGTGCTCTAGAAGAAGGACATAATGTGACTGACTGATCTGGTCCAGGACATCTATGACCCTGCAAAGTGCTCTAGAAGAAGGACATAAAGTGACTGACTGATCTGGTACAGGACATCTAGGACCATGCAAAGTGTTCTAGAAGAAGGACATAATGTGACTGACTGATCTGGTCCAGGACATCTAGCCATGCAGCTTAGAAGGCGTAAGTGCTGACAGTGGGTAGGCTTGGACTGCAAGTGTTCTAGAAGAAGGACATAAAGTGACTGACTGATCTGGTCCAGGACATCTAGGACCATGCAAAGTGTGATGCTTAACCTTCACTATCAGTTTGACTAGATTTAGAATAACCCTTGGTACTCAGTGGTCCTCTGATGTCTGAGGCCATTTTCAGAGGAAATTAGAAGGGAAGAAAAGAAGCTCCCTGGATGGGGGCAGTGCCATCTCATGGATCAGTCAGAGAAGCTAGCTAAGTGCTGGATCAGTCAGAGAAGCTAGCTAATTGCTGGATCCATCAGAGAAGCTAGCTAAGTGCTAGCACGCGTCTCCCTCTGCTGCCCGATTATGTAATGTGGCCCACATGGCTCAAGGTTTTGCAGCCATGCCTTCTCTACCACAATGATCTAAACCTTCGCTTCCTTTTTTTTTTTTTTTTTTATTGTTGGTCTTTTTTCAAGACAGGGTCTCCCTGTAGCCCCAGCTGTCCTGGAACTCACTCTGTAGACCAGGCTGGCCTTGAACTCACAAAGATCCACCTGCCTCTGCCTCCCAAGTGCTAGGATTAAAGGCATGCGCCATGACGCCCAGCAAAATTTTATTTCTTTTTTATGTGTATGAATGTAATGTCTGCATGTAGGTTTGCACACCTGTGTCGTGCAATGCCCCGGAGGACAGAAGAGGGTGTGAGATTCCCCTGAAACTAGAGTTAAAGACGGTTCTCAGCCACCATGTGGTTGCTGGGGATCAAACCCAAGTCCTCTGCAAGAGCAGTCAGCGCTCTTAACCGATAGGCCATCTCTCTATCCCCAACCTTTCCTTTCTTAAGCAGCTTCTTCTCAGGTCTCTGGTCACAGCAACAAAAATGACTAACAGGAGGGATGCTTAGTTCTCCTGCCTCCTTGTTCCCAAAGGCTTTGGCAAAAGCGGGTACCCCTGGCTAATTCACCTCCGTGTCACTTCCATATTATAGACTTTAAAAATATTGCAAGATGGACGATTTAAGAGTCTCATCAGGACACAATGGGAACACAGCACTTGGGAATCTGGTCTCAACCCCAAGTGACAATGGAGAGATTGTGTGGTTCCTGAGCCATGCCATGTTGAAGGATTTCTCTTTAGAACATTGTGGAAAGAAATGGTTAAGGGCCAGGGTGGGATTCAAGTAGTACTTTTTCTCTAGTTAGAGCATTATAGCTGGCCTGAATACTGGAGTTCCCTCTACTGTGAATCATCTAGTTAAGACCTTTGGCTCTAGGGACAGAGGTCAACAAGGCAAGCGAAACTCTTGCTTTTGAAGAATATGCATTTTATGGGGTGGAGTTCAGAATATATCACATATCACGGAAAAGAGGCAGAGAACTAAGGTGGCGGGGAAAAAAAGGGGGTTGGGCAGCAGACTACTTTATAGCAGCTGGGTAGAGAGGCTTTCTCTAGGGAGGTCACATTAAGCCAAAAGAGTGGGTGTAGAAAAAAAGGCCCTTAGGGAAAGCCAGCCATGATGGCTGAGAAGCAGGCAGCAGGTGACACTGAAGAAAACCAGGGGAGCTTGGAGCTCAGAAGAATTCTCATACTGAGCCTCAAGGGAACATGTGCTAGCTGGTTCATTGGGGGCGTTTTACAGAAGATACTTATAGCATCCTGGGACTCCATCCATATGAGAATGGATACATGAATATCCAAAATATTGTAGGTGAATATTTGTGCATATACACATAGCATATTTACACAGGAGGAAAACAAAGAACCAGAAAGTGTATAAGCCATCATTTCCATTCTAAAATGACACTGTGAATTTTATAAGAATATATTCACATAAAAACAAAACAAATCAAAAACACATTAGTGTGGGTGTCTCTAGAAATTAGATGTTTGACAGTAGGACTATGGACTGGAAGAAAATTAGAGAATTGCTGCATGCACTAAAGAAGGACTTGCATTGACAGTGTGCTATGAAACTGAGTGTGTTGGTTCTTTCTCTGCTTCTAAGGACAGAGAAGACATTTAGAAACATAGCTGGATTTACCATTCCCTCAAAAGTAAGGAACACAAACCCCACTGAGCAAAATAGGAGAAAATCACATGGTGTTGGGGAAGGAGTCGGGCAGAGGATCCAGAGTGCTCGCTAATGGTCCAGCCACATGAGGTTTAGGCAGAGGCTGAACTTTGGTGGCAGGAACTGCCTGGTAATAGAAACAAGAATATAACAGAGAGGGAAGAAGCGAGTGTTAACATTTGTTTAGTGACCTTCAATTTGGAGAGAGTCACTCACAGCACAGATTAGTAGTTTGGAGTTGTGAATATTATAAGTAAAATGAGAGGATATCAAAACCATGCCATGTGTGAGAGTGAGGAGGACGAAATCGCATTCTTCCTGCTCACTCCCACAAAGCCTACAGATGTTTCCCTTCTGCTCTCGTCTTTGCTTCCCTCCGTGACCCTTCCCCTCACACTGATTTTGTTTTTAACTTTCTTTGACTCTCAGTCTCACCCTCCTGACTTCCTGGTAACTAACACCACATCCCAGGCGGCCTGGAATCCACTTGAAGATCATTGCTTTGCATCGGCATCCGAGAACTTCCTCCTCCGTTGACCCCCACAGCCAGCACTCGGTGTTGTATATTTGGAAAAGGGAGGAAGGGCAGAGGTGCCCACACACAAACACCTGTGCTGGTGCCCATTTCCTCACATGAACTTGGAATCGTTTTCCTCATGCTATGCTGGCCATTAGTCTGCTCTTCATGTTGCTCTTTAATGAAAACCACCTTTAGATTTAGGGAAAAATCACATTCATATTTACATAAAGCCTTCTTATGTGGGATCTGAATGTTTATGCCCAAGTAGTCAAGGAGTCATAGGCCATACAGAAGAAAATTACCTGCCCAGACTGGGACTTTGTGCTCTAAGGAAATAGGGATTCTTTAATAATGTTGCACTCTTTAATAAAGTTGCATCGTACCCTCTTTAATAATGCTACATAGTACCACTCTCCTTTTAGAATGAAGGGGGGGGATTTTCTTTGGATAGAGTATCTGTTTCCTGTTCTGATAATTAGCACCTGCTCCAAATTTGGATGCGAATGCCATGTGCAGGGCCAGCATCTGGTGTCCCAGGCCAAAAATGCGCCCAGAAGACTCCATATGGGATCAGAAACAGGGAAACCTTCTGGCTGAGGTTTGCATTAGGCAAATGAAAGCTTGAGGGTTTCATTTGACTTCAAAGCAAGATCCTCCAAGCAATATATCCTGTTGCGCTGGTAGTGATATTACATTAACATTAACGGCCATGAGGTACTGGAGTCGCAGAATGGACTAGAAGGCATCTACGTGCTGGAACATGCCAATAGTTAGGTAGTGCTCTCATGGGCTTTTATGAAATTTAAAAGACGATTAAAATATTCCTAAAGTTCTCAGAAAGTTTCCAAAATATATATTTCCCACTTTGTGATGGAGAAAGTGCTGCAAATATCTCACAAACTCGTGGCCATCTCAGGGCTGTGGTCAATGGGGAACCGGAAGTCTCCTTAGCTAATATAGGCTGCTACTTTAATAGAATTTTTGCCTCTTCATTGTACATTGGATTTAAGTACTTACTGGCAACTTTTTTCATTAAAACAGACTGCAGTAACCAGGGAATGGCAAGTGTACTGATGGTAAGCACCCTCTGTCCAGGAGTTTTGCCAGACAAATGAGAAGCCTGCGAGTTCATCCTCCCACGCACCTCTGAGATCCTTCCCAGCTCTTTCTGTCCTGACTTTTGTGGCTCCACAGTCCTCTGGCTTTCTGGTAGATCTGGCCCATGGCAGGTCTGGCCAGACCTGCCCTCTTTCCTCGGTGGATCTAGCAGCCTCTCTACCTCCTTTTTCATCCCAAGTTTCACTGGCAACTTCTTCCTTTGGTTTCGGCCACTGCCTGGCCAACCATTTCCAATCCCTGTGCAGCAAGTTACCCTGACCCGAAGCTGCCACGTGGCCCCTTGTCATCCTCTTTGCCTTCCACAAGTTTGGGTGACTATGACCGCATCCCACACCCAGGGTCAAGATGGCCTCAATTCTTTCACTGGTTTCTGTCATTCTCTTACCTGTGAGATCCAGATTTGTGTTTAGATTTCTTTTTGTTTGAATCGTCTGATTTCTTGTTTGAATATTGACCATTATAATGAATATCTTGCTCTATTTATTAACCCAAACTATAAAAATGTGAGAAGGGAGTAGCTGTATCACAAGATAATGGTGTGGTATTCAAAGTTAGAAGTGCAAGGGACACGCTGTACAGCAGTGTGTGTATTTCATAGTCACAGTGACAGAAAATAGGGATTTAGAGATGAACTTTGCACTGTATTCTTTATTTGCTGAGATTTATATTTATTTTTCTGATACACCATAGTACAATTACTCTGACTACAAAGGTGATTATTCATAATTAGAAAAAAATAACTACAATAGTTTCCTTTTAAATTTGTATTTATTCTTTGGTAATTTCGTACAAAAATACAATGTATTTAGCTCATATCTATTCCCCAGTGCCCCAGACCTCTACCATATCCTTTACCCAACTTCATGTTTCCTCCTCCTCCTCCTCCTCCTCTTCCTCCTGATTCTCTTCCTCACCCCCCCTCCTCTTTCTCCCGTTTTGTAACTCACTGAATGCACTCAGTGCTGGTTCTGAGCATGTTTGTAGGAGCCTTCCTGTATTCTTTCAGGGACACCAAATCAGCAGTCTTTTCTCCTTGTCTGTTTTATTACATAACACTCTCGAATCTCCATGCTCTGTCTAGCAGCAAACCCTGCCTGACAGAAGGAAACCCTGTTGAAAAGACATAAGCTATCAGTTTTCTAAGTCTATACAACTACTGTCTTCTGTTCTCAAAGACTAGAGTCCCTCCCTTCTGCTGTAGAGCACTCTATCCTTTGTCCTGTGGGTTGTGGCTTTTCCAGTTGTCACCCCTCCCTCCTATGACTTTACCCTCTGGTCCTGTTGGCTTCTTCTCAACCTGCTTATACAGATCTTCCATCCTTGTCTTAGAGGACAGCTCTGGTGCATTTGACACTTTTTTTGCTTCTCCCCTGTGACTCCTTTCTTTATGTGAATCATTTTTGTTGTTTATCTCTCAGGACCAAATCTCGTTATGAAGCCCAAGCTAGCCTCATGCTCACAGACCTATGGCCTCAGCCCTTCAAGCACTCCAGCATGCCTGGTTCTCCCTTGGCTTTCCTCATCACTCTGCTTTATAGAGTTCCCTTTTACAACCCAACAGTTTGCTCCTGTCCCCACATGAAATCCAACTTTTCCCTTTTTTCCTTAAATGCTGCTTTGCATCAGGATCCCAACCTTGGACCACTCCTATTATAATTGGACTTAGTCTGGCTAGAAAAATCTCATTCATTCTTCAAGCTTTCAAACACTACTTAAATGTTAAAATTCCCAAATGGATATTTACGGCACAGTCTCTCCAGATGTTTAGCCTCATTATCATAAAGCCTGGTAACCATCTCTAACACATTTTCAGAAAGAAGTGATCTCATCATTGTAACCTTCTAAATTGCCCTCTTCTGAGCATCCAGCTCCCTCATATCTAGAAGCTTTCCAGAGTTCTTTCCTGTGATGGTTAATCCTGAATGTCTACTTGAAGGGCTCAGAATCACCAAGTAAACAAACTTGAGCAAGTCTGGAAGGCATTACATTGCATAGATGGATGGAGGAAGACTTAAACGTTTCCTATCACTTCACAGCAGGGGGTTCCAGAGTGAATACAAACAAGAAAGTGATCTGTGCACAAGCATTCATCTCTCTGTGCTTCCTCACTGTGGTCATACATGACCAGCCCCTCAACGTCCTCCCTCGCCTTCCCCACAAAGATGGACTGCCCTGGAGCCAGGAGACAAAAGGAACTCCTGTTAATGGCTTTTGTCAGGATACTTTGTCCTCCTGACAAAAACTAAAACAGTCTCCCTCCCCAGCGCAGTGAGCACACGCCTGCTAGGCCTCCTAGCTAGGCCTCTACTCCTAGCCTACTTGCCCTTCCTTGTCCATTTCCCACCCTGGGCATGATCTCACTGCTATGTATACACCTGAAGACGCTGGCTTTGCTTGACAGCTTCCTGCTTTTTACTCCTGCCTGCTCTTTCACTCTGCCCTCCTCTCTCTCCTTGTCCCCTCTCTCCTTGTCCCTTCGTTCCTTGTCCCCTCTCTCCTTGTCCCCCTCTCTCCTTGTCCTCTCTTCTTGTCCCCTCTCTCCTTGTCCGCTCTCTCCTTGTTCCCTCTCTCCTTGTCCCCTCGTTCCTTGTCCCCTCTCTCCTTGTCCCCCTCTCTCCTTGTCCTCTCTTCTTGTCCCCTGTCTCCTTGTCCGCTCTCTCCTTGTTCCCTCTCTCCTTGTCCCCTCTCTCCTTGTCCCCCCCTCTTCCTTGTCCCTCCCCTGTCCCCTCTTCTCTGTCCCTTCTTGTCCCCTCTCTCCTTGTCCCCTCTTCCTCCTTGTCCCCTCTCTCCTTCCTCCTCCCTTCCCCTCTCTCTTGTCCCCTCCTCTCCTCTGTCCCCTCTCGCCCCTCTCTCCTAGGCCCCTCTCTGCTCCTTCTGTCCCCCTCTCTCCTTGTCCCCTCTCTCTTGTCCCCTCTCCTTTCCCTTCCTGTCCCCCTCGTCTCCTTTCCCTCTCTCCTTGTCCCCTCTCTTTCTTGTCCCCTCTGTCCTGCCTTCCCAGCGAGCATGGTCAACCGAGAGACGTGGCACCTCTAGAGAAGGGGAAAATCGCCATGGAAACGAGATAATGGGCCCAGGTCCACTCTCAGGGACAGAGCGCGAAGGGGGCCGCACGGCAAACATCTCTCCCTTGCCCCCGCCTCCTTGTCCACTCCTCTTCTTGTCCACCTCTCTCCTTGTCCCAGCTCTTCTTGTCTCCCTCTGTGGCCTTGTCCAATCTGTCCTTGTCCCCTTCTTCTCCTAGCCCCCCTCCCCCTCTCACCTTGCTCCCCTCTCCGCCCCCCTCAGCTCCTTGTCCCCCGGTGCTCTTGTCCCCTCTCTTCTTGACCCCCTCCATTCCTCCTTTTCCCCCTCTCCGTCTTCCTCTTGTGCCCCATCTCTCCTGTTTCCCCCTCCCATCTCTTTCTGCTCCTTGTCCCCTCGCTCCTTCCCCCCTCTCCTGCCTGGCACCCTCCTCTCTCTCCTTGTCCCCTCTCTTCTTTGGTCCCACTCTCTCCTGTGTTCCCCTCTCTTCGTGTACCCATCTGTCCTGGTCCCCTCTCTCTTGCCCCCTCCCCTTGTCCCCTCTCTCCCGTGTCCCTCGCTCCTTGTCCCCCTCCTCCTTGTCCCTCTCTTCTTGTCCCCGCTGTCCGTGTCCCGCGTCCCTTGCCCCCGCTCTCCTTGATCCCCTCCTGCTTGTAACCCTCTTGCTGCCCCTCTGTCCTTGTCCCCCTGCCTCTTACCCTCTTGCCCCCTCTCTCCTTGTCCCCTCTCTCCTTGTCCCCTCTCTTCTTGTCCCCTCTGTCCTTGTCCCCTCTCTCCTTGTCCCCTCTCTCCTTGTCCCCCTCTCTGCTTGTGCCCTCCTCTCTCTCTTCACTCTTCCATTCTCTTCTCTGGCCTTACAAAGTTTCTTAGGCCATGTGCATATGGCCCATTTCCTGCTCCCCAAAGCCTGGCATGGTCGTTTTCTCTCTGCTGACAGCTTGTCACTCATTGACGATCTGGTTAGTTCTTGACTAGCTTTTAGACTGTGATTCCTCCTAGGAACCTTCCTCTCCCTATCACTCAGAGTTTCTTCACTTCAAAACACCATCTTGTCTGGCTGATTGCATATCTGGCTATTTGCTCAACATAATCACCTTTGTTGTCATTCTATAAGCTCTTTAATGCCAGGCCTGCTTCATTAAACAATTGAAGTGCAGCAGACTCCTAATACATAGCCTGCAGCTGCTGATATTTATCGCAAAAATGAAAAGGCAGATGTAAACACCTGAAGATACAACGTTACATTAGAGTCTGATGCATCCTGAAGAATGGGACCTTAGAAGATGAACACCTGAACAAGTCCTGCTTGCTTGTGGTCATCTTGAGAATCAGCCTATGCACTGCAAAAGAAAGGACCCAGGGGGGCTAAGATGGTGGCAAGATGGTAACTAACTTGCTGGGAAAGCCGGAGGACCACATTTCCAATGCCTAGATTCACAGACCATCCCAGTGTGAAAGCACGCATCCGTACTCCCAGTGTGCCTACCTACGGCAGGATGCACATGGAAATAGAAGAACCGGGAGCCAAGGATCCTGGAGCACATAGCTGTGAACAACAAAGAGTCTATCTCAGACCAGGTGGAAGGTGGAGACCAACACCTGAGCTTGTCCCTCAATCTCCGCCTGCTCATGGTGACACTCACAGAAATGTATGCACATCACACACACACACACACACACACACACACACACACACACGGATATTATAAAAGAAGGAAATGCTAACTAGAGCCCAGCAAAGCTTCTGCAACTTTGAATCGCTAATATAAAGGCCTATTTTTTTGTGCTACATTGTGCTTGTCCCAGGGTCCTCACTGTCACATGGAAGGCAACATGGGGACGATACTTGCTCTCTCCTGCCCACAGCTCTTTGGGGGCCTTTCAGAATCTATCTTCCTTTCAGTACCAAAAGACTACGAAGATGAAGATTATCAGAATTCAGATACACACTGACACTGTGATACAAGGAAAAGTTAAAGTTGTGATTTTAATTTCTGCTAGTGAAACTTCATTTACTGAAATCCACAGATAATACATACGTCAAAGACACAAGCAGCCAATTTAGAAAAGAAGATGTATTTTTTACAATCGTGGTTGTCGTCAGGTGTGTTTCTTATCACCTACGTATTTGTTAGGCAGCCTAGAATTCTAAACGTATGGCAGCACTCAGCATTGTCAAAGGAGCCAAAAACGGTCTGTCAAACTCATCGTTTTTCATGTATTTCAGTTAGCAAAACTGAATATATTTGAGTATAGAATGAAAAAACAGAATCATTTTTAAAAGGAAAAACAGAGAAATAAGCAGCAAGATTCTTAATTAAAAGAGATCTATATGCCCTGACGCTGTGCCTGGCACATGGACTTAACCACAGTCAGGAAAGGGACCCTCCCCCTGCCAGTTTCCACATGAATGATTTTCCCGTGTATTCCTAATAGCTTTCTTTTCTTTGTAGCTAGAGATAAATTTTGCCTTTGTTCTACCAATATCTCAGGTAAGGGGTAGTTATAAAGAAGTCTTTCAATGTGATGTGAGTTAATAAATTCTTCTATCCTGTGACTTCTCATTTTTTCTGGAGGAAAACTATTTTAAAAAATCACTCAAATGCTCTTACTTTGTAGGGTACTTTTTTTTTTCTTTCATTTTGGCTTGTCTTTATTGCACACAATAAAGAAAATACCTTAAGATGGTTTCTTCTGTGACATACATTTATATTGGTAGATAGATTTATACGTATACTTCTGGGCATTTAACTATACATATATGAGACAACTTCTTAACTGCTTTAATAATGAGATGACTTATCAGGTTTTGCTGGCTTTACATGAAAGTATTTCTAAAAAGTCAACCTTAGGAATGAATAACAGTCCAAAAGAGACTTTGGAGAAAAGGAAGTTATATTGTTGGGGTTGGAGCCACTGTAGGAAAAAAAGGTTCCTGGCCCTTCCCTCTCCTCCTGGAAACATAGATGAAGGAGACCAGCCTGTGATCCACAGGGACGGACACAGAGTCAGATTCTTTAGGTGATTAAAAGACACAAAGTACAAAAAAAGACTAAGGTATGGTCTGAGAATCAAGATAGATTATAAAAGACTACACAGAGAATAGGCGAGTCTGCTAGCAAAGACGTTGGGTGTTTTTTTTTTTTTTTCTTCTCTTGAAAAAGAGCCATAGAAAAACTGGAATAGAAATGCTTTTATCTAAAAAGAAAGAAATGAATACATGTAATTTCTGGGTCATCAGAATAGCTCAGCAGCCAACCCCAGCCCCACCCACCCTGAGAAAAACCAAGCTAATGACCTTGAGTGTCTCCTTTCATCCTGACAAGATGGCAAGCCCCTTGGCTGGGCCTAGCAAAGACAGAGGTCCCCTGTCCCCTCAAAAGCAGGCCTGCCTAGAGAGTGGTCGTTGGGGGGGCAGCAGAAGGGGGGGCAGCTTGAGATTGTGATGCTTTTGGAGTTCTGAAGGTGCAGGAGAAAGTCAGCCAAGCTTCTCGCTCGGGCCGGTGTTTCCTCACCTGTAATACAAATTAGGAAGCCTCTCGCTTGCACTGCAGATCTCAAAGGCTTTTCCAGCTGTTTTAACATATCGGAAACATCTTTCATAAATCCCAAAGGCCTAAGTTTAAAATAGAAATTCTGACCTCAGATTCCTTTCTGTCGGTGTCAAACTCAGCACTCATAAGAAAGACTCCAAAAAAAAAGTCTTCTCAGTAGGCCAAAAACATGTGTCCAAGAGGTCACATGGCAAGCTGAGTGCGAATTACTTGGAGATCTGCTTTAAAAACAAACACCAGTGAAGACTGAACTCTGCACTGACTCAAAAGAGACTTAAGTCCAATTTCCTGGTCCTTCCCACCCCCTCTTTCCAGGACCCCCAGCACTGAGCCCTCCACTAGGGACAGAACTAAATTCCTCTCCTCCTCCTCCCAGTGGTCTTGACAGGAGGCTCTGCCTTTTGTAAGGATTTGAGTGACGTTGAGTGACACTGGAATGCTTCATCTTGCTCGGCCTGGAGGGCAGTGGCACAAATCCTAAAGAACAATAAGAATTTTTAAAAGAAGAAAATGACCGGGCAAGAAACTGACCAAAATCTCATCCAATGGGGAAGCTTTGAGACTCTCCTGAATGACAGCTAGTAAGAGGCCTATCAATCAACCCAGGGGCTCCCTGCACCTGCACGCTGATTCTACCCCTGAGACTTGGCCAGATCTATTATGATGCAAAGATGTGACTCAAAGCCAGGCTTTTCTCTGTCTATAGAAGCCCAGGTCATTGGAGGAGTCAAGCTCTGTACCCAGGAGGCCATAAGGAGCACCCTAGGGTTCAGAGCAAAGCGTTTCCTTTGGCTGCCTGTGTGCTGCAGTAGATCTTCGGCAGGCTTGGCTGTGATCTCAGCTCCTCTCCTGCTCTGCCTTGGCCATCTGCCTGGTCTCCTGCCGTTCTCATCTGTAGGAGCCGCACAGCTCAGCAAGAAGCTGCTCTTCTTGTGCCCATCACAGCACTGCAAGGAAAAGAACACCGAGATAGTTGCCTGAAAAGCAAAAGAAGCCCTTGTCGTAGTGCCAAATTCATTCTTTTAAGGACTTCTGATTTCACAAAAGGAAATCTCCCCCCAAAGAAAAGTTAACGATGAACACGCACCATGTCTTCCAATGGGCGGTTCCTGAGCTTTTCCACTACATTAAAAAGCACGTAAGAATCGCGTGGAACTGGGCCCTCGACAGCTGTTGATTGGTTTTTCAAACATCAATTTGGGGCTAGTTCACTGTTTAGAGATTCAGAGTGATTCTTTGTTATATGGTACATGCAAAAGTCCTCCCACCAAGATGAAAATATTTAACCAGGCAAGACTCCGTGTGATTCCTATTATTCATTCTGGGATTACTGTTCTATTTGATAATTATGTAACAGGGAAAGATATATGAAGACAGTGGTCCTGATGTGTAAACAGGCAGATTCTTCTGGTAATTATATCTGTTTATCAGAGACCTGCTGCTTTATTGATATTTATTCTTTGTAATTGGGTCAATATTTCTTGCTTGGGTTCAGAAACAAGCATCAAAATTCCACTCACCTGTGACACCATCTTCATGTGAAATACAGCTACTGTTAATTAACTTTCAAAGCTTAAAATACAAAACATATTTGAACATATGTGTCCTATAATCCACAATCTGCACCTTAAGAACTAGGGAGTCTATTAAATGCTTTGCCACTCTCAGCAAGTGCCCTATCCATTATACCTTTAAATTATTCTCTATCAAGATAGACATTTTAGCAATTACAAATGGAAATGTGGATGTTTTGATGAAGTGTTGGTTTTCAAAGCCTAAACAAAGCAAATCCACTGATTATTTTTTTAATTTTTTTATAATTTATTTTATTTACTTTTTTATGAATGCACTGTATGAATGCACTGTCTGCATGTAGGTTTGTGCACCGTGTCGTGCAATGTGGCGGAGGTCAGAAGAGGGTGTCAGATTCCCCTGGAACTAGAGTTAAAGACAGTTCTCAGACGCCATGTGGGTGTTGGGGATCGAACCCGGGTCCTCTGCAAGAGCATTCAGTGCTCTTAACCACTAGGCCATCTCTCCAGCCAGGATGAATCTTTTTTTAACTTACACTTTTTAAAATGCATTCCATAAATATATGAATGTGGTTATGGAGTATGTTTACTCTGGGTTGTATAGGAAGAGAGATGCTGCTGAGTTTAAAGAGTTTAGAGTAGAGACTCAAGAAATATGTGTTCATTGGTTAAGTATTGACTAAAGTAAGCAAGGGAAAATTTACTTCATAAATATGACTCAAATAATCCCTACATTGAGACATCTATTAGTTAAAATCCACATAAAGCAAGGTAACTTTTTTCTGACATTGTTGATTTTCTACCTAGAAATCATTTTTATTGCCTTAGGGCTTTTTTTTTTTTTAATCTTTCTGAGACAGGGTCTCCATTTAGTCCTAGCTGGCCTGGAGCTCACTCTGTAGACCAGACTGACCTTGAATTTATGAGAGATCCTCCTGCCTCTGCCTCCGGAGTGCTGGGATTAAAGGCATGTGCCACCATACCTGGCTATAGTTTTTACCTTAGTTTTATGGTAAATATTAATAATAATAAGAAGAAGACAAAAAGTACAGGACATTTTGTGGAATAAAGAGACTAATTATATGGCGATAATGTGGTTAATACAGCCATGCCTTCTTGCTATACCCCATCTATACTCCTGAAACTGATAAGGAAGATTTTTCAGATAAAAGTCTTTAGTCCTTTTCCACTATGAAATTGAGAACAGAAGCACACATCACCCAAAACTACAGGAGCTACCCAAAGTTTGCTTAAATCATTTTCTACATGTTTCTAATTTTTCTGTCCTTGAGATTTGGTCAAAACTATTATGATGCAATAGCTATGACTCAAAGCAAGGCCTCGTCATAAAGTTCTTCCCAAGTCTATGGAAGACCATAATTTTCATAATGTAAAGATATTTGAAACCTTACTCTTCTTAAATACAGAAGTGTAAAACTCAGTTGTATGTACACGCCATCATTCTTGCAATCTCCAAATGTTGAGTGAAAGTAGTGTTAGCCTGGTGTAGGAGATGTGGGACCTGCATTTTAGTTTCAGTTCTCCCTGTGCATCTAAGCGTCTTAAACAAATTAATCCTTAATTTGTTCAGATTCTTTTGTTCAGCACTTCAGAAGTGGGATTATGATCTTGAAAGTATCAGTGTGTCACTCAATACACTAGTGTTTTGCATATAGGCCAGTGGTTAAATCATGATTCTTAATGCCAATTTTAAGTGATAAAGCTGAGATTTAGAAGTCTTGACTGACATTCTGGTTCTCAGTATCTCACAGCTAATAAATGGCACACATGGAATTTTAACCACAAGCTCTGACTCCTCCTTTCTACCAGAATTACCAAAGACTGAAGACATTTCATTCAGTGAAAGCATTTAAGGCCAGGAGTATTAGAGGTTGAGTTGTCTGGGAATCAGGATCTGAAATAGAGGTTAATAACACAGAGGTTCGATAGAGACTGCCTTGTGGGAGGGAAGGAAAGGAAGCAGAATTGGACAGAGATTGTGAGCCACAGTGCAGTCTTAACACATGTTGCATCCTGTCCTATGAAGAGATGTGGGGGGTAAAGACAGAGAGGCACCATTCAGAGTTGTTCTGAGTTCAGGGAAGAGAGTGAGCAGGTCTATTTCTCTGTTAACCAATCATTGCCTTCAAAAAATAGCATATGCCTTTAATCCCAGAATTTGGGAGGCAGAGGCAAGCCAATCTCTGTGAGATTGAAGGCAGCCTGGTCTATAAGGAATTTCAGGCCAGCTTGGGCTATAGGAAGACCCTGTTTCAAAGAAAAAGAGAAAGAAAAGAAAGAAGGAAACACGGGACGGAAGTATGACCTTGGGTAAAGCAAATCATCTAGGCAATCCCTTCATGGGGCTGTCCTCTTCTGCCTTTCAGTTAGAAGCCTTCTGCTAAACTGAGGTACAAGTCTTTTTTGTGGTGGACTCATCCTAGCACCAAGGATGGAGGGAATTGCAAGTTGGAGAAAGCTGGACTAGGTATAAAAGAATTGGTGTTCAAAGGCAAAGCAAAATAGTCAGTGATACTCAAGGAGTCATTTGTGATCAGGTTGTTTCTAAAAACTAAAAGAAAGTCGGGCTGTGAATTTCTAGTACTATAGTAAAGGAAAACAGCTCACTGAGACCTCTTCCATTGCATTTGTTTATTACTATTTTTGGAGAATATGGAGGCAAAGCACTTACATAAGCATGTACTAGAGCAATATTAGGATGTCGATGGTGGAGAAGCTGATAATGTATGATGCAGCTGTGTGTCTTATACCTACTGAGGGACTGACTGGCTACATAGCATCCTTACAACCAGAGTCATCCAAGGACCTGGGTCCAAGAAAAAAGGAATTTCACAGTCATCATTTTGTACATTCACATATTTATTTACTTATTAGTGTAATTCCATGAAAAACCCTGAGTCTTGGGGCTCAAATATGATTAAAAATCCAATTCTGTCTTCAAAGTATATGCTCTGTGTGTGTGTGTGTGTATGTGTGTGTGTGTGTTTGTGTGTGGTGTGTACATTTGATGTGCTGGGCATTCACTCATTTAAATGCTATGAACCCAAATCTTTTGATTTGTAGAATGTGGGTTAATATTAATTCATTAGATAAATTAAATTTCTATAGAAACAAAGCTTCCCTGTAATATGTGAATCTTATAGTAGTGCATACACAGGACAATTTCTTAACCTAAAGTTTGTTCACAAAGGACACATTTTGTAAAAGCCAAACTGTTTTAATTTTAATTGCAATTCATTACAGCAGCATCATAATGGAGCTATGAAAAAAAGGCCAGAGGAACAGAGAATTGTGGGACTGTTTCTACCAATAAGACCCAGACAAGTTTTGAAATCAGTGTTCTCTTTGAATTGATTCTTCCAAAAATAGAAGCCTCAGAGAAGGAAAGGTAAGAATAGAATTTTGTACCTGCCATCTTCTTATATTTTGGGAACTTTAATTCTTTTGCTGATGGCAAGTGACTAACTTGTTTTTGTCAGTTCTCACGTCTCAGTTTATTCAGTTTATTGGCATAATTTAACTAAGTTGTCCATCCTTCTACTGATACTTCTACTTGGCATCCAAAATGCTACCCTCTTCCTTTTTTTTTTCCTTTGGTGTCCTCCATCTTTGCTGCTAGTTATTTCTCTCTTATTTCCCTCAGTAACAACTGGAGTGTCAGAGGACTCTGTCCACCCATGACCTCAGCTGCATGTTGACACCCACTCCTTGGGTAATCCCCCCCTCAGGCCCATGTCTGCAAGCAGCACTGTATGCTGAGACCTCAGTGGTCTGCAGCTCCTGCACTCTTACCTGCATCTCCAGGTTTGCTCGTGACATGATTCAGAAATGTCCCTTCGAATGTGGGTAGGTCAACATCAGCTGCACTGCCAGGCTCCAGCCCTGCCGCTCAAACGACACCTGGCACTTTGTTTTCAGAAAAAGCCAAACTTTTTACATGATCTTGTGGTCTTACAGAATAGTCTCCTGTTTGCCACTGACCTAACCTCAGTTCATTGACCCTGAACTCACTCCAGTCCTGTCCCGGTGGCTCTTAGAAAATGCCAAGCAGTCAGAAGAACAGCTGGATGGAGACTGTGTGGAAAGAGGGAAAGGTAGAATCTTCCAGTGTCTCAGTGCCCACTGGGGCCTTCACACTATTAAAATTGCTTCTTCACTTCTACTTCTACCTTCCAGATCCTGCTTATTTACCTCTGTGGCCAACCATAAAGGGACAGGATTCTGGGAAGTGTGGCTTAACCTTACCCTCCTAGTCATCATGAGAAAACCACCACACTGGTTAACATGCGAGACACTTCTTTGCTCATTTTTCCAAGATTACAGTCCTATGACTGAAATCGTGGAATAAATACAGCATAGCAATTACTAGTAAGGTCTCCTGTGCCAGACCGTCTAATGCCTGAAATCCTAACATTGGTATTTACTGTGCAGGGGAGCATAGAAGACTTAACCTTTTATAGGTCCCAACTATGAAATAGGCTCATGGTGTAAATATCTCAGGGATCCCTCCAAAGTTTAAATGATATAAGGTTCATAAACACCAGACCCTGGTAAATATCCAAAAACTATTAGCTCACTGGAATTCCCATTATGTTTAGTGATGGCCATGCATGTAATAATGAAAGCTAAACAAAAGCCCAAAATTGAAGAGAGAATAGCTGAGGGGTGGGAAAGAACTAAGAAAGAAATTCATAGACTGAATAATTAGTCCCCACCCAGTAGTTTCACTATCATCATAAAGTTCCCAGTGACAATTTTGTGAAATCCAACTTCAGTAAACACCTAAGTGCAACAAAGGAGTCAGGAGAAATGGCGTACATTCACTGGAATGTGATTCAACTTCCCCAAGGGCTTCATGAGCCTGTGGCCTTCTACCTGATTTTGAATAGTCCCCCTGGCAAAGAAACAGTGAATGGAGATAGCGGGACTCTTCTGAGACCATCCAAAAGCCGCTGTTGAAGTCTGAACACTCTCAGGAATGAGGACGTTGCAGCACTGCGACACCCTGTGAACACCTGCTTTCAATGAGTTGAGTAGGAGAGGCTAGAGAGGTGGCTCAGTCAGTAAACTGCTTTCCAGGCAAGCATGGGGACCTGAGTTTAATCACCAGAACCATGTTTAAAACAAATGGTTGATATGGAGGCATGAGCTTAGAATCTTAGTACTGAAAGGTGGAGACAGGTATGTCTGCCAGTGCTCATTGGCCTGCAAGCCTAGACTAATTGGCCAGTGGAAAAAAACTGTCTATAATCAACTAACTAACTAAATAAATAAATAAATAGGAATGAATGAATAAATATATAAAGAAATGAATAAATAAGGTGTGCTGTGCCTAAAAAATGTCAACTGAGCTGTCCTCTGGCATACACAAACGTGCACACCCATAAATATGTACCTGCAGGCACACATCCATACTCAAGCACAGAAGGAATGTGTGTGTGTATTTGACAGGGAGAGAAAGGAGAAGGAAGAGAAGGAGGAGGAAGTCTTAGGCAAATTGTTACCTACATGCACAATGAAGGTATAATCAAATATTTTCTTAAAGCACACCAAACTGAGAAGTGGAACAATGTTGCAAAACAATGACACAGATTTGTTCAGGACCAGCCATCCAGCATGGCATTGTGTGAACCATGGCTCCTCCTCATGTGCCCTAAAGTTGAAGAATTCCCCAGGGAATGACAGGTTCACTGCCTGATGCAATAGTCCAATCTAACAGGCAGCTACCTTTTTATTTCCTGTCTCTAATTCCCCCATTGGGCATCGTCTGCTAAAGTGCGTTTCCTAATCTTGACAGCACTACTGAGGTTCAACATGAAGAAAGAAACTGTGGTTCTATGCCCTTTGGCCTGGTCTTAGAGACCTGGTTTTCTATTCAGTACATGAGTATTAGCTGGGCTAGATCCCTGTGGATACTAGTTCAGTTCTGTATTTCCAATATCATATATCTGAGAGAGGAGAGAGAGAGAGAGATACTCTGCTTCCAGATTTGTGATCTGTTTTCTTCTGCAAACATTTGGGCTGCTTTGCACTCTCCAGCTCTTAAAGAAGAATCTGCAGATGTGACTAAATATTAGAATACAGGAAAACCATATCTATTTAAATTCTGAGGGATAACACTATTGGTTTCTCCTAAGAAATATTTTTTATTATTTTAGTTCTTATCTTTGTTTTATGTGTATGAGTGTATTGAGTACACATATGTAACTGCACTCATGGTGTACAATGCCTATGGAGGTCAGAAGAGGATGTCAGATCCCCTGAAACTGGAGTTACACATGGTTGTTAGCCATCATGTGGGTGCTGAGAATCAAACCCAGGTCCTCTGTAAGAACAGCCAGTGCTCTTAACCACTGAGCTATCTCTCTAGTCCCATAAGAAATATTTTAATGCTTCCATTTCAGTCACTGGAGTTGAGACTGAGACACCAAGGCCACTGTGAAATACCAGAAACCATAGCAGACTATAAGGAGTGAAAAGAGAAGAAACCAAAGCAGGAATAGAAGACAGAAAATGGCGAAGGACTGGAACAATGCTACCTATGGCATCCCCTAAGCAGACTCTGCACTTGAGTTCAACCTCATAATCTTTGGTCAATTCTAGAAAGCTTTCCTAAAAGTCCTGCCAAATTGTGTTTACTGGTAATATTCTACATTAAGGTTGACACAGGATGAAGTTGATAATTATCTCATGACCCAGAGAAATGACTCCTCAAGAGTTTGCAGAAATCATGGAAAGTTTCAGCTATCCCCAGGGATGGGACAGAGGTTTTTCTAACTAAAGCTATTGATTTCTCAATCTTAGAAGAGGTATCAGACAGGCAATAGATTGAAGAGATATATTTGTCATTCCCTTCTCTATCCAAAACCTTGAGAAAGAAGCATGAAATGGGAGATAGCCCCGCCCTGTAATACAATAAATCACCAGATTAATCACCTCCCATCCTTAGATGAAGCTCACGCTTCTGTCATCCCTGCCTTTAAAGTGAACCTTCACCTTTTGAGCCTTTATCTCTCAAGCCCATATTCTCCTCAGAATTGCAGGGATAATTGTTTAAAACATTACTGAATCCAAAAATGTTACCAAAGCCTAAAATGCAAAAGTTGAGATGTCTGAATGTACTGCAGGGTCTTTGTTTCTTTCACTTAGTACCACTACATTTCTCTCTGTTAGTGTTCATGCAATACAGGTAGATTCTCTTAGAGAACTGTGAGAGTGCAAGCTCACTTTAGGGATCTATAGAATGCCTTTCACTATTGTATCAGGTAAATGGAAGATGAGGACTGCCCCTGTACTCAGATGAACCTACTGTGGAATCCATCACTTGCTACCTTCTCATCTCAGACAGCTATTAAAGAACCAAATCTCGACAATACGGTCACCAGATGCCATGGATACAGGCAATCATCATGGTAGCTGGTAAGCTGTGACACCAAGAAATTCTGACTGAACAGGATAGCCTTTGTTTTCTATATGATCAGTGAAACACATAATAAATTATAGTCATAACCTAATTGTCCTTTTTTTTCTTTATTGAAAGCGTTAAGGTTCTTTGAGTTAGGAAATGAAAACTACCTTATCTGCCATGTAGATGTTGGTATGACCAGCACTTTTGGTGGAGTCTTTATGCTAGATTATAATAGTTTTGCTTCAGGTTGTCTGTTTTACTTTTTCTAAATAAGAAGACCCCATCTCGCCAGGCGTGGTGGCGCACGCTTTTAATCCTAGCATTTGGGAGGCAGAGGCAGGCGGATCTTTGTGAGTTCAAGGCCACCCTGGTCTACAGAGTGAGTTCCAGGACAGCTGGGACTACAGGGAGACCCTGTCTCGAAAAGACCAAAAAAAAAAAAAAAAAAAAAAAAAAGACCCCATCTCAGTATTATTACTAGTTACCATCTTTTTTGTATTTAAAAAATTGAGATATGAAGAGGTGGCTCAGAGGTTTAGACCTATTTCTCCTCTTTCAGAGGAACTGAGTCCAGTTCCCAACACCCACTTCAGGCAGCTCACAACTGCCTACAACTTCAGCTCCAGACCCTCTTGTGGCCTGTACAAGCATCTGTACACACATGCATGTGCGCACACATACACACATGCACACAAATCTTAAAAACACTGAAATGTTTTCAAAACATATTTTAAAGAAAAATAGTGAGAGAGTCAGTGATAGCATTTATATAGTTGTATTTGTGTATATATATATATATATATATATATATATACATATATATATATATATATAGTTACTTCTTCAATGGGTGATGACATGGCAACAGTGAAGACCCATTAAGGGAAAACTAGTTCTTTCTGAACAAGAAGCTGTGATCTCTGCCCTGGGTGGAGAAATACATATATATATATATGTTTATTCTCCACACAAGAGGCTATTCAAGAATATAGATCTCAAAATCCAGACATTCTTATATTACTCTGTAGTTTTTCTAAATTTGGTGAGAAATTATGGACAAATCACCATTCCTTTCAATATGCTCCATTTTCTAATTTTATATTCAAGTAGGCAATCTCTAAAATGTTTTCAGCACTTATATTTTAGGATTTGGTAACAATTTTGAATTCAGTAATGTTTAAAACACTTATCCCTACAATTCTGAGAAAATATAGGCTTAAATTGTTCTTGAAAAACTTCATTGAAATAAAACTGAATTTTATATTTCACATTTCCAGGGAGGTTTTCCCTGAACAAAATGATTTTTTTTCTCCTTCAGTAATAAGAAATTCAACTACTCTGCACTGTCTTTACAGTTATCTACACGAGAAGATGCTGCCCATCTTCATTTATTAGAGAACTTGGTCGCTGTTGCTCTTCCCCATCTAAGGCTCATGAAAACAGGGCTCTGTGCTGAGGGGTTTATGGAAGCCCCAGCCTCTTCAGAACAAATACACATGCCCATAGCACTGCTAAAACAAATAACGAGAGGACTTCCATGAGTCAACAACCTGGACTTCCTTATATTTCAATGTATGCAACACTATTTTGCTTTCAGACTTTTATAGAATTGTTAACTACAAAAATGTTCCCCAAATTTTTTAATATTTAATAAGCACACTTAGTTTCAAATGCAAAGGATAATGGGCCACATGTGAGGGGAAAAAGTGACTGAAGATGTAATGGTGGCTGATCTCTAGGAAATCACAAGCTATCTCAGGATGATGACTGGGCCCACTACCCACCCACTTTAATAATCCATTCTTGTGATTAGCTTTGCAACTGGATCTCAAGTTTATCATAGTAAAAATGGGTTGTATCTCCTCCCCAACTTCAGACTCCCTCCTACATAACACTAAGCTTCATTGTTACTTCTTCAATGGGGGATGACATGGCAACAGTGAAGACCCATTAAGGGAAAACTAGTTCCTTCTGAACAAGAAGCTGTGATCTCTGCCCTGGGTGGAGAAGTACCCTTGCAGGCTACCCAAACCATAAATGACTTAAGCCAATTCAGAGGGGGTTCAATTACCTGGCCAAGGGACCTCCCCTTAGAAAGGTAGGGCCACTTCTTTCTGCTAAAGAGATACACAGGATATTTGTCCCTTTAATGAGATACTCTTCCTTTCCAGAATCACCAGCCAGTAGTGCAGTGTCTTACAGAGTGCAGCAATGCTGCTTAGCAAATCTGCCTGATGCTTTTTTCTGTCCTTTTTTCTCTCTCTTTTCTAAACATGTTTCCCCTAGCACTTTGAGCTTGTCTTCCTCTAAAGCTCTCTTCCCTAGTATGTGGCTGTCTGCTGCCATCAGGCAGAACTCCATGTCCATTAAATCACAGAACATGTTATCCCTTCTCTTCTCCCTCTCCCTCCCCTCTCATTTGAATTATCATACACAAGTAATATCTAGTTCTGTTGTTTGAATGCATGGATAGAAGAAAACTAAGCACGATATCAATTCTATCTTCATGGGGATGTTATGAGAATCAAATAAGATACTGCACTGTACAGTGTTCAAATGGAACCTACACATGGCTCTGAATAAAAGCTAACTGGATTGAGGCTGGATAGATGGCTCAGCTTTTCTTGCAGAGGACCCAGATTTGGTTCCCAGCACCCACATGGTGGTTAACAACTGTCCATAACTCCATTTCCAGGATGACTTCCACATGCATCGTACAACAAGGGTACACTTACATGCATGTAGGCAGTACACTCATACACATAAAATGAAAATAATAAAACATTTTTGAAGTTGACCAAAGTGTTCATAATTTGTAAACTAGGTTTCATTCAAAAAGGAGGTTGTTCGAATATACAACCAAACTTCATTTTGAAAATTCATAAATTAAAACAGAGAGCATGAAGCTTTTTGTCTGCCATTTACCTTGAAATTTCTTATCAATAGTCACACTGACAAAAATATCATTTAGAAATATTTAGTATATCCTCAAATGGGAGGACTGCTTTTTGAATGACTCTGTTAATCCATTCGGAGAGCATACAAAAGTGCAGGAAAATTAAGTTCCTTATGAGGAATACAGGTGTCAGTTTGGCATAAACAGACCAATAAATTAGAGAACAAGCTGAAAGACCAGTTTGTACCTTTTCACCAACAGAGGAAAAACTGACCATTTCAAGATATATTAATTTCTAGAAAAGATACTGAAACTTAAATAATAGAATAAAATTCCATCTCTTAGGACAGAACAGACTGCTAGATTGAATGCTCATTCTTCAGTTAAAATCTATTTCCTTATATTATTTTTCAATAAGACAGCTTATTGACTGTCTTTTTGTTATGAGTTACATGCGCCTGCATAACTCGAATGTCTAAGTGCAAAAGAGTGCAAAAACTGGTATCAGAACTCTTTTTACAAGTCACACCAACCACGAACCCCTCTTTTCTTCAGCTAGTCTGGCCCGAGAAGCGGGAGTGGCACCCACCCAGCCTTCCCTTTCTGTGGGCCAGTTCTCACTTGGGGACACATCCCGGGGTCTCTTGTAGCTTCGCCCTTGTCTTTTGAGGCTGCCAGGGCTGCTGTGCACTGTTAAAGAGACCTCAGAACCCATCCTGACATCCTCCTCTGAAGGTCCTTCTGTGTAACGTTTGGAAGGATTTCATCTGAAAGGACTTGTGGGAAAGAGTTCACTCTCACCTGTCAGCCAGCTCCCAGCATTCCTGTTCTGGGATGACAGAAAGATGAGTGAAAGCTACCTGTGTGTTTCCAGTTGTTCTCAAGAACAGGCTTGCTTTTGTGATTTAAGGATTCCTTGGAGAAGATTACCGGAGAGTGGGATGGAAAGCCATGAGACTCTTTGACTCTGATTCCTTAGATTAATCTTTGGTAGTCATAATCCTTAGCATTGTGCTTGTTATGGCCTAAATGTTTGCATCTTCCCAAAACCCGAACCCCACTGTGTTCGTATAAATACATGGGGACTTTGAGAAGTAAGAAGTCAAGAAGGATAGACCCTTGTGTTCAAGCTCAGGATCCTGGTGAAAAGAAACAAATGATTCTCCTCCCAGGTGGTCATTAATGACATGATGATGTGTTTCCCAGAAGAGTGCCTTATGCTAAGATAAAGTCAGATCTGCCACTTCCCAGCCTCAAAAACTATACAAATGGAATGTTTGTTACTGAAGCTACCCAGCTTCAAGTATTCTGTCATAACAACTCAAACTGACTAGGACACTACCTTCCTGATTGTCATGCAAATATTCCCATCTGGTTCATCTGACGGTCTTTAAAACATGTACAGAGTTCTAAACTTTGTGTAGAAATTTAAAGTGTCTTTATAGCATATTCTAGTAAAATTGAAATGGCTATTTTCAGTATTTTAAATGATCTTGATTATAATAATGCATATGCATTTTTCAAAAAATATGTGCTTGAGCAGGAAATAAAATTTCAAGTCTAAATCGGGGGTTAATTATATGTAAAATATGAACATAGAAGCTGTTTCATCCTGGTTAACTTTCAAAATTGTGCACTATCAACTTAGATGCAGATGGATCTATGGAAAGGAAAAGGAATCTTCAAGAATTAAATAAAGTATGAAGTTCAATGAAATAATAATTCACACAGTTTAGAAATTTGACCCTATGTCCATGTTATATATGAAAAAATATTGAAGCTCAAAGATAGTGACCTTGTGACACAATATGCATTGTTTTTGAATACTAATAAAATAGGCTCCTGTTGAATGTGTTGCCCCAAGGTGAAAGGACTGAGGTTCTAGAACAGGCCCTTCATTTATTGATGGGCTGTGGCTCTCAGTTAAACTGCCTCTTCTCCTGCATTTCAAACAATGTCTCTCTAATCCTAAAGATCATCATATCTGGACTCTGATGGTTTAAAGGTAATTCGAAGATTAAGGAAGATGATGTAAGCATAATATCTTTTCACTTGCAGGGCTGAGGAGATGGATTAGGGGTAAAAGCACTTGACACACAAGCACGAGGACCTGAGTTCAGATCCCTGAGCAGGGTGGCGGTCTACCTGTAACTTCAGTCACTGCAGGCAGAGTGGGGACGCCCTGGGCAAGCCAGCTCGTCACGTTAGTGAGCTTGGGGACTACTGAGAGAAAGTGCCTCAACGAATAGGACGGAAAAGCAATGAAGGATGATTTTTATTTGAAGGATGATTTTTTACATCAACCTTGGGGTTCCACACTCATTCACAAAGAAACGTGCATACACTCACACACTCACACACTTGTGGCCTACACACATACAAAACATGAATATACACATGCATACCACACAGCAACACACGATTATAATAGGGAAAAATCTTTTCAGTTGCAAAAGTCTCCATAAATGTAGCATTAAGAAAAAAGTGGCCTACCACCATTTATAGAAAGAGATCTTAATCCTAGCACTCAGGAGTCAGAGGCAGGCGGATCTTTGTGAGTTCAAGGCCAGCCTGGTCTACAGAGCAAGTTCCAGGACAGCTGGGGCTACAGGGAAACCCTGTAGAAAAAAAAAAAAGAAGGAGATCTTAGTAAAGCCCCTAATAACTGAGAATTTGTTATATGTACACACCCTTACATGTACATATACCAAACTGTACACACTCTTGATCCCACTTAGGGCCATGTTGCATTTGAACAACAGTAGGGGTTATACCAATTTCTTAGATGAACTTGAAGATTTATCTACAAAATATAGTCCATTGAACTGATTCCTTTAAAGGATATTAGTGTGTGAAGTACTCTATTAAAGAGTTCCTTTTTGATCCAATTCCTTTGAAGCCCTTACAAAAGAACCAGATTTTAGCAGCTGTTAGCCATTATCAAGTCAATCCACGGCTTTTCATGTCAGGTATGTAAACATTATTAAACATTAGCTTGATCTTTGAGAGTAACATGGTAACATATGACGACTTCATTATCTGAATTTATTTTTCATAATAAATAAATTACAAACTCTGGCCATATCATGTGAAGCATTTAAATCCCTCTATTGTAGTTCTAGGGAGATGAAGTTTCATACACTATTAAATGCTTGGTCACTCTCAATCAAAGCTAGTATCAGTTATGTTCACCAATGATCATTACCTGTCAAGATGAGCTCTGAAAATATGATGTTTTTATATGTTTAATGTACATGCACATATTTAATGTGTAAGAAAACTTTAATAAATGAGTGGTATCGAATTTTAGAAGATTACTCTTTCAGATGTTTAAATGGTTCATAATAAGATCACCAATAATTGAAGGAAAATAAAATTAAGAGTGGTTAAGAGCACCGACTGCTCTTGCAGAGGACCTGGGTTTGATCCCCAGCACCCACATGGCGGCCGAGAATAGTCTGTAACTCCAATTCCAGGAGAACTCCAGTTCCAGGGGAATCCGAGACCCTCTTCTGACCTCCGCGGCATTGCACGACATGGGTGCACAGACCTGCATGCAGACAGTACACTCATACACATACAGAAATAAATAAAATAAAAAAAAAACTAAAGAAAATGAAAGAAAAGCAATAAGGAAAATGAAAAATTGAATGGCTGAATAAATTTAACATGACTACAAAGAAAGTTTTTATCTTCTTTGCAGAGCTCTCCTATACTAACCTACTGTACTGAGCCAAGCCCAAAATGTGGGGAAGGGTCAAGTGACAGCCTTTGCATATTTATGTATCCCTAGCTAAGGATTTTTGTTTTGTTTTTTTCTTTTTTTCTTTTTGAGACAGTGTCTCCCTGTCGCCCCAGCTGGCCTGGAACTCACTCTGTAGACCAGGCTGGCCTTATACTCACAGAGATCCATCTGCCTCTGCCTCTGGAGTGCTAGGATTAAAGGCATGCACCATCACACTAGGCTTAAAGAAGGTTCTTAGCCTTAGCCGCTATGTGGGTGCTGGGAATTGAACCCGGATCCTCTGCAAGAGCAGGTGAATCTCTGTGAGTTCAGAGATCTTAGCGATCTCAACCACTAAGCCATCTTTCCAGCGCCCAGTGGCTAAGTTTTTCAAAACAAGACAAAGAAGATCCTTCAGAAGAGAGGAAAATCTACTCCATGTATGCTAGAATTAGAAGGCAACAAAATACTATATTGATTACCCTGCAAATGAAATTTCACCATTTGTATAGCCGAATATTTCTACTCAAGTTCACTGAAATGTATTCAGATTCCACAAATTCTGCTTTCCTAAACTGACACTCACTAACTTGATCTCAAGTAAACACCAACTCTGAAATTCACTGCTTTTGTAAAGGTCGCCATCCTAATATATGAGTTTCAATTCATCTTTGCAGTCATTTTCAGATAAACGTTTCCTTTAGTTCTAGACACCCAGCTAAATATCTATGTTCTAGTTACTTTCTCTTGTAATGATAAAGCATTCTGACCAAAAACAATTTAGGGAGGAAGGGGTTTATTTCACCTTCTACCTCTAAGAGACAGCCTATCATGGATGAAAGTGCTAAAGTCAGGAACCCAGAGGCAGGAGCTAAAGAGGCAATCATGGAGGAATGCTGCTTTCTGGCTTGCTTCCCCTGTGTTCAATCTGCTTTCCTATCCAATTTAGGAGCACCTGCCCAGGGCTGGCATTGTCCACTGTGAGTTTGGCCCTCCCACAATACACAGCATTCAGAAAAATACCTCACAGACATGCACACAGGCCAGTCTGGTGGAGGAAGTTCCTTAAATGAGATTCCCTCTTCCCAAGTGTCTCTAGTCTGTATTTAGTTGACAAATACCAACCAACACAATCAGTTGTGTTAATTCCCTGTCAACTCTCCTTATATCCACATCCCACTTCTCCATGTTTAGTGTTACCACGTGGAGTCTAGGTTTTTAGACTCCCATCTGCACCTTTGCCATGACTGCCTTCAGAAATCCCATTAATGCCAAAACTGGAGAGCATATGTATCTACTCAGAAAATTATGACTTGTGCATAATTGTAGCACTGAAGTGATCTATAGTCATGAACTAATTAATGATATTTTACTTAATAATGGACCACATTTATGACTGCTTTCATGAGATTGTCTTGCCTAGTGATGCTGTAATTCATGCCCCTCTACACTATGATGTGTAGATAATGATGAAACCATCCAAAGATACATTTCTTAAACTACAGTGCTTGCTCTGTCAGCAGAGAGGATTCATGCAATTAGATTCATCTCATTATATACCTAATGAGAAGCACACTCAGCTGTCAGACCCTGGTTTCTCCAATGAAGGAAACTAAGGCTTCCAAAAAGAAGCTGATTCTTATCCCAGCTAAAGCAAGAGACATTGAGATATTCAAGCATCAAGACAGCCATTGGCATCTTGTATTACAAGAAATTAAGGAAGCATTCAAACACACACACACACACACACACACACACACACATACACACATACACAATCATGAAGATGAAGCAAAGGAACACATGAACCCACTGGAAGAGTTATCAATGCCTCAGCTATGACCAACATGTGCAATAAAATCATACAGCATTGGATTACAACATGAAGACAGTAAATCTTCATAAACATAGATGATTAAATAAATGAATTAAATTTAAACACACCTCCCCTGCAGATTACCAAGTAATTAATAAAGGTAACCTCTCCACAAAGAGCAGCTCCTAATCCCTTAAGTGTGAGGTGTAAAGAATCACTTTATTTTAAACAAAACACACAAATTAAATTTTCAGTCATAACACCTGACCAGCAAATCTTAAGTAGGTTGATTAAGATCAAGAGTTGATCTTGGTAATAATGATGAATCTTCGTAATAAGATGCCGGGTCAATGTGGTAAGAATAGCATTGTTCTCCGTTGTCTCTCTCAAGAAAAATTCATTCTAATCATGAGATGAAACAGACAATTCCAAGTCAGTAAATACTCCACACCAGAGCTGACCAGGAGTCTCAAGGGTCCACATCATCAATCTCAAGGGAAGTGTGAGAAGCACTCCTATCTAGAGAAGTCTCTGCAGATACTGTGACCACACACAATATGGATGTGAACCTGAAATAGTGAAGTTATAGAGACCAAAACTAAATAAATATTAATTAAGTATAAGCATTACTTGACAGGAATTAGCATTGATTCATGAATTATGGCAAAATATAATGGCAAATGACAGAAGAAATTGTGTGTGAGCTATATGTAAACTCTCTATACTATTTGTGTAACAACTTAGCTATAAATCAAAAACTATCTAAAATTAAATGTTTATTGAAAAATATGTCAATCAGTGCTACAGAGATGGCTTAGTGGTGAAGAGCACTGGCTGCTTTCAGATGACCCAAGTTCAGTTCCCAGCACCGCACTTCACAACCATTTGTAGCTGCAATTCCAGGGGATCTGATGTCCTTTTCTAGGTCTGTGGGCATTGCATGGATATAGTGCACTTATATAAATGCAGGAAAAGTACACACATGAAAGTGTAAAGATAATAATTAAATTTAAAAATGTGAAACAGCTAAGTGAGGCCACAGGAGACTGGGGGCATCAAGGGAGAAACGGGGAGACATTAAATGGAGAAGACAGAGGGAGGGCTAGACAGGTAAGGGGAGAGGGGAGAGAGAAATAATGTTTTTCTGGGGTAAAAAGAAACCCTGACATAATCATATTAGTCTAACAATCTATTGACATATTACACATACAATACCTGACATGAGTTCATATGCAAAGATGAAGGATGCATAACAAGAAATAGTACCAGACATGAGAAACCTTCTTTTGAGTCCTTGGCCAGGGTAGTCCAAGAGACTCCCAAATTTATACAGGCTATTGCCTCAACCCTTGATTGCCTCCCAGATCCTGAAGGTAAGACACTATTGCTGAATACGGGACACACTTCGGAGACTGAATCTTGAGCAGTGGAGCTGGATCTTACCTGGACGCCACCTGCTGTGAAGGCTAGCTCTCATAGCTGTGGAGAGCACTATGCAAGCCACGAAGGGAGAACATCAACTGATAGTCTAACATCAGCCTCAAGACTAAATGTCCAGGTCAATGACCAGCACAGCTTATGACATCAGTGCAGTAGTGGTATTTCTATCTGGAGGAAATCAATGGTTAATCAACTGAACCTAAAGCCGACTCAGTGGGAGGAAACTCATGTGTGGTACTGTAAACATAGCCAGATGCACACAACTGGAGAGGTCATAGATCTTAAAAAAATCCCCAAGGTTGACAGATCCCTAGGCTAAGGTGACATTTTACTAACTACAAAAGAAGTATCCTTATATTTACAGTCAAATATCCCAGACACCACTCAGAAAAGAAGCTTCTTTTGCACCAGATGAGAATACTATGGAGTCCCACACTGGACACACACAGACATGGTCTGTGAATTGCTCATGCCTAGCTAACACATCTACAATGCAACCTCTACACATAAACCCCAAGCATCATAGAACAAGGACCCAAGAAGGCATTAACTACCTCTTAACTTTCACTAAGGAAGCACCTCCATGCAACAGGAGACTAGGAACACAAAAGGGCCTGAATGCCCAAACCATGAAGATTAGGAGTCTATAGGATGTGGTTCAATAGACAGGCTGCCTATATTGAGCTTCACCCACCCAGGCTTCAGGGAACACAGTGGAAGAGGGGGCAGAAAGATTGTAAGAGGCAAGGAGGTGATGCAAGACCAAACGGAAGTGACTCCTATGAGCTCCTGGAATCCTGTTCTTATGAACATACAAGATTGGTGCCAGCATGCATAAGACCCATGCAAGCTCAGCTGGACAAAAACCCACCACAGAACTGCAGAAATGGGCAACAGAGGCCAACCTCGGCTGACAAAATATTGGGAGCCAATAGCCATTGGGTGAGGAAGACCTGGCCTTCTTTAGGAAAGGACTCTGGATAGGCTGACTAGAGCTCAGGGGATGAGCTGGCACTGAGGAGTGGGTGGGGAGAGTAATTTGGGGCAATGAACCCTAGGCCAAATGATGGAAGTTTTGAACTCCATGCTGCAGGGGGTTGGGGGTGTGTGTGGTGAGCTCCAGGAAGGTGCCAAGGGAGAAGCAGGTATAATGGCTTATTAAGACTGACTGCTGAAAAATTATGTATGAAACACATAAAAATTTCAATAAAAAACAAATAAAATCTGAAACCATGTGCTCTCTTTCTTCTGTTAAAACCTTCCAACTTGCATGGCACTATGAGAAACGTTTAAAATATTTATATTTAGGGGCTGGAGAGATGGCCTAGCAGTTAAGAGTGCTGACTGCTCTTGCAGAGGACCTGGGTTCGATCCCCAGCACCCACATGGCGGCTGAGAACCGTCTTTAACTCCAGTTCCAGGGGAACCCAACACCCGCTTCTAACCTCCGTGGCATTGCATGACACGGGTGCACAAACCTACATGCAGACAGTACATTCATACACATAAAAAATAAATTTAAAAAATTAAAATATTTATATTTAATATAGGGTTATGCAATGTGGTTTCACCCTCACAGCCCCTCCCTGGCCCTCTGACCTCATCCACCACTATTTCGCTCTCGCTGGCTGCTCTCTCATCATATTTGCCTACTTAGTACATGGTCATCACCTCCTGCCACAGGCTGCTTCCCTGGTTTACTCCACTCTCCAGAGAATGTTCATCACAGAAAACTGCAAGTCTTGCTCCTTCATTCACTGCAGGGTTTCTCTCAAAAGCCAGTCTTGAAAGGAGGCAAGCAAGGCCGTGGCCAGAAGAGCCTGCATTCTGTAAGACCTCCACACTCTCAGGACTCAACAGTTTATCCTTCCTCTGTTCTTCTGACTAGCATACTTACATGATATTATAACTGTAGGAGTTTTGTAGTCCATGAAGAAATATACAAATAGCAATAGTGGGAACATAAGGATCTGCACCACACAGTAGATAATGGAAGGAACACAGAAGGTCCCCAAAAGTTAAATTACTACAGTGACATCATGTTGCTAAAATAAGATAGTGCAGATCCAGGCTTAGTGAAGTGGATCTCTAGCCCCAGCTGCTCAGAGGATGGAGAAGGTAGAGATTACAACTTAGAGCAACTTGGGCATCTTACAGAGACTCTGTCTCAATATGAAGAAAGAAATCTCCTGATAGACCTCAGAGATAGGGTGCTTACCTAAACTATAAGTACAATGCAGAGGAAGAAGAAAAAGAGGAAGAAGAAGAAGGAAGAGGAGGAGGAGGAAGAGGAGGAGGAGGGGGAGGAGGAGGAGGAGGAGGAGGAGAAGGCAAGAGGAAAAGTAAGACATAGGGCTATCTCAGAGAATCACTTTGATCTATTGCTGCCTTGTTATTCTGTAAACAGACATTATTGAGCCCTCTGTATTAGGCCCCCTTGGTACATTAGGAAGTGGAAAAGCTTGAGGCTCTCAAAAGCTTGAAAACACTTCCTGTCACTTATCCTTACATTGATCCTCAGTTCAAGATTCTTAGAGGGTCTAAGAAATCATGAATGACATATCAAAAGTGTTACTGTGCTTGGAAGCTGAGTAGCCTTCAGAAGCAAGTGATGTTCATCTTTGCTGCTCATCTCAGCCTCTCTCGGGGTCATATGTAGCAAAAAAAGATGACATAAACAATTAAATGCCAGAAATGCTCTCTCTTCTGATGTGTTCTGTTTTCCCAGCATGGGTATGCCCGCAACAAGGGTAAAAACAAAGGGCAGTGTCGCTGGATCCCTTTAGCAGGGTCAACATTGCACGGCATCTTTGCTACTTTGGAATATTTACAGATTTAGTAGTGCGCAGAACATTAATGAGCAAAGTAATGAAGAATCATTCTGTGCAGGTTATTTCAAGGTAGGTTATAGAAAACACCATGCCAGCATTTTGTTTGGAGGAGTAAGGTGGTGGAACTTTCCCTAGGCTAGAAATTCTCTAGAGCATTTTCTTTGGCACAAAGAAAAGCTGATTTTCATGCTGCTTCCTGATCTGTTATATAGCCTTCATTAAAACCATTACTACCAGGCTGGAGAGATGGCCTAGCAGTTAAGAGCACTGACTGCTCTTGCAGGGGACCAGGGTTCGATCCCCAGCACCCACATGGCGGCTGAGAACCATCTTTAACTCCAGTTCCAGGGGAATCCGACACCCTCTTCTGACCTCTGCAGTATTGCACGACAGGGGTGCACAAACCTACATGCAGACAGTACATTCATACACATACAAGAATAAATAAAAAAATAAAAATAAATAAATAAAATTAAAATAAAACCATTACTACCATCAATAAACAGTCACCAATCATTGTCTATACTCTAGTCCCTGAACAACAGAATAAACAATCAGAGGTAAAAGAGAACCTGTCAATATTGGTGTCTGTCAATATCGAGACAAAGACAAGGAAATATGTAAGGTAGTGTGCTACAATAGTTAAAGCAAAAGTAAGATCCACTTGGAATATTTTGGACATCTCCTCTCAGAAGTTTTCACTCTCTCTAGCCCAGAGGAAACAACTTCTCATGAGGGTACCAAAGTTGAAGTCAAATTATCCCACAGAAGGCCTGGCTTTGAGTCACTTGCTCAAAATTAATATTATCTATAATTAAAATATTTTTGTGCTTGTAATCATTCTAAGTACTTTATACATACATATATATATGTATATATATATATATATATATATGTCTTTATCTAATTTCAAAATACATATAAAGCCTATGAGGAAGAATAAGGAAAGAGAAGTGCAGAAGGGTTAAAAACTGGCCCAAAACTATGCAGCTTGGAAATGGGGAAAACAGCTGTAAACTGTGCACTCTGGCTGTAGATTTCACACCCCTGAGCACATTCCTGCTATGCTTAATGAATGAACGTATCTATGTTAGAAGAGAAGAAAGATCTTCCTTATTCTTGTAGAGTGTGGCCATGCAAAACTCTTGCTTTGAACACCAGTCCCCAAGGCAATAGTATTGAGAAGTGGTTCTTTCAGGAAGTGGTCAGAGCATGAAGGTTTCACATCCATGAGGGAAACATGTTTGTTAAAGAGTCTCCAATGAGCTTGTTTGTTCCTTCCACATATGAGTATGTAGTCAGCGTTATCCATATGAGTATGTAGTCAGCGTTACCTATGAAGGGGAGAGTGAACCTGCCAGTGACTTGATCTTGAACTCTCCAAAACCACACACAATGCATAATAAATTCCTATTTTTCGTAAGTTACTCAGTCTATGGTAATTTGTTACAGCAGCCTCAAGAGATAAGTAAAAGAAAAATTCTTCTGCCATCTATCATACACATTACCAATAGATTCAGTCTCCTGTGAAGTTAGGCTTTTCTTATTCTTTGAGGTTGAAGAGTAAATCTTGGATTTTCTACCTGCAAGTTGAATGCCCTGGATGCAGAATATAAACACGTAAAGATTCATCTGTAAAGGAAAGATAATATCAATGTCTTAGAATTTGCTTAAAAATAAACAGAGCATTTCAAATATCTTAAAATTGTAGCTAATAATACAAGTCTTAGATTTCATTTTCTCTTACCTTTGAGATTCTCTACCTCTGGTCCTTATTTCAGCTGAACTCTTTCTTATTCCTCTTCATTCCAGAGACATTCGGCCAAATGTGCTTTATTGTGTGGCTGATTCAATAGCTTGCCTTTACCTTTCATGTTTCCTAAAATAGTCAAGTAACAGTAGGATTAGATTTCATGTGTCCTTGCATAACCCACCCTCATTAGTCTCATAAAGAAAGAGCTTGCAGAGTGCACAGAGCTTAGATCAGTGATTTCCCAGGACCACCCGAAGCACACAGTACTGGGGCACAGGTTAAACAGGCATACCCCCCCCACCAACTGGAATTGCTGAGGGAGTGTCCAAGTGGATTCTTTTGAGATCCTTCAGAACAGAAAGGGAAGAGTAAGTTAGACTTCCAATAGAAAGTCTAAAACTTAGACAAGTCAACACTCCATAAACAAGGAGAAAAACAAATCAAACAAACAACACAATGAAGGCATATGAAGAAGGCAAGCAAAGCAAGCCTTCAACACAGTGAAGAGGCATTTAGGATTCACAGTGGAATACAGGAAAAGAGAAGCCCACATGCCCGGGACATGACAAAGGGACAACATGGGAAAGGTGCAGGATAATCCCACACCAAGCTCTACCAAACCTGTGAGAGATTCCTACAGTGGGATCAGCCTGGGGATGGCCCAGAACACAGATCTTAGAGGAACAATTTCAGACATATTCAAAGAAATCAAAGAATATAAAGAACAAGTCAGAGAACTAAGGACAGAGAATGAAAAACTCAAGAAGGACCTAGAGAGAAAGAGAGAGATTGGCAAATGCCAGAAAGAACTCGAGGGAGAAAATGACAAACTCCAGAATGAATTGGAAAGACTGAAAAGATCCCATGTTGAAATAAAAAAGGAAACTGACCAGCAAAGCAAAGAGCTACAGGAAGAGATTGAGAAGCTCCAAAAGGAAGTGGAAATACTAAAGAAATCAGAAGACAAAATGAAAAAGGAAATTTAACACTCATCCAATCAAGAGGAAAGGATGGGGAAAAGCCTCAGAAGTAGAATAGAGGAAGCAGAAAAAGAATACCAGACCTGGAAGATAACACAGAACAACTAAAAACCTCAAGTAAAGATTATGAAAAATTTAAAAATACTCAAAAGTGGAACAACCAGGAATTGCGGGACACTATGAAAAGATCAAACCTCCACAACATAGGGATAGAGGAAGGAGAAGAATCCCAAGAGAATGGTATTGATCAGATCTTCAACAGAATAATACATGAAAATTTCTGCAAACTAAAAAAAGACAAACCAGTACAAATACAAGAAGCACATAGAACTCCAAACAGACAAGATCAGAAAAGAAACTACCCATGCCATATCATAGCTAAAATGCTAGATGTCAAAACAAAGACAAAATTCTGAAAGCCACAAGAGAAAAACAACAAGTTACATGTAAGGGGAAACCCATCAGAATCACAACTGACTTCTCATTGCAAACTATGAAAGCAATAAGGACGTGGAGCAAAGCATTCTCAGTGTTAAAGGACAATAGATGCCAACCCAGGTTACTATACCCAACAAAAATGTCAATTATAGTGGAAGGAGAGAGGAAAATCTTCCATGACATAAACAAGATGATAGAATACATGTCCAGAAAACCAACACTTCAGAGAATACTTGAAGCAATATAAAGGACAGAAGAAAGGAACAATTATCCCCCGGCACCTAGAAAGAGAAATTAATAAAAGCATAACTGCAGAAGTAGAAACCTAGACCAAAAATGCAAATGGATAATAAGGTGAAAGGAAGCAACGCACATCTTTCAGTTATAACCTTAAATATTAATGGACTAAACTCCCCAATAAAAATACATAGAATGGGAGATTGGATTAGGAAACAGTACCCACCTATATGCTGTCTACAAGAAACACATCTCACCCTCAAGGATAGGCACCACTTTAAAGTGAAACAGTGGAAAAAAAATATTCCAAAGCAAATGGCACCAAAAAGAAAGCAGGTGTTGCTATTTTAATATCAGACAAAATAGACTTCAAAGTAAAAGAAATCAAAAGAGACAAAGAAGGCCATTACATCTTTATTAAAGGAACAATTGACCATGAAGATTTCACAATCATGAATATATATATGCACCAAACTCTGTTGCACCAAACTTTATAAGGACAATTCTCCAGGACCTCAATGCACAGATTAACCCCAATACACTCATAGTATTGGAATTCAATACCCCACTGAACCTTTTGGACAAGTCAACTGGACAAACAATAAACAGAGGGACATCTGAACTGAATGGTATGATACACAAAAGGGACCTCACAGACAGCTACCGAATATTCCTAATACCAGAGAATACACTTACTACTCAGCACCCCAGGGAACATTCTACAAAATTGACCACATACTGGGACACAGAAGAAACCTCCACAAATACAAAAAGATTGACATAATTTCAGGCATTCTATCAGACCACAGTGCAATAAAGCTCAGTATCAACACCAGGATAAGCCCTGCTATCTATAAGAACACATGGAGACTAAAGAACACACTCCTGATTAATGAATGGGTCAAGGAAGAAATAAAGAAATAAAATCATTCCTGGAACTGAATGACAAAGATAATACAACACAACAAAACAAAACCTATGTGATACTTTAAAATCAGTCCTAAGAGGTAAGTTTATAGCCCTGGGTGCCTACATTAGAAAAACAGAAAGAGCACAAGTGAACTATCTAACTCTGAAGCTAAAAACACTTGAGAGACAACAACAAATGAACCCTAAACACAACAGACAGGAATAAAAATCAGAGCAGAAATCAGTGAAATGGAAACAAAGAAAACAATACAAAAAAAAAATCAATGAATCCAAAAGTTGGTTCTTTGAGAGAATAAACAAGATAGACAGACCCTAGCCCAGTTAACCAAAAGAAAGAAGGAACAACTCCAAATCAATAGAATCTGTGATGAAAGGGGAACTATCACCACAGACAATGAAAAGATAGGGACAATCATATGGGAATACTTCAAAAACTCTACTAAGTTTGAAAACCTAGGAGAAATGGATAAATATCTGAAATGCTGGGAATCTCCAAAGCTCAACCAAGAAAAGATCGACAGCTTAAACAGACCCATAATATATGAAGAAATTGAAGATGTAATAAGAAACCTCCCAACTAAAAAAAGACCAGACCCAGATGGTTTCACAGCAGAATTATATAAAACATTTGAAAAAGACTTACAACCATTATTACTCAAATTGTCCAGAAGGATACAAACAGAGGGAATTCTCCCAAATTCCTTCTATGAAGCCAGCATCACTCTAATACCCAAACCAGGCAAAGATACAAGCAAAAAGAACTAGAGACCCATTCATAATGACCACAGATCGAAAATTCTAACAAAGACTTGTAAAATGCATACATACCCAATCAGAAGATCATCCTTCTTGACTATGAGTTCATGGGGGCCAGTAAATGGCATGGATGGTTCAACATACGAAATCAATAGAATCATCATAAAACATATAAATGATGAAAGATAGCAAAACCACCAGGATCATCTCAAAACGGATGCAGAAAAAGCCTTTGAAAAATTCCCACATCCTTCATTCTTAAATGCCCCTTAGAGATAATTTGATTGGAGGGATCATTCCTCAGTGTAATCAAAGACATACACAGGAAACAATAGCCAATATCATCCTTAAATGGGGTAAATGCAGAAGACATTCCCTTTAAAGTGCAGGGTAACACTGATCAATGTGCTTCCCCCTTTCCACCATAAAGGCTACCTCTTCAATATTAGTGCTTGAAACACTTAGTCTGGGCAAAATGCAAGAAAGGGAAATATAAACGTAGTACTAATGTGAAAAAGGAAGCAAGCTTTTCCTTTTATGCGAATGTCGATTGAATCATTTACTAAGGGATTAGTAAAAACTCCCAGAAACTCGTAGAATGATTAAGAGATTCACAAATGGCAGGATACAAAATTAACCTAGAAAAATCATTAGCCTTCTTTACTACCAAAATAACAAGCAACTGTAAGAAGGAGAATCAAAGGAGACCTTCCCCCCACAATAACCTGAAAAACAATTAAAATAATCCAAGGAACAAACCTAACCAAAGACAACCAAAGGATCTTCTACAACAAAAAATTTAAAACCCTTGCAGAAAGAATTGAAACAGACATCAGAAGATGGAAAAACCTCCACTGCTCATGGTTGGGAAAATTAATATAGTAAAATGTCCATTCTACCACTCTGTATCAGATTATTAATGCAATCCCAACCATAAAATCCACCAACTTAGTGTCTTCACAGAACTTAGAAAAAAGGGGAAGTCCTTATTTCATTTTGGAAAAACAAAAGATCCCGAATAGCTAAAAGCCAACCCGAGTGAAAAAGAGGCATCTGTGTGGGGTGTCTCTCAATACCAGACTTTCAAACTATATACAGGGGCCTATAGTGAAAACCAGCTTGTACTGGCACAAAACAGATCTGTTGACCAATGGAAAAACATAAAGATTCCAAACTGAGCACATACAATTTACAGCTACCTCAGGTATTTGAACAGGGGGCCATAGAAACCAATGGAGGAAAACAGAATCTTCAGCATGTTGGTGGTTGGGCAAAATTGATCACCACTTTGTAGAAGATGTAAAGGACCCTACCTCTCACCCTGTACAAAAGTATCAATTCCATATGGGTATCAAATCCTCAGACCATTGAACCCAAAAACTCTGAAGCCGTCCGCTATAAGGAAGAAAAGTTTGTCAAGCTGCCTACAAGGACATAGGTATATAGGAAAAGACTTCCCGAAATCAGACAGCACTGACTTGCAAGAATATAAGGTTCAACAATTGTACAGAATGGGACCTGAGTTTAGAATGAAACTCAACAGCTACTCTTGTACATTAAAAGAAACAATCAAGGATGAAGAGAAATCCCACAGAGTGGGAGGTAAAACTTTTTTACTAGTCAATACATCTAACAGAGCTATATTTCCAGAATATATAAACTACTCAAACAAAACAAAAAAAGAGCCTGGGCGTGGTGGCAATGCCGTTATATCCAGCACATTGGAGGCAGAGAGCGGTGAGATCTCTAGTGGACAATCAAGCCACCTGTCTCTATTTTCAAAAAAATACCAAAAAGAGACCAAAAAAAATAAAAAAAAAAAAAAAAAAGAAGAAAGAAACACAAATGGCCCACTAAAAAGATGGAGCAAAGGCTGAATCAGAAATTCACAAGATGAGGAATTAGAATGGGCTGAGAAACATCCTAGAAAAGTGTTCAAATGCCGTATAATATTAAGGAAATGCAAATAAAACCACGTAAGTTAATCATCTGCCAGCTGGAGAGATGGCCTAGGTTAACGTAGCACTGACTGTTCTTGACTGGAGGGACCCGGGTTTCAATCCCCAGCATCCACAAGTGGCTGAGAACATCTTTAGCTCCAGTTTCAGGGGAATCTGACACCTTCCTTCTGACCTTGCGAGCATTTCAATGGACCAGGGTCACAAAGCCTACATTGCAGACAGTACATCCATAAACATAAAAATAAATAAATAAATAAAATTTTTTAAAAAGGATATCCATCTCACGGTCCATAAGACTGGCTAGGATCAAGAAAACAAATATACCAGGTGCTGGAGAGGTAGTGGGGAAAAGGGANAAAAAAACAAAGAAGAAAGAAAACAAATGGCCCACTCAAAAGATGGAGCAAAGAGCTGAATAGAGACTTCACAAGTGAGGAATTAGAGATGGCTGAGAAGCATCCTAAAAAGTGTTCAATGCCGCTAATAATTAAGGAAATGCAAATTAAAACCACTTTAAGATATCATCTCCAGCTGGAGAGATGGCCTAGGGGTTAAGAGCACTGACTGTTCTTACGGAGGACCCGGGTTCAATCCCCAGCACCCACATGGTGGCTGAGAACCATCTTTAGCTCCAGTTCCAGGGGAATCTGACACCTTCTTCTGACCTCTGCGGCATTGCATGACATGGGGCACAAACCTGCATGCAGACAGTACATCCATAAACATAAAAATAAATAAATAAATAAAATTTTAAAAAAGGATATCATCTCACTCCAATAAGACTGGCTAGGATCAAGAAAACAAATGATACCAAGTGCTGGAGAGGTTATGGGGAAAGGGGATCACTCATCCTCTGCTGCTGGGAATGTAAACTCATACAACCACTATGGAAAGCAATGTGAAGAACACTTGGAAGACTCAGAATGAACTTGCCACCTGACCCAGTCATACCATTCCTGGGAATATACCCACAAGACTCATCTTAGGCAGAGATACATGCACAGCCATGTTTATTGCAGATCTCTTCACAATAGCAAAGAGCTGGAACCAACCCAAGTGCCTCTCAACTGATTAGTGGCTAGAGAAAATGTGGTACATCTACACAATGGAGTTCTATGCGGCAGTAAAGAAAACTGACATCATGAGCTTTGCAGGTAAATGGATGGAGCTAGAAGATATCATGCTGAGTGAAGTAACACAGTCCCAGAAAAACAAACGATGAATGGAATCCCTCATCTGTGGATGCTAGGGCCAATTACCTAATTGTATGGCAAACTGAGCAATGTTAATGTGATCTGAAAACAACTGTGCTCTTATATTGTGAATCCCTTAAAAAAGAAATAATAAACAAACAAATAAATAAAAATTAAATAAAAAAACAAAAAACTAAATTATCTTGTAGATAAAAGGGGATGTTACATATAACATTATAAGTGTACATTGGATATACATTAATATCAAGGCTGTTACCTGGAAATTTAGTATGGATTAGAAGTAAAAGTAACTTGTAGTTTACATACATTTAAGTGTGACCAATCTTTTATGTTGAAAGTATTAGACCAATTTTTAAACATAAGTAATTTAGTTTACCATTGTCCAATGTGTGAGTAGATTTTGAACATAAGTAAAAATGTTAGAGAAGCTTAATTAAATATACATTCTGATCTTTAAATTACCTGATTAAGACTGGATCTTGTAGAAATAAAGTTTACACATATATAAATATAGCCTTTATGTATTTTATAATCCTCAGATGTATAACTTTAAGGTATAAATTATATAGAATGGGTTCTACAGATCCTACTGAGTGCTGGTAGATCACATCGAGTAGACAACATTACATACTTAATAAAACTTTGAACTACTAAAAAAAAAGATCTTGTACTGTGTGTGGACAGATATCAGACCTAGAAATCTATAATGAATAATGAGCAAAACAGAGCCAACCAGGCAAGAAATAAATGACACCCCAAACCTTTGAACAGAGAAATGAAACTAACAAGATTGGCTTGTTTAATTAAACATTTTGGATAAATAATTTAAATTCAAACATTGTTCTCAATAAAATAATAGAAAGAAAGTATTTGAAATAAAAGATAATTATAAGATAGCAAATAAAAGAAAAGAAATTAGCTGAATTATGGAAATTCTGTAATGAAAGGAAATATTTTATGGTGATATTAAATATGGCAATGCTAGGAGCCATGGCTGCCTGACACTGTGAAGAGTTCAGTCTCAGCTCTCTGTAGAGGAATCTGCTACATGGATCAAAACAATTGAAATTATGAGTATTGTTCTACCTCTTGATTCTAATTCTGATGTTTTCTTCTAGTAAAATTTTTCTATTGCATGCATAAAATTATTTTTACTAGGATATCCATTTGTTCATTAAAAATACTATGCTTGGGCTGTGGGGATAGCACAGTGGTGAAAGGCTGAGGATGAGAACCGCAAGAAAAATACTATGCTTATCTGGGCATGGTGGCACAAGTCTTTAATCCTAGCACTCGGGAGGCAGAAGCAGGTAGATCTTTGTGAGATAAAGGCCAGCCTGGTCTACAGAGTGAGTTCCAGGACAGCTGGGGCTACAGGGAGATCCTGTCTCCAAAAGACCAAAACAAATTTTGCTTTAATTTTTTTAAGTGGATCTCTTCTTTATTTTTAAAAAGGACCCATGGTTACTCTGAAATTTACTTGTAATTTTAGCTTACTGTTAAAATGAGGAGAAAATGGCACATGGATGTAGGAAATGTTTGCGAATGTATGTGATTTCCAAAATGAATACTACAAGAGGTGAAGTCTTCACTATATATTATATATATATATATCTATATATTATATATACCAAACATTGATCACTAGGTATTGGGGAATGGAGAAGGAATGGACTAAGTGGAGGGAAAATATTCTCTGTTTCTCAACACATCTCTATGTCACAGGCATTTGTAGAAATAATATATTTTGAAATTTAAAAGAAAAAAATCAATGACAAGCTTTTTCTTATTCTTAGAAAACAAAAATTCAGAAACGTGCATGCTTACAAGGCCACCACTTGGGAGCCTGAGGGAGAAGGATTGCTGAAAGTTCCAGGTCAACCTGGGCTACAGAGTAAAACTCTTCATCTCAAAAACAAACAAAACCCCCACAAACCCAGAACTCTCTGTAGTCATTATGGTGAGACTGGATGCTTAATTCCTGAACTTTCTAATCATGGTGAGTATATCCAAAGTCACTGCCTGCTCAAGGTCAATGCAGATGTGTAGTGGCAGTCTTCCATGGAGCAAGGCAGACTCTGTTCCTTCCATTATGTCATACTGTCGTTGTTTAGGATGTTGTAATATTTTTTTATTATTGTTAACAGAAAATGAGAAACATCAATGCAGAAGAATAGTGAGGAGAGAGTTCATTAGAGATATGAGATGTGATTGTCTGTGAGTGGCTTCTATTGTTGCCAATAAGTTCTGTCATGGATTGGATATAATGTGTCTTCCCAGAAGGCTAGGTGTTAGGACCTTGTTTCCCAGCTCGTAGCACTCGCTTGGAAGGATCAAGAAACTGAGGCAGGTGGGACATCACTGGAGGAAGAAGGTAATTGGAGGAGGGTCCATCAAGTACAGCCCCTTCCTGTCCTGTTCCCCACTCCTATCCACCAGGAAGTGAGCATACTTTCCACCCTTGCTCTTGCTGCTGTGAGGTTCACCCTTGCCACAACTCATAACCAATGGAAACAAAGACTACGAGACAAAACGTTTTGAGCTGAAATAAGTCCTTCCTTCCTTAAATTGTTTATTTCAGGCCACATTATGTAGTAACCTACATTATCTAATGGAGGACAGTTCACTGGCCAATCCAAGATGTAGATAGGAAATAAAGTCCAGGCTGAGCAACATCAACTCAGCCTTATGGAGGGTCTTTGAAACATTATCTATCCTCTATATAAATGTATGAAATCATAATATTATCAAAAAGTTATATGTATATATATATATATATGGATATATATAGTTGAATTACAAAAATATATGCAGTATGAGGAGTCAATTAGTAAATCAACAAATTTGTAGGCAGTTACATTTAAATTTGGAAGGTTTTACATATAATTATATAAATATATAAATATTTATATTATATCCATTCCTGATTTTTTCCTGATTTTTTTCCTAAGGGAACATTTCTAGAAGAAGAGCTCATGGTTGAAAATATACCTTTATATTATCATGCTATTTTTTCTCTTTCTTGGTATAAATATAGTTGTTTGTACTGAAAACTGTTTGAAGAATACAACAAAACATGAAGAAGAGAAATGACTTATACTCAAACCCAGGGGATGCATACCTAAAGCTAATGGTTATAAACTCTGTCTATAGATATTATACATGATTTTTAATTGCTTCTATGTCTTTTTTAGTATTTACTAAAATTTGTACAGTGTGCTTATTTTTTTATTATCAAGAAAACTGAACATTACCAAAAAATACCATCTGTTCTTTAAGTAGGTTTACAGAAGCTACCTTGTCCAAGTAACGTTATCAGAGCAACCCAGTTGTAATTATGTTTTGTTCTCTTATTACAAGTTAAAAACAAAAACTAAAGAAATTGGTTCTAAGCAGGCTCCATCTACATGGAATAGTGCTCTTTGAGGTCCAGCATTATACACAAAGGGTAAAAAGGTGGAACAGCCCAGGTGAAGTATGAGATGACTGAAATCAGCCTGCACAGTGCTTCATCTTAAGGGTCAACTCTGCCATCAATAAGCCATTATACCTGGAAGAAATTACTCAGTTGTGTGACTCAATTTTTTTTCTTGTAAACTAAAGTTTATAGTAATGGCCATTTCTTCAGATCGCAGGCAGAATAAAATGAGCCATTGTGTGGAGAGCGCTCAGAAAAGCAGAGCCACTGAACAGACAAGAGGTATTAGCAATCATTTGCATATATCAAATTCATATACATTTGTTGTCAAATCTTTTGTGGTTTCTTAGTGATGTTTTTTAAAATATTTTATTGAAGTTTTGTGCATTTTATGCATCACTTTTCAGTTCAATCCAAACTCATTTCCCCCTCAGTCCTCCCCCAAGTTCATGCAGTCTGCCATACATGTCCTGTATCCTCTTCTGAGTCTTTTCAAAGTTTTTCAAAGCAGAGGATTATTTGGGGGTGAGGGGAGAACTCTACTGCTTCACCCAGTTCCCTGTCCCAGTCCTTTTGTTGTTGTTTTTCCCTCCAATCCATATTGTTTCAACATATGCATTTACATATATCACATAGGTACTAAAAATCATGTCATCTGAAACTAAACTGTATGTTATTTCCAAATCGTATTTCAGTATTCACATTTTCCCTTTTAGTTTTATATTGCTCTAAAATATGCAAACATACCCACTACCCTTGTACCAAAATTATAAAGTCTGAAAATAAGTAGTAGGTTAATTCTAGAGCCCATTAAGTGATCATATTCTAAGAGCACAGTTTCTTTTAGATAAAGAGAAGCAAAATTAATTCTACTCAGTTTGCCTTACAGGTAGGTACTTGGTCCTAGCATCCACAAATGAGGGATACCATTCATCATTTGTTTTCCTGGGACTGTGTTACTTCACTTAACATAATATTTTCTAGTTCCATCCATTTACCTGAAAAGTTCATGATGTCATCTTTCTTTCCCACTGCACAGAACTCCATTGTGTACATGTACCACATTTTCTCTACCCACTCATTGGTTGAGGGGCACTTGGATTGGTTCTAGCTCTTTGCTATTGTGAAGAGAGCTGCAATAAACATGGCTGTGCATGTATCTTTGCAGTAGGATGAATCTTATGCATATATATCCAGGAGTGCTATGACTGGGTCATGTGGTACTCTCATTTTGAGTCTTTTAAGCATTCTACACACTGCTTTCCATACTGGTTGTATGAGTTTACATTCCCATCAGCAGTGGATGAGTGTTCCCCTTTCCCCACAACCTCTCTAGCATTTGGTATCATTTGTTTTCTGGATCCTAGCCAGTCTTATTGAAGTAAGATGATACCTTAAAGAGGTTTTAATTTGCATTTCCTTAATTATTAATGATGTTGAACACTTTTTTTGTTTGTTTTTTTGGTATTTTTGAGACAGGGTCTCCCTTTAGTCCCAGCTGTCCTGGAGCTTGCTCTATAGACCAGGCTGGCCTTGAACTCACAGAGATCCGCCTGCCTCTGCCTCCCAAGTGCTAGGATTAAAGTGATGCGCCACCACACCCAGCATGTTGAACACTTTTTAAGATGTTTCTCAGCCTGCTGGGCATGGTGGTGCATGCCTTTAATTCTAGCATTCAGGAAGCAGAGGCAGGCAGATCTTTGTCATTTCAAGGCCAGCCTGGTCTACGAGTTCCAGGACAGCTGGGGCTACGGGGAGACCCTGTCTCAAAAAAGACCCCCCCAAAAAAGTTTCTCAGCCATTTTTACTTCCTCACTTGTGAAGTCTTTGTTCAGCTTTTTACTCCATCTTTTAAGTGAGTTGTTTGCTTTCTTCTTTGTTTTTTGAGTAGTTTATATATTCTGGAAGTTAATGCTCTGTCAGATGTATCACCAGTAAATGTTTCCTCCCACACTGTGGGTTTTCTCTTCACTTCACTGATGGTTTCCTTTGCTGTACAGAAGCTTTTGAGTTTAATGAGGTCCCATTTGTCAATTGGCGACCTTATTTCCTGGGCAGCTGCTGTTTGATTTAGAAAGTCTTGTCCTACGCCTATATCTTACAGGTTGCTACCAAGTTTTTCTTCTTTCCACCTTCAAAGTTTTTGGTTTCACATTGAGGTCTTTGATCCATTTAGAGTTTGTTTTTGTATAGGGTGAGAGGTAGGGATTTAATTTTATTCTTCTACAAGTGGTGATCCAGTTTTGCCAACACCATTTGCTGAAGACGCTGTCTTTCCTCCATGTGTGTTCTTGGCTGCTTTGTCAAATACGAGGTAGCTGAAATTGTATGTGCTCAAGTTTAGATCTTCAATTTTGTTTCATTCATCTGCAGATCTATTTTGGTGCTGGTATCAGGCTGTTTTATGACTATAACTTTGTAATATACTTTGAAGTCTGGTATAGTGATCCCCGCCCTGTATTGTTCTTTCCACTCAGGGTTGCTTTGGCTATTCAGGATCTTTTGTTTTTTCCTAAGAGTTTAAGGATTTTTTTTTTCAAGTCTGTGAAGAACCTTTTGGGGATTTTAGTTGGGATTGCATTGAATCTGTATATTAATTTGGGTAGAATGGACATTTTTACTAAATTACATTTTCCAATCCATGAGCATGGGAGGTCTTTTCATCTTCTGATATCTTCTTCAATCTCCTTCTTCAGGGGTTTAAAATTTTTGTTGTAGAGATCTTTGGTGTCTTTGGTTAGGTTTGTTCCTAGATATTTTATTGTTTTTGAGGCTATTGTGAGTGGGAAAGTCTCTTTATATTCTTTCTTCTGTTGTTTGTTGTTGGTGTAAAGAAAGTCTACTGATTTTTCTAGGTTAATTTTGCATCCCAACACATTACTGAAATGCTTAATCATTTCTAGTTTTTCTGGTGGAGTTTTTAGCATCTCTTGGGTTAACTATCATGTCATCTGCAAAAAGGGATAGGTTGACTTCCTCTTTTCCAATTAATATTCCTTTAATTTCCTTTTCTTACCTTATTGCTCTAGCAAGCATTGCAAGAGCTATATTGAGGAGGAGTGGCGACAGGAGGCAGCCTTCCTGAGTTCCTGCCTTTTAGGGGAATGCTTCTAATTTTTCTCTGCTTAGGATCATGTTGGCTGTGGGTTTGTTGTATATGGCTTTGATTATGTTGAGGAATATTCCCTTCAGTACCATTCCCTTTAAAACTTTAAACATAAAGGGTTGCTGTATTTTGTAGAAGGTTTTTTTTCTGCATTAATTGAGATGATCATGTGTTTTTTGTCTTTCAGTCCATTTATGTCTTAAATGATGTGTATTGATTTACATTTTTTGAAACATCCCTGCATCTTTAGTATGAATCCAACTTGGTAATGAAGAATGATATTCTTGATGTGTGTCTGTAAGCAGTTGGCAATTATTTTATTGAGTATTTTTATGTCTATGTCTATTAATGAGCTGGACCTATAGTTTTTTTTTTTTTTTTTGTTGCTATCTCTTGCTGGTTTGGTATCTACAGTTAATGCTTGCATTACATCGAGAGTTTGGGGATTTCTCTCTGCTATTCCTTTGAAGAGTTTGCAGTAGTCATGCAATGAAGCTGATAAGTCCGTCTCTTCAATTTTTTATAAATTTGCTGTAGAAATTCTGACCTGTGCTTTTTCTTGTGCTGTTTTTTTCTTTTTCTTTTCATTTCCTCAACATATATGGTCTGACTCAGCTGTCAATCTTTCTTGGTTAAACTTTGGTTAATTCCAGGATTTCGGATATTTACCTTCGATTCTCTAGGTTTTCGTAATTTAGTAAGCATATAGGTTGTTTTTTTTTGTTTTTTGTTTTTTTTTTTTGTCTTTTAGACGGGTTTCATCCAGCTGGTAATGGAACTCACTCTGCCTGACCGCGTCCTTTAAACTCATCAGAGATCATCCTCTGCTTGCCTGTTAGTGCTGGATTAAAGCAATGTGCACTACGCCCAGTCCAGAAAATAGGTTTAGGTCTTCCGTCTGAATGATTGTCAGAGCTTTGATTTCTCGGTGATGTTCCCTATTACCCTATGATTCTAATTATGTGAGTGTTCTTTTTTTTCTTTTGGTTAACGGTTAGACTGTCTGTCTCTATCTTGTTTTATCCTTTAAGGAACCAGCCTTTGGAGTCATTGATTCTTTGTTTTGTGTTTTTTTGTTCTTCTCTCTCAAGTACTTTAAACTGCCATGTTAGATTATTCACTTGTGCTCTTTCTTTTATTTTTTTGTTTGGTTTGGTTTTGTTTCGTTTGTTTTATGTAGCACCCGGCTATTGACTTCCCTTTAGGACTGTTTTAAGTATCACATGTTTTTTGTTGTGTATTGTCATTTTTTTTTAGTTCCAGGATGTTTATATTCTTATATTCCTTGACCATTCATTATTCGAGTGTGTGTTTATCTCCATGTTTTTTGTTAATAGTTGGTATCTTGGTCGTTGTATTGAGCTTATTTGCACAGTTCGACAGATGATGGAATTATTTCAATACTTGTATTTGTTGGTTTTTTTTTTTTTTTCTGTGTCCCAGTATGTGGTCGATTTTGGAATTTGTTCCATGAGTTGCTGAGTAGAAAGTATATTCTCTGGTGTTTGGGTAGAATATTCAGTAGACGTATGTGAGATCCATTTGGAGTAATGTATTGTTCAGTTCTGATGTCTCTCTGTTTATTCTTTGTCCAGTTGATCTATCCAAAGGGGTATTGAAGTTACCCACTATTAGCATGTTGGGATTAATCTGTGCCTTAAAGTCAGGCAGGATTGTGTTTATAAAGTTTGGTGCACTGGAGTTTGGTGCATATATATTTATGATTATGAAAACTTCAATTGTTCCTTTGATAAGGATATAATGGCCCTCTTTGTCTTTTTGGATTAGTTTTACTTTGAGGTCTATTTTCTCTGATATTAGAATGATAACTCCTGCTTGCTTTTGGTGCCATTTGCTTAGAATATCTTTTTCCATCCTTTCACTTAAGTTGGTGCCTGTCCTTGAAGGTGAGATGGGTTTCTTGTTGACAGCATATAGATGGATTCTACTTCTTAATCCAGACTCCCAGTCTATGTCTTTAGATTGGGGAGTTCAGCCCATTAATATTTAAGGTTATTATTGAGAGATGTGTGTTTCTTCCTTTCACCTTATTTTCTGTTTTCTTTCTTGGTCCAGGTTTGTATTTTCACAGTTATACTTTAATTAATTTCTCTCTCTAGCTGCTTGGGGATAGGTGCTCCTTTCCTCTGTCCTTTGAGTTGTTTCAAGTAGTTTCTGAAGGTTTGGTATTTTGGACATGTATTCCTTCATCTTGTTTATGTCACGAAAGATTTTTCTTTCTTCTACTATAATTGACATTTTTGCTGAATATAGTAATCTGGTTTCTCATCTATTGTCATTTAGTACTGAGAGTACATTAGTCCACATTCTTCTGGCTTTCGTAGCATGCACTGAGAAGTCAGCTGTAATTCTGATTGGTTTACCTTTATATGTAACTTGTTTTTCCTGTTGTGGCTTTCAGTATCTTGTCTTTGTTTTGGATGTCTAATGTTTTAACTATGATATGCCATGGGAAATTTCTTTTCTGATCTTGTCTATTTGGAGTTCTATGTGCTTCTTGTATTTACATGGGTTTATCTCTTTTCAGTTGGGGGAAATTTTCTTCTATTATTCTGTTGAAGATCTGATCAGTACCATTGGATTGGGATTCTTCTCCCTCCTCTATCCCTATGATGAGGAGGTTTGGCCTTTTCATAGTGTCCCAAATTTCCTGATTGTTCCACTCTTTTGTTTTTAAAAAAATTTTTCACAATCTTTACTTGAGCATTCTAATTTTTCCTTGCTATCTTCTAGGTATGATATTCTATTTTATGCTTTGTCCAATCTGCTTCTGAAGCTTTCTCCCATCCTTTCCTGTTGATTGGATGACTGTTCAATTTCCTTTTTCATTTTGTCCCTTGATTTCTTTAGTATTTCCACTTCTTTTTGGAGCTTATCATTCTCTTCTTGTAGCTCCTTGTTTTGCTGGTCTGTTTCCTTTTTCATTTTAGCATGGCATCTTTTCAGTGTTTCTATTTCCTTCAAGATTTTGTTATTCTTTCCCTCTAGTTCCTTCTGGAGTTCTTCATTCTCTCCCTTTAGTTCTCTGATTTGTTCTTTAAATTCTTTGATTTATTTGATTATATCTATGATTGTTCTTCTAAGATCCATCTCCTGGGTTCCTTCAGGGAGAACTCGTTGTAGGGATCTTCTATAGGACTGGTAGCATCTGGCGATTATGTGCTTTTCCCGTGTTGTTTTTTCTTTGTGTTTTTGGCATATGAGTTTATTTTATTGTTTGTATTCTGGTGCAAATCTCAGATGTTTCTTCACTGTGCTGAAGGCTTAATTTGCTTGTTTCCTACAGATATATTCGTTGTCTTTTCCTTGGTTTGTGGAGGGCTGGTTGTGCTAGGTTTCCAGTTTTCACTTTCAGTTATATATTGGGAGGTTCAGCTAGCTCTTCCCTTACTGGTCTGGAGGTTCTATTCACCAGGAACCCTGCTGCCTCCTCTCTCTGGACCCGTTGGGTGTCTGATGGCTGGGTTGACTCTGCCTGCCACTGTGCACACTGGGCCAGGTGTGCCTGGCTGGCAGGCGATAGGCCATGCCCAGGGCAATGATGAGACTGCCTGGTGTTGTGCTCACCTATTCCCCAGGTTCCATGCTGCCTCCTCTCTCTAATTTATCATAGGTTCTTTGAAATAGAAACCATTTCTCATGCTTATTTATGAATTTTATACCACAGTGTACAAAATTTGCAAAAAGTAAGCTTTGGCTAAAATATTAATTAAATTCATCAATCGATTCATGAATGGTATAGAAAATCCTTAAGATCAGGTGCATTACAGAGAAAACCTAAGTAAAGATATATGTACATTGTTCCACAAAGGATTATAGGTGGAAAGTATTGATCTTAAGAAACAGATTAAAACACAGAGATTATAGGATAAGAGGATGAGGACAGTCAGCTGGTTAGGGTGCTCTGAAGGCAGGAAATGTTAGTCAGACTCAAACAGAAAGGAAATACTAAGACAAGCCAAGGGAATACCCTCCCATGTCTGTGAGCGAGGGGATTATACTCAGTCACATAATTCCTAGAAGGATCATATTTTATTCACAATAGAAGCAATAGTGAATGTCTGTGATGCAAAGAACTAGAACAAGTTGTCCAGGTCACAACAGGAAACTCCCAGATAGAACTCAACCTGACTTACTCCACTTTCTGTTCTTACTTTAAAACAATATTGATTAATAATAACTCTACCTCAAGTTAGCTTACAGGCATCCCACCCCGTTAGCAATGGATCTGGGTCTGGTGTATTTGTAATTTCCTTTTACAATTTGGTGTTTATTTTACTTAATCGTGCTTTAGGACATGGATTAAGTGCTTTAAATCTGCTATAAACAAGTCTTTTGCTTTTGTATATAAACAATCTTGCTTTGTTATTTCCCAGGGATTTCCCTGGGTTCATTCCAGAAAAGGGAAGTTCCGGAGACAATATCATTTGCCCAGTTCCTGGATAACTTGCAATGGATGGCCTCAAAAGGGGACACATTTCAGAGAAAAAATACCCACTCCCAAACTGAGGGAAGAGGCACATGATCAAATTCTTTGTATGTACTTAGCTTTAACAAATAGTACCTTGAACCCACTATACTTCAAGTTTTTAGCTTGCCACTGAATAATTTATGGTTATTTAATTTGGGCTGTTATCAAGAGATTTACAAAACATAACATTTGAATTGTGAGTATATCACGGAGCTTATTTAAAGATTCACTGTTCTGTTCACTGCATTCAACTTGGCCAATGAAAAGATTTCCCAAAGTTGATGTTTTGTTATCCAACAAGAGATTAAACAAAACCTGTAAATAAAGAGTGACATATGATATCACCAAATGGCTTCTTACTATGCTTGGTATTTGGAACTTAGAAATGTCCAAACAACTTGCGTGAAATTACTTTCCAAAGGACAAAAGAAGGGAAAACAAGCCTTGCTTTCCAGCTCTGGAGTGTTGAACACTCAAGGACAAGCCATGGAATGTTCATTTTAGATAAAAGTATAACAATATTACTCTCGTTTTCAGATATCTGTTTATATGAAATGAGATATCCGAATAATGTGGGTCTATCAGGATTCAGGCAATTCTCTCCAATCCGTAACTGAGTTGAATGAGTAGTTCCTAAGACCCCCATCTGTTCCACAGGGATGGACTGTCAAAGGCGGGGCCAGTGCCAGAAGCAGGCACACTCCCTCTAGTCTCCTTGAGAAAATTCTCTACCCAGTGTGGACTGCCCTAGCACACAAATGGTACCTCTGAATGCCATGTCATTAGTAAGGTAAAGTTCTGCTATAAAATGCAGACTTGTATACAAAGTAGGGCAAGGACTAGAATGCTTAAGTGGCTTATTGACCCAACTGCATATAACCCAAGCAGTGTATAAGGAGCCCCTGCACTCTTCAGAGTGATAGTTGTTGGAAATTTCCTCATCCTAAAGCAATAGGCAGAACTTTATCCATTCCTTTTGAATTCCACACCAGTATTGTTTTTTCATGACTTCTTGACTTACAGAAAGAAACATCAATTTAGAGAATACCTGTTCTTAAGGAAAAGGAACCGAGTATTAGGAACATCATGTACAAAATAATAGCCTGCTTTGTCCAAAGACAGCAGGGTTCTGCCTCCTTTGGCAAGAACATATTTTACATTCATTTTTAAGCCATGTAAGTTCCACATGTCTTTTTCTTTCCTTATTTTTTTTTTACAGTAAAGATTGGTCAAACAAACCAACAAAAATACATTTTCTTCCTGAAGACTATGAAGAAATGTCAAAAAAGCAAGCACTTAAGTTACAACTGCCCCCAGGCAAATGTAACTTCATGCTGAGTTTATGTTACTACCATAAACACCACACCACAGGAAATCACTAACAGCACCCCTGACCAAGCCAGTTGTGTCTTTCCGGAATTTAAGGCATAATTGCCTTAATGAACTCATACTGCATTGGAGAAGTTTCCAGTGCAGAACCATTCACTAGAGTAAATTGTATTCCTTCTTATAATGGTTTTCTGTGTTTGGTCACAGATTATTATGCATTATTTTGTCATTTTAAGGGGTAATGAGCATCGGGTTGCTATTGAAATAGTCACATTAAAATTATTTTCCTATTTTTCTTGGTTATTCAAATGCATCAAGCAGAATGACATTAATAATGCTATCTCAAGAATTAAGGATGTTGTTTTATATATTTAAATTTAGGTGTGGAAAAGGACAATAGAAAGATGGAAAGATCAAGTAAATAATCCAGACCACATATATACTCCAGTGAGGGAAACTGCTTCCTAAAATAAACCTTCTAATATTTTAGCACTGTTGACTTTTGTAAGTCCCTGGTGATTAAGCCTCTCTCTCTCTCTCTCTCTCTCTCTCTCTCTCTCTCTCTCACTCACTTTCCCTGTAAGTCTACTCTTGCAACCCAATATTTTCCTATGTCAGGAAGTGCCTTAAATTTCCTCTACTAAGTTTCACCCTAGAATTCCAGTACTCCAAGGGACAGTAGGAGAATAATTAAGCAGTTATAAATCATTCTAAATATGTCAAATGAATGCTACCCACCATCGTACAAGCAAAAATTAGCCTCTATAATTTAAATTTTGGTGTTATAATTTTTTGTTTTACATTTACGATAGCAATTTAGAGAGCCAGAGTCCTTTAAAGAGGCTAGGATAGTAATGTAGTTTTAAATAATATGTTGCATATTTTTAATTTGGAGTTACATATCAGTCTTTTGTAGTTATAATTGTTTTTGCTGCTTTCTCACACTATTTTAGCTTTAGCCATTAAGTTGAATAAAGACTATTTCACAGTGAAACGATACATTTAAAATAGTTTCAGTTAGCAATATAACTATTTTCTTTAGCTTGGAGAGCCAGCAGTTTCATCAATGTGACTTGTAGGTTTCATTCTTCCAGATCTGAAGTTCTCAACACAACCGTCTCACTCCTGATGTGTGTCTGAGATCAAAACTATCTTTGAGATAAGGTCTTGGAATCTTGAGCCTCTTCCTCCCTAGTTGCTTTAGATTTTTCCCACAGCTACCTGACTTGTAAGGCCACCCATTGATTCAATGTTGACAGAAAGTTGGTAATCCAATGCTCTTCTGTTGCTGGAGTGCAAAATTAAATTTTTTAAGTAAGAACATATCTTGTATCTATTTCATAGAATGTATAATTAAACATATAACTAATTCATTATTGTCACTAATAAATAAATAGTTCAAATACTCTGCGTTCATTTCTATCACTGTTTAGATCCATACATTTTTTACTGTTATTGAACTTTTTCATACATTATACATCATTTCTCAATCCAATTTGGAGTCATTTCCCTTTCCATGTCCCCCATTCCACCTGAGTTTATGCACTCTGCCATACATGTCTTGCATCTTTTTCTGAATCTGTCCAGAGTTTGGTTTTTATTTTTCCAAAGCAGAGGCTTATTGTTTTGGGGAGAACTTCACTGTTTCAGTCGGTTTTTATCCAGTTCTTTTGTTGTTGTTGTTCTCTCCAACTTGTATGGCATATATATATATATATATATATATATATAGATAGATAGATAGATAGATAGATAGATAGATACTGAATTGGAGGATTTTCTTTTTTTTCCTTATTAGGCTGAAAGATGTCATATTTTCCTTAAGGAAGTGTTTGAAGGCTCCTCCTTGGCAAGCCCAAACAACAATCGGTCCTGCCCTTGTGCTCCACACTGGGGTCTTTCCTTCCCATTGTCACCCAAATGAGGTACAGTAAGCACTGCATTTTGTCTTGATCTTCCTGTACTGGCCTCCATGATACAGCCTGGGTAGTCTGTCAATGGCAGTCTATACTCTGAACAGGCTGAAACCCCAGTAGCTGCTCAATCAAATCAATGCCCCATCTGGCATTGTTTAGAGGATTCTTGGAGAGACATGATTCTTCATTCCATATTGGAGGGTTAAAAAGCTGTGTCTCGTGTCTTTGAAGGATGGCAAAAGCAGTGGCAGCCACAGAGTACTGCACTTCCCAGGAAGAATTAAATACAGACAAAACAAGAGTGCACTCTTTTATTTTCCTTTCGGTCTTTTTACTAAGATCTCAAGTTTTATATCTGAAGTACAATTTCTTAGGCCTTTATTATTATTTCTGGTTATACTTTCCTTTTGCATGCTCAAGTCCACACAGTTATCCCAGATTAACTAAGGTTTTCATTTTCTCAAGGTCAGTTGAAGATCTGGTGCTCAGGGGGTCACTCGTTTTTTCTCTTTTTTGGGAGGGGGCTCTTTTTGGCTTTTCATTTACCAGTTCCACCCACTAGAGGACAAAGTCAAGTCTTGCTAGATCAAGCTTCCCTTTTTGAAGTATGAACA